>OY727107.1:58444634-59044634 GCA_963402855.1 Ormia ochracea
TTGGAATTCAATTAAAGGAGTAATTCCATGAGAAAGGAAGGAGTTGGGCAGTCAAAAATCACTAAGGTAGCTACCTTATAAAAATCGCAATATTTTGTGTTTTTCAATAACTGGCAAATATATAAGAAATATACTCATATTTTGAGACAAAAAATCAACTAGAAAAAGTACTATAAACGTGAGTTCAGCTCAAAAAAATTTGGATTTCCATTTAAGAATTACATCCAGGAGAACGGAATCATCAAATTGCGCATCACTTTTACTTTTAGTTAAGTTTTTACGATTTTAATGAATTTTCACGATTGGAATTCAATTAAAGGAGTAATTCCATGAGAAAGGAAGGAGTTGGGCAGTCAAAAATCACTAAGGTAGCTACCTTATAAAAATCGCAATATTTTGTGTTTTTCAATAACTGGCAAATATATAAGAAATATACTCATATTTTGAGACAAAAAATCAACTAGAAAAAGTACTATAAACGTGAGTTCAGCTCAAAAAAATTTGGATTTCCATTTAAGAATTACATCCAGGAGAACGGAATCATCAAATTGCGCATCACTTTTACTTTTAGTTAAGTTTTTACGATTTTAATGAATTTTCACGATTGGAATTCAATTAAAGGAGTAATTCCATGAGAAAGGAAGGAGTTGGGCAGTCAAAAATCACTAAGGTAGCTACCTTATAAAAATCGCAATATTTTGTGTTTTTCAATAACTGGCAAATATATAAGAAATATACTCATATTTTGAGACAAAAAATCAACTAGAAAAAGTACTATAAACGTGAGTTCAGCTCAAAAAAATTTGGATTTCCATTTAAGAATTACATCCAGGAGAACGGAATCATCAAATTGCGCATCACTTTTACTTTTAGTTAAGTTTTTACGATTTTAATGAATTTTCACGATTGGAATTCAATTAAAGGAGTAATTCCATGAGAAAGGAAGGAGTTGGGCAGTCAAAAATCACTAAGGTAGCTACCTTATAAAAATCGCAATATTTTGTGTTTTTCAATAACTGGCAAATATATAAGAAATATACTCATATTTTGAGACAAAAAATCAACTAGAAAAAGTACTATAAACGTGAGTTCAGCTCAAAAAAATTTGGATTTCCATTTAAGAATTACATCCAGGAGAACGGAATCATCAAATTGCGCATCACTTTTACTTTTAGTTAAGTTTTTACGATTTTAATGAATTTTCACGATTGGAATTCAATTAAAGGAGTAATTCCATGAGAAAGGAAGGAGTTGGGCAGTCAAAAATCACTAAGGTAGCTACCTTATAAAAATCGCAATATTTTGTGTTTTTCAATAACTGGCAAATATATAAGAAATATACTCATATTTTGAGACAAAAAATCAACTAGAAAAAGTACTATAAACGTGAGTTCAGCTCAAAAAAATTTGGATTTCCATTTAAGAATTACATCCAGGAGAACGGAATCATCAAATTGCGCATCACTTTTACTTTTAGTTAAGTTTTTACGATTTTAATGAATTTTCACGATTGGAATTCAATTAAAGGAGTAATTCCATGAGAAAGGAAGGAGTTGGGCAGTCAAAAATCACTAAGGTAGCTACCTTATAAAAATCGCAATATTTTGTGTTTTTCAATAACTGGCAAATATATAAGAAATATACTCATATTTTGAGACAAAAAATCAACTAGAAAAAGTACTATAAACGTGAGTTCAGCTCAAAAAAATTTGGATTTCCATTTAAGAATTACATCCAGGAGAACGGAATCATCAAATTGCGCATCACTTTTACTTTTAGTTAAGTTTTTACGATTTTAATGAATTTTCACGATTGGAATTCAATTAAAGGAGTAATTCCATGAGAAAGGAAGGAGTTGGGCAGTCAAAAATCACTAAGGTAGCTACCTTATAAAAATCGCAATATTTTGTGTTTTTCAATAACTGGCAAATATATAAGAAATATACTCATATTTTGAGACAAAAAATCAACTAGAAAAAGTACTATAAACGTGAGTTCAGCTCAAAAAAATTTGGATTTCCATTTAAGAATTACATCCAGGAGAACGGAATCATCAAATTGCGCATCACTTTTACTTTTAGTTAAGTTTTTACGATTTTAATGAATTTTCACGATTGGAATTCAATTAAAGGAGTAATTCCATGAGAAAGGAAGGAGTTGGGCAGTCAAAAATCACTAAGGTAGCTACCTTATAAAAATCGCAATATTTTGTGTTTTTCAATAACTGGCAAATATATAAGAAATATACTCATATTTTGAGACAAAAAATCAACTAGAAAAAGTACTATAAACGTGAGTTCAGCTCAAAAAAATTTGGATTTCCATTTAAGAATTACATCCAGGAGAACGGAATCATCAAATTGCGCATCACTTTTACTTTTAGTTAAGTTTTTACGATTTTAATGAATTTTCACGATTGGAATTCAATTAAAGGAGTAATTCCATGAGAAAGGAAGGAGTTGGGCAGTCAAAAATCACTAAGGTAGCTACCTTATAAAAATCGCAATATTTTGTGTTTTTCAATAACTGGCAAATATATAAGAAATATACTCATATTTTGAGACAAAAAATCAACTAGAAAAAGTACTATAAACGTGAGTTCAGCTCAAAAAAATTTGGATTTCCATTTAAGAATTACATCCAGGAGAACGGAATCATCAAATTGCGCATCACTTTTACTTTTAGTTAAGTTTTTACGATTTTAATGAATTTTCACGATTGGAATTCAATTAAAGGAGTAATTCCATGAGAAAGGAAGGAGTTGGGCAGTCAAAAATCACTAAGGTAGCTACCTTATAAAAATCGCAATATTTTGTGTTTTTCAATAACTGGCAAATATATAAGAAATATACTCATATTTTGAGACAAAAAATCAACTAGAAAAAGTACTATAAACGTGAGTTCAGCTCAAAAAAATTTGGATTTCCATTTAAGAATTACATCCAGGAGAACGGAATCATCAAATTGCGCATCACTTTTACTTTTAGTTAAGTTTTTACGATTTTAATGAATTTTCACGATTGGAATTCAATTAAAGGAGTAATTCCATGAGAAAGGAAGGAGTTGGGCAGTCAAAAATCACTAAGGTAGCTACCTTATAAAAATCGCAATATTTTGTGTTTTTCAATAACTGGCAAATATATTTGAAATATACTCATATTTTGAGACAAAAAATCAACTAGAAAAAGTACTATAAACGTGAGTACAGCTCAAAAAAATTCGGATTTCCATTTAAGAATTACATCTAGGAGAACGGAATCATCAAATTGCGCATCACTTTTTCTTTTAGTTAAGTTTTTACGATTTTAATGAATTTTCACGATTGGAATTCAATTAAAGGAGTAATTCCATGAGAAAGGAAGGAGTTAGGCAGTCAAAAATCACTAAGGTAGCTACCTTATAAAAATCGCAATATTTTGTGTTTTTCAATAACTGGCAAATATATTTGAAATATACTCATATTTTGAGACAAAAAATCAACTAGAAAAAGTACTATAAACGTGAGTACAGCTCAAAAAAATTCGGATTTCCATTTAAGAATTACATCCAGGAGAACGGAATCATCAAATTGCGCATCACTTTTACTTTTAGTTAAGTTTTTACGATTTTAATGAATTTTCACGATTGGAATTCAATTAAAGGAGTAATTCCATGAGAAAGGAAGGAGTTGGGCAGTCAAAAATCACTAAGGTAGCTACCTTATAAAAATCGCAATATTTTGTGTTTTTCAATAACTGGCAAATATATAAGAAATATACTCATATTTTGAGACAAAAAATCAACTAGAAAAAGTACTATAAACGTGAGTTCAGCTCAAAAAAATTTGGATTTCCATTTAAGAATTACATCCAGGAGAACGGAATCATCAAATTGCGCATCACTTTTACTTTTACTTAAGTTTTTATGATTTTAATGAATTTTCACGATTGGAATTCAATTAAAGGAGTAATTCCATGAGAAAGGAAGGAGTTGGGCAGTCAAAAATCACTAAGGTAGCTACCTTATAAAAATCGCAATATTTTGTGTTTTTCAATAACTGGCAAATATATAAGAAATATACTCATATTTTGAGACAAAAAATCAACTAGAAAAAGTACTATAAACGTGAGTTCAGCTCAAAAACATTTGGATTTCCATTTAAGAATTACATCCAGGAGAACGGAATCATCAAATCGCGCATCACTTTTACTTTTAGTTAAGTTTTTACGATTTTAATGAATTTTCACGATTGGAATTCAATTAAAGGAGTAATTCCATGAGAAAGGAAGGAGTTGGGCAGTCAAAAATCACTAAGGTAGCTACCTTATAAAAATCGCAATATTTTGTGTTTTTCAATAACTGGCAAATATATAAGAAATATACTCATATTTTGAGACAAAAAATCAACTAGAAAAAGTACTATAAACGTGAGTTCAGCTCAAAAACATTTGGATTTCCATTTAAGAATTACATCCAGGAGAACGGAATCATCAAATCGCGCATCACTTTTACTTTTAGTTAAGTTTTTACGATTTTAATGAATTTTCACGATTGGAATTCAATTAAAGGAGTAATTCCATGAGAAAGGAAGGAGTTGGGGAGTCAAAAATCACTAAGGTAGCTACCTTATAAAAATCGCAATATTTTGTGTTTTTCAATAACTGGCAAATATATAAGAAATATACTCATATTTTGAGACAAAAAATCAACTAGAAAAAGTACTATAAACGTGAGTTCAGCTCAAAAAAATTTGGATTTCCATTTAAGAATTACATCCAGGAGAACGGAATCATCAAATTGCGCATCACTTTTACTTTTAGTTAAGTTTTTACGATTTTAATGAATTTTCACGATTGGAATTCAATTAAAGGAGTAATTCCATGAGAAAGGAAGGAGTTGGGCAGTCAAAAATCACTAAGGTAGCTACCTTATAAAAATCGCAATATTTTGTGTTTTTCAATAACTGGCAAATATATAAGAAATATACTCATATTTTGAGACAAAAAATCAACTAGAAAAAGTACTATAAACGTGAGTTCAGCTCAAAAAAATTTGGATTTCCATTTAAGAATTACATCCAGGAGAACGGAATCATCAAATTGCGCATCACTTTTACTTTTAGTTAAGTTTTTACGATTTTAATGAATTTTCACGATTGGAATTCAATTAAAGGAGTAATTCCATGAGAAAGGAAGGAGTTGGGCAGTCAAAAATCACTAAGGTAGCTAAGTAGTAAGTATAAAAATCGCAATATTTTGTGTTTTTCAATAACTGGCAAATATATAAGAAATATACTCATATTTTGAGACAAAAAATCAACTAGAAAAAGTACTATAAACGTGAGTTCAGCTCAAAAAAATTTGGATTTCCATTTAAGAATTACATCCAGGAGAACGGAATCATCAAATTGCGCATCACTTTTACTTTCAGTTAAGTTTTTACGATTTTAATGAATTTTCACGATTGGAATTCAATTAAAGGAGTAATTCCATGAGAAAGGAAGGAGTTGGGCAGTCAAAAATCACTAAGGTAGCTACCTTATAAAAATCGCAATATTTTGTGTTTTTCAATAACTGGCAAATATATAAGAAATATACTCATATTTTGAGACAAAAAATCAACTAGAAAAAGTACTATAAACGTGAGTTCAGCTCAAAAAAATTTGGATTTCCATTTAAGAATTACATCCAGGAGAACGGAATCATCAAATTGCGCATCACTTTTACTTTTAGTTAAGTTTTTACGATTTTAATGAATTTTCACGATTGGAATTCAATTAAAGGAGTAATTCCATGAGAAAGGAAGGAGTTGGGGAGTCAAAAATCACTAAGGTAGCTACCTTATAAAAATCGCAATATTTTGTGTTTTTCAATAACTGGCAAATATATAAGAAATATACTCATATTTTGAGACAAAAAATCAACTAGAAAAAGTACTATAAACGTGAGTTCAGCTCAAAAAAATTTGGATTTCCATTTAAGAATTACATTCAGGAGAACGGAATCATCATATCGCGCATCACTTTTACTTTTAGTTAAGTTTTTACGATTTTAATGAATTTTCACAATTGGAATTCAATTAAAGGAGTAATTCCATGAGAAAGGAAGGAGTTGGGCAGTCAAAAATCACTAAGGTAGCTACCTTATAAAAATCGCAATACTTTGTGTTTTTCAATAACTGGCAAATATATAAGAAATATACTCATATTTTGAGACAAAAAATCAACTAGAAAAAGTACTATAAACGTGAGTTCAGCTCAAAAAAAATTGGATTTCCATTTAAGAATTACATCCAGGAGAACGGAATCATCAAATCGCGCATCACTTTTACTTTTAGTTAAGTTTTTACGATTTTAATGAATTTTCACGATTGGAATTCAATTAAAGGAGTAATTCCATGAGAAAGGAAGGAGTTGGGGAGTCAAAAATCACTAAGGTAGCTACCTTATAAAAATCGCAATATTTTGTGTTTTTCAATAACTGGCAAATATATAAGAAATATACTCATATTTTGAGACAAAAAATCAACTAGAAAAAGTACTATAAACGTGAGTTCAGCTCAAAAAAATTTGGATTTCCATTTAAGAATTACATTCAGGAGAACGGAATCATCATATCGCGCATCACTTTTACTTTTAGTTAAGTTTTTACGATTTTAATGAATTTTCACAATTGGAATTCAATTAAAGGAGTAATTCCATGAGAAAGGAAGGAGTTGGGCAGTCAAAAATCACTAAGGTAGCTACCTTATAAAAATCGCAATACTTTGTGTTTTTCAATAACTGGCAAATATATAAGAAATATACTCATATTTTGAGACAAAAAATCAACTAGAAAAAGTACTATAAACGTGAGTTCAGCTCAAAAAAAATTGGATTTCCATTTAAGAATTACATCCAGGAGAACGGAATCATCAAATCGCGCATCACTTTTACTTTTAGTTAAGTTTTTACGATTTTAATGAATTTTCACGATTGGAATTCAATTAAAGGAGTAATTCCATGAGAAAGGAAGGAGTTGGGGAGTCAAAAATCACTAAGGTAGCTACCTTATAAAAATCGCAATATTTTGTGTTTTTCAATAACTGGCAAATATATAAGAAATATACTCATATTTTGAGACAAAAAATCAACTAGAAAAAGTACTATAAACGTGAGTTCAGCTCAAAAAAATTTGGATTTCCATTTAAGAATTACATTCAGGAGAACGGAATCATCATATCGCGCATCACTTTTACTTTTAGTTAAGTTTTTACGATTTTAATGAATTTTCACAATTGGAATTCAATTAAAGGAGTAATTCCATGAGAAAGGAAGGAGTTGGGCAGTCAAAAATCACTAAGGTAGCTACCTTATAAAAATCGCAATACTTTGTGTTTTTCAATAACTGGCAAATATATAAGAAATATACTCATATTTTGAGACAAAAAATCAACTAGAAAAAGTACTATAAACGTGAGTTCAGCTCAAAAAAAATTGGATTTCCATTTAAGAATTACATCCAGGAGAACGGAATCATCAAATCGCGCATCACTTTTACTTTTAGTTAAGTTTTTACGATTTTAATGAATTTTCACGATTGGAATTCAATTAAAGGAGTAATTCCATGAGAAAGGAAGGAGTTGGGCAGTCAAAAATCACTAAGGTAGCTACCTTATAAAAATCGCAATACTTTGTGTTTTTCAATAACTGGCAAATATATAAGAAATATACTCATATTTTGAGACAAAAAATCAACTAGAAAAAGTACTATAAACGTGAGTTCAGCTCAAAAAAATTTGGATTTCCATTTAAGAATTACATCCAGGAGAACGGAATCATCAAATTGCGCATCACTTTTACTTTTAGTTAAGTTTTTACGATTTTAATGAATTGGGCAGTCAAAAATCACTAAGGTAGCTACCTTATAAAAATCGCAATATTTTGTGTTTTTCAATAACTGGCAAATATATAAGAAATATACTCATATTTTGAGACAAAAAATCAACTAGAAAAAGTACTATAAACGTGAGTTCAGCTCAAAAAAATTTGGATTTCCATTTAAGAATTACATCCAGGAGAACGGGATCATCAAATTGCGCATCACTTTTACTTTTAGTTAAGTTTTTACGATTTTAATGAATTTTCACGATTGGAATTCAATTAAAGGAGTAATTCCATGAGAAAGGAAGGAGTTGGGCAGTCAAAAATCACTAAGGTAGCTACCTTATAAAAATCGCAATATTTTGTGTTTTTCAATAACTGGCAAATATATAAGAAATATACTCATATTTTGAGACAAAAAATCAACTAGAAAAAGTACTATAAACGTGAGTTCAGCTCAAAAAAATTTGGATTTCCATTTAAGAATTACATCCAGGAGAACGGAATCATCAAATCGCGCATCACTTTTACTTTTAGTTAAGTTTTTACGATTTTAATGAATTTTCACGATTGGAATTCAATTAAAGGAGTAATTCCATGAGAAAGGAAGGAGTTGGGCAGTCAAAAATCACTAAGGTAGCTACCTTATAAAAATCGCAATACTTTGTGTTTTTCAATAACTGGCAAATATATAAGAAATATACTCATATTTTGAGACAAAAAATCAACTAGAAAAAGTACTATAAACGTGAGTTCAGCTCAAAAAAATTTGGATTTCCATTTAAGAATTACATTCAGGAGAACGGAATCATCATATCGCGCATCACTTTTACTTTTAGTTAAGTTTTTACGATTTTAATGAATTTTCACAATTGGAATTCAATTAAAGGAGTAATTCCATGAGAAAGGAAGGAGTTGGGCAGTCAAAAATCACTAAGGTAGCTACCTTATAAAAATCGCAATACTTTGTGTTTTTCAATAACTGGCAAATATATAAGAAATATACTCATATTTTGAGACAAAAAATCAACTAGAAAAAGTACTATAAACGTGAGTTCAGCTCAAAAAAAATTGGATTTCCATTTAAGAATTACATCCAGGAGAACGGAATCATCAAATCGCGCATCACTTTTACTTTTAGTTAAGTTTTTACGATTTTAATGAATTTTCACGATTGGAATTCAATTAAAGGAGTAATTCCATGAGAAAGGAAGGAGTTGGGGAGTCAAAAATCACTAAGGTAGCTACCTTATAAAAATCGCAATATTTTGTGTTTTTCAATAACTGGCAAATATATAAGAAATATACTCATATTTTGAGACAAAAAATCAACTAGAAAAAGTACTATAAACGTGAGTTCAGCTCAAAAAAATTTGGATTTCCATTTAAGAATTACATCCAGGAGAACGGAATCATCAAATTGCGCATCACTTTTACTTTTAATTAAGTTTTTACGATTTTAATGAATTTTCACGATTGGAATTCAATTAAAGGAGTAATTCCATGAGAAAGGAATGAGTTGGGCAGTCAAAAATCACTAAGGTAGCTACCTTATAAAAATCGCAATACTTTGTGTTTTTCAATAACTGGCAAATATATAAGAAATATACTCATATTTTGAGACAAAAAATCAACTAGAAAAAGTACTATAAACGTGAGTTCAGCTCAAAAAAATTTGGATTTCCATTTAAGAATTACATTCAGGAGAACGGAATCATCATATCGCGCATCACTTTTACTTTTAGTTAAGTTTTTACGATTTTAATGAATTTTCACAATTGGAATTCAATTAAAGGAGTAATTCCATGAGAAAGGAAGGAGTTGGGCAGTCAAAAATCACTAAGGTAGCTACCTTATAAAAATCGCAATACTTTGTGTTTTTCAATAACTGGCAAATATATAAGAAATATACTCATATTTTGAGACAAAAAATCAACTAGAAAAAGTACTATAAACGTGAGTTCAGCTCAAAAAAAATTGGATTTCCATTTAAGAATTACATCCAGGAGAACGGAATCATCAAATCGCGCATCACTTTTACTTTTAGTTAAGTTTTTACGATTTTAATGAATTTTCACGATTGGAATTCAATTAAAGGAGTAATTCCATGAGAAAGGAAGGAGTTGGGGAGTCAAAAATCACTAAGGTAGCTACCTTATAAAAATCGCAATATTTTGTGTTTTTCAATAACTGGCAAATATATAAGAAATATACTCATATTTTGAGACAAAAATTCAACTAGAAAAAGTACTATAAACGTGAGTACAGCTCAAAAAAATTTGGATTTCCATTTAAGAATTACATCCAGGAGAACGGAATCATCAAATTGCGCATCACTTTTACTTTTAGTTAAGTTTTTACGATTTTAATGAATTTTCACGATTGGAATTCAATTAAAGGAGTAATTCCATGAGAAAGGAAGGAGTTGGGCAGTCAAAAATCACTAAGGTAGCTACCTTATAAAAATCGCAATATTTTGTGTTTTTCAATAACTGGCAAATATATAAGAAATATACTCATATTTTGAGACAAAAAATCAACTAGAAAAAGTACTATAAACGTGAGTTCAGCTCAAAAAAATTTGGATTTCCATTTAAGAATTACATTCAGGAGAACGGAATCATCATATCGCGCATCACTTTTACTTTTAGTTAAGTTTTTACGATTTTAATGAATTTTCACGATTGGAATTCAATTAAAGGAGTAATTCCATGAGAAAGGAAGGAGTTGGGCAGTCAAAAATCACTAAGGTAGCTACCTTATAAAAATCGCAATATTTTGTGTTTTTCAATAACTGGCAAATATATAAGAAATATACTCATATTTTGAGACAAAAAATCAACTAGAAAAAGTACTATAAACGTGAGTTCAGCTCAAAAAAATTTGGATTTCCATTTAAGAATTACATTCAGGAGAACGGAATCATCATATCGCGCATCACTTTTACTTTTAGTTAAGTTTTTACGATTTTAATGAATTTTCACAATTGGAATTCAATTAAAGGAGTAATTCCATGAGAAAGGAAGGAGTTGGGCAGTCAAAAATCACTAAGGTAGCTACCTTATAAAAATCGCAATACTTTGTGTTTTTCAATAACTGGCAAATATATAAGAAATATACTCATATTTTGAGACAAAAAATCAACTAGAAAAAGTACTATAAACGTGAGTTCAGCTCAAAAAAATTTGGATTTCCATTTAAGAATTACATCCAGGAGAACGGAATCATCAAATTGCGCATCACTTTTACTTTTAGTTAAGTTTTTACGATTTTAATGAATTTTCACGATTGGAATTCAATTAAAGGAGTAATTCCATGAGAAAGGAAGGAGTTGGGCAGTCAAAAATCACTAAGGTAGCTACCTTATAAAAATCGCAATATTTTGTGTTTTTCAATAACTGGCAAATATATAAGAAATATACTCATATTTTGAGACAAAAAATCAACTAGAAAAAGTACTATAAACGTGAGTTCAGCTCAAAAAAATTTGGATTTCCATTTAAGAATTACATCCAGGAGAACGGAATCATCAAATTGCGCATCACTTTTACTTTTAGTTAAGTTTTTACGATTTTAATGAATTTTCACGATTGGAATTCAATTAAAGGAGTAATTCCATGAGAAAGGAAGGAGTTGGGGAGTCAAAAATCACTAAGGTAGCTACCTTATAAAAATCGCAATATTTTGTGTTTTTCAATAACTGGCAAATATATAAGAAATATACTCATATTTTGAGACAAAAAATCAACTAGAAAAAGTACTATAAACGTGAGTTCAGCTCAAAAAAATTTGGATTTCCATTTAAGAATTACATCCAGGAGAACGGAATCATCAAATTGCGCATCACTTTTACTTTTAGTTAAGTTTTTACGATTTTAATGAATTTTCACGATTGGAATTCAATTAAAGGAGTAATTCCATGAGAAAGGAAGGAGTTGGGGAGTCAAAAATCACTAAGGTAGCTACCTTATAAAAATCGCAATATTTTGTGTTTTTCAATAACTGGCAAATATATAAGAAATATACTCATATTTTGAGACAAAAAATCAACTAGAAAAAGTACTATAAACGTGAGTTCAGCTCAAAAAAATTTGGATTTCCATTTAAGAATTACATCCAGGAGAACGGAATCATCAAATTGCGCATCACTTTTACTTTTAGTTAAGTTTTTACGATTTTAATGAATTTTCACGATTGGAATTCAATTAAAGGAGTAATTCCATGAGAAAGGAAGGAGTTGGGGAGTCAAAAATCACTAAGGTAGCTACCTTATAAAAATCGCAATATTTTGTGTTTTTCAATAACTGGCAAATATATAAGAAATATACTCATATTTTGAGACAAAAAATCAACTAGAAAAAGTACTATAAACGTGAGTTCAGCTCAAAAAAATTTGGATTTCCATTTAAGAATTACATCCAGGAGAACGGAATCATCAAATTGCGCATCACTTTTACTTTTAGTTAAGTTTTTACGATTTTAATGAATTTTCACGATTGGAATTCAATTAAAGGAGTAATTCCATGAGAAAGGAAGGAGTTGGGGAGTCAAAAATCACTAAGGTAGCTACCTTATAAAAATCGCAATATTTTGTGTTTTTCAATAACTGGCAAATATATAAGAAATATACTCATATTTTGAGACAAAAAATCAACTAGAAAAAGTACTATAAACGTGAGTTCAGCTCAAAAAAATTTGGATTTCCATTTAAGAATTACATCCAGGAGAACGGAATCATCAAATTGCGCATCACTTTTACTTTTAATTAAGTTTTTACGATTTTAATGAATTTTCACGATTGGAATTCAATTAAAGGAGTAATTCCATGAGAAAGGAATGAGTTGGGCAGTCAAAAATCACTAAGGTAGCTACCTTATAAAAATCGCAATACTTTGTGTTTTTCAATAACTGGCAAATATATAAGAAATATACTCATATTTTGAGACAAAAAATCAACTAGAAAAAGTACTATAAACGTGAGTTCAGCTCAAAAAAAATTGGATTTCCATTTAAGAATTACATCCAGGAGAACGGAATCATCAAATCGCGCATCACTTTTACTTTTAGTTAAATTTTTACGATTTTAATGAATTTTCACGATTGGAATTCAATTAAAGGAGTAATTCCATGAGAAAGGAAGGAATTGGGGAGTCAAAAATCACTAAGGTAGCTACCTTATAAAAATCGCAATATTTTGTGTTTTTCAATAACTGGCAAATATATAAGAAATATACTCATATTTTGAGACAAAAAATCAACTAGAAAAAGTACTATAAACGTGAGTTCAGCTCAAAAAAATTTGGATTTCCATTTAAGAATTACATCCAGGAGAACGGAATCATCAAATTGCGCATCACTTTTACTTTTAGTTAAGTTTTTACGATTTTAATGAATTGGGCAGTCAAAAATCACTAAGGTAGCTACCTTATAAAAATCGCAATACTTTGTGTTTTTCAATAACTGGCAAATATATAAGAAATATACTCATATTTTGAGACAAAAAATCAACTAGAAAAAGTACTATAAACGTGAGTTCAGCTCAAAAAAAATTGGATTTCCATTTAAGAATTACATCCAGGAGAACGGAATCATCAAATCGCGCATCACTTTTACTTTTAGTTAAGTTTTTACGATTTTAATGAATTTTCACGATTGGAATTCAATTAAAGGAGTAATTCCATGAGAAAGGAAGGAGTTGGGGAGTCAAAAATCACTAAGGTAGCTACCTTATAAAAATCGCAATATTTTGTGTTTTTCAATAACTGGCAAATATATAAGAAATATACTCATATTTTGAGACAAAAAATCAACTAGAAAAAGTACTATAAACGTGAGTTCAGCTTAAAAAAATTTGGATTTCCATTTAAGAATTACATCCAGGAGAACGGAATCATCAAATTGCGCATCACTTTTACTTTTAATTAAGTTTTTACGATTTTAATGAATTTTCACAATTGGAATTCAATTAAAGGAGTAATTCCATGAGAAAGGAAGGAGTTGGGCAGTCAGAAATCACTAAGGTAGCTACCTTATAAAAATCGCAATATTTTGTGTTTTTCAATAACTGGCAAATATATAAGAAATATACTCATATTTTGAGACAAAAAATCAACTAGAAAAAGTACTATAAACGTGAGTTCAGCTCAAAAAAATTTGGATTTCCATTTAAGAATTACATCCAGGAGAACGGAATCATCAAATCGCGCATCACTTTTACTTTTAGTTAAGTTTTTACGATTTTAATGAATTTTCACGATTGGAATTCAATTAAAGGAGTAATTCCATGAGAAAGGAATGAGTTGGGCAGTCAAAAATCACTAAGGTAGCTACCTTATAAAAATCGCAATATTTTGTGTTTTTCAATAACTGGCAAATATATAAGAAATATACTCATATTTTGAGACAAAAAATCAACTAGAAAAAGTACTATAAACGTGAGTTCAGCTCAAAAAAATTTGGATTTCCATTTAAGAATTACATCCAGGAGAACGGAATCATCAAATTGCGCATCACTTTTACTTTTAATTAAGTTTTTACGATTTTAATGAATTTTCACGATTGGAATTCAATTAAAGGAGTAATTCCATGAGAAAGGAAGGAGTTGGGGAGTCAAAAATCACTAAGGTAGCTACCTTATAAAAATCGCAATATTTTGTGTTTTTCAATAACTGGCAAATATATAAGAAATATACTCGTATTTTGAGACAAAAAATCAACTAGAAAAAGTACTATAAACGTGAGTTCAGCTCAAAAAAAATTGGATTTCCATTTAAGAATTACATCCAGGAGAACGGAATCATCAAATTGCGCATCACTTTTACTTTTAATTAAGTTTTTACGATTTTAATGAATTTTCACGATTGGAATTCAATTAAAGGAGTAATTCCATGAGAAAGGAATGAGTTGGGCAGTCAAAAATCACTAAGGTAGCTACCTTATAAAAATCGCAATACTTTGTGTTTTTCAATAACTGGCAAATATATAAGAAATATACTCATATTTTGAGACAAAAAATCAACTAGAAAAAGTACTATAAACGTGAGTTCAGCTCAAAAAAAATTGGATTTCCATTTAAGAATTACATCCAGGAGAACGGAATCATCAAATCGCGCATCACTTTTACTTTTAGTTAAATTTTTACGATTTTAATGAATTTTCACGATTGGAATTCAATTAAAGGAGTAATTCCATGAGAAAGGAAGGAGTTGGGGAGTCAAAAATCACTAAGGTAGCTACCTTATAAAAATCGCAATATTTTGTGTTTTTCAATAACTGGCAAATATATAAGAAATATACTCGTATTTTGAGACAAAAAATCAACTAGAAAAAGTACTATAAACGTGAGTTCAGCTCAAAAAAAATTGGATTTCCATTTAAGAATTACATCCAGGAGAACGGAATCATCAAATTGCGCATCACTTTTACTTTTAATTAAGTTTTTACGATTTTAATGAATTTTCACGATTGGAATTCAATTAAAGGAGTAATTCCATGAGAAAGGAATGAGTTGGGCAGTCAAAAATCACTAAGGTAGCTACCTTATAAAAATCGCAATACTTTGTGTTTTTCAATAACTGGCAAATATATAAGAAATATACTCATATTTTGAGACAAAAAATCAACTAGAAAAAGTACTATAAACGTGAGTTCAGCTCAAAAAAAATTGGATTTCCATTTAAGAATTACATCCAGGAGAACGGAATCATCAAATCGCGCATCACTTTTACTTTTAGTTAAATTTTTACGATTTTAATGAATTTTCACGATTGGAATTCAATTAAAGGAGTAATTCCATGAGAAAGGAAGGAATTGGGGAGTCAAAAATCACTAAGGTAGCTACCTTATAAAAATCGCAATATTTTGTGTTTTTCAATAACTGGCAAATATATAAGAAATATACTCATATTTTGAGACAAAAAATCAACTAGAAAAAGTACTATAAACGTGAGTTCAGCTCAAAAAAATTTGGATTTCCATTTAAGAATTACATCCAGGAGAACGGAATCATCAAATTGCGCATCACTTTTACTTTTAATTAAGTTTTTACGATTTTAATGAATTTTCACGATTGGAATTCAATTAAAGGAGTAATTCCATGAGAAAGGAAGGAATTGGGGAGTCAAAAATCACTAAGGTAGCTACCTTATAAAAATCGCAATATTTTGTGTTTTTCAATAACTGGCAAATATATAAGAAATATACTCATATTTTGAGACAAAAAATCAACTAGAAAAAGTACTATAAACGTGAGTTCAGCTCAAAAAAATTTGGATTTCCATTTAAGAATTACATCCAGGAGAACGGAATCATCAAATTGCGCATCACTTTTACTTTTAATTAAGTTTTTACGATTTTAATGAATTTTCACGATTGGAATTCAATTAAAGGAGTAATTCCATGGGAAAGGAATGAGTTGGGCAGTCAAAAATCACTAAGGTAGCTACCTTATAAAAATCGCAATACTTTGTGTTTTTCAATAACTGGCAAATATATAAGAAATATACTCATATTTTGAGACAAAAAATCAACTAGAAAAAGTACTATAAACGTGAGTTCAGCTCAAAAAAATTTGGATTTCCATTTAAGAATTACATTCAGGAGAACGGAATCATCATATCGCGCATCACTTTTACTTTTAGTTAAGTTTTTACGATTTTAATGAATTTTCACAATTGGAATTCAATTAAAGGAGTAATTCCATGAGAAAGGAAGGAGTTGGGCAGTCAAAAATCACTAAGGTAGCTACCTTATAAAAATCGCAATACTTTGTGTTTTTCAATAACTGGCAAATATATAAGAAATATACTCATATTTTGAGACAAAAAATCAACTAGAAAAAGTACTATAAACGTGAGTTCAGCTTAAAAAAATTTGGATTTCCATTTAAGAATTACATCCAGGAGAACGGAATCATCAAATTGCGCATCACTTTTACTTTTAATTAAGTTTTTACGATTTTAATGAATTTTCACAATTGGAATTCAATTAAAGGAGTAATTCCATGAGAAAGGAAGGAGTTGGGCAGTCAGAAATCACTAAGGTAGCTACCTTATAAAAATCGCAATATTTTGTGTTTTTCAATAACTGGCAAATATATAAGAAATATACTCATATTTTGAGACAAAAAATCAACTAGAAAAAGTACTATAAACGTGAGTTCAGCTCAAAAAAATTTGGATTTCCATTTAAGAATTACATCCAGGAGAACGGAATCATCAAATCGCGCATCACTTTTACTTTTAGTTAAGTTTTTACGATTTTAATGAATTTTCACGATTGGAATTCAATTAAAGGAGTAATTCCATGAGAAAGGAATGAGTTGGGCAGTCAAAAATCACTAAGGTAGCTACCTTATAAAAATCGCAATACTTTGTGTTTTTCAATAACTGGCAAATATATAAGAAATATACTCATATTTTGAGACAAAAAATCAACTAGAAAAAGTACTATAAACGTGAGTTCAGCTTAAAAAAATTTGGATTTCCATTTAAGAATTACATCCAGGAGAACGGAATCATCAAATTGCGCATCACTTTTACTTTTAATTAAGTTTTTACGATTTTAATGAATTTTCACGATTGGAATTCAATTAAAGGAGTAATTCCATGAGAAAGGAATGAGTTGGGCAGTCAAAAATCACTAAGGTAGCTACCTTATAAAAATCGCAATACTTTGTGTTTTTCAATAACTGGCAAATATATAAGAAATATACTCATATTTTGAGACAAAAAATCAACTAGAAAAAGTACTATAAACGTGAGTTCAGCTCAAAAAAAATTGGATTTCCATTTAAGAATTACATCCAGGAGAACGGAATCATCAAATCGCGCATCACTTTTACTTTTAGTTAAATTTTTACGATTTTAATGAATTTTCACGATTGGAATTCAATTAAAGGAGTAATTCCATGAGAAAGGAAGGAATTGGGGAGTCAAAAATCACTAAGGTAGCTACCTTATAAAAATCGCAATATTTTGTGTTTTTCAATAACTGGCAAATATATAAGAAATATACTCATATTTTGAGACAAAAAATCAACTAGAAAAAGTACTATAAACGTGAGTTCAGCTCAAAAAAATTTGGATTTCCATTTAAGAATTACATCCAGGAGAACGGAATCATCAAATTGCGCATCACTTTTACTTTTAATTAAGTTTTTACGATTTTAATGAATTTTCACGATTGGAATTCAATTAAAGGAGTAATTCCATGAGAAAGGAAGGAATTGGGGAGTCAAAAATCACTAAGGTAGCTACCTTATAAAAATCGCAATATTTTGTGTTTTTCAATAACTGGCAAATATATAAGAAATATACTCATATTTTGAGACAAAAAATCAACTAGAAAAAGTACTATAAACGTGAGTTCAGCTCAAAAAAATTTGGATTTCCATTTAAGAATTACATCCAGGAGAACGGAATCATCAAATTGCGCATCACTTTTACTTTTAATTAAGTTTTTACGATTTTAATGAATTTTCACGATTGGAATTCAATTAAAGGAGTAATTCCATGGGAAAGGAATGAGTTGGGCAGTCAAAAATCACTAAGGTAGCTACCTTATAAAAATCGCAATACTTTGTGTTTTTCAATAACTGGCAAATATATAAGAAATATACTCATATTTTGAGACAAAAAATCAACTAGAAAAAGTACTATAAACGTGAGTTCAGCTCAAAAAAATTTGGATTTCCATTTAAGAATTACATTCAGGAGAACGGAATCATCATATCGCGCATCACTTTTACTTTTAGTTAAGTTTTTACGATTTTAATGAATTTTCACAATTGGAATTCAATTAAAGGAGTAATTCCATGAGAAAGGAAGGAGTTGGGCAGTCAAAAATCACTAAGGTAGCTACCTTATAAAAATCGCAATACTTTGTGTTTTTCAATAACTGGCAAATATATAAGAAATATACTCATATTTTGAGACAAAAAATCAACTAGAAAAAGTACTATAAACGTGAGTTCAGCTTAAAAAAATTTGGATTTCCATTTAAGAATTACATCCAGGAGAACGGAATCATCAAATTGCGCATCACTTTTACTTTTAATTAAGTTTTTACGATTTTAATGAATTTTCACAATTGGAATTCAATTAAAGGAGTAATTCCATGAGAAAGGAAGGAGTTGGGCAGTCAGAAATCACTAAGGTAGCTACCTTATAAAAATCGCAATATTTTGTGTTTTTCAATAACTGGCAAATATATAAGAAATATACTCATATTTTGAGACAAAAAATCAACTAGAAAAAGTACTATAAACGTGAGTTCAGCTCAAAAAAATTTGGATTTCCATTTAAGAATTACATCCAGGAGAACGGAATCATCAAATCGCGCATCACTTTTACTTTTAGTTAAGTTTTTACGATTTTAATGAATTTTCACGATTGGAATTCAATTAAAGGAGTAATTCCATGAGAAAGGAATGAGTTGGGCAGTCAAAAATCACTAAGGTAGCTACCTTATAAAAATCGCAATATTTTGTGTTTTTCAATAACTGGCAAATATATAAGAAATATACTCATATTTTGAGACAAAAAATCAACTAGAAAAAGTACTATAAACGTGAGTTCAGCTCAAAAAAATTTGGATTTCCATTTAAGAATTACATCCAGGAGAACGGAATCATCAAATCGCGCATCACTTTTACTTTTAGTTAAGTTTTTACGATTTTAATGAATTTTCACGATTGGAATTCAATTAAAGGAGTAATTCCATGAGAAAGGAAGGAGTTGGGGAGTCAAAAATCACTAAGGTAGCTACCTTATAAAAATCGCAATATTTTGTGTTTTTCAATAACTGGCAAATATATAAGAAATATACTCATATTTTGAGACAAAAAATCAACTAGAAAAAGTACTATAAACGTGAGTTCAGCTCAAAAAAATTTGGATTTCCATTTAAGAATTACATCCAGGAGAACGGAATCATCAAATCGCGCATCACTTTTACTTTTAGTTAAGTTTTTACGATTTTAATGAATTTTCACGATTGGAATTCAATTAAAGGAGTAATTCCATGAGAAAGGAAGGAGTTGGGCAGTCAAAAATCACTAAGGTAGCTACCTTATAAAAATCGCAATATTTTGTGTTTTTCAATAACTGGCAAATATATAAGAAATATACTCATATTTTGAGACAAAAAATCAACTAGAAAAAGTACTATAAACGTGAGTACAGCTCAAAAAAATTTGGATTTCCATTTAAGAATTACATCCAGGAGAACGGAATCATCAAATCGCGCATCACTTTTACTTTTAGTTAAGTTTTTACGATTTTAATGAATTTTCACAATTGGAATTCAATTAAAGGAGTAATTCCATGAGAAAGGAAGGAGTTGGGCAGTCAAAAATCACTAAGGTAGCTACCTTATAAAAATCGCAATATTTTGTGTTTTTCAATAACTGGCAAATATATAAGAAATATACTCATATTTTGAGACAAAAAATCAACTAGAAAAAGTACTATAAACGTGAGTTCAGCTCAAAAAAATTTGGATTTCCATTTAAGAATTACATCCAGGAGAACGGAATCATCAAATCGCGCATCACTTTTACTTTTAGTTAAGTTTTTACGATTTTAATGAATTTTCACGATTGGAATTCAATTAAAGGAGTAATTCCATGAGAAAGGAAGGAGTTGGGGAGTCAAAAATCACTAAGGTAGCTACCTTATAAAAATCGCAATATTTTGTGTTTTTCAATAACTGGCAAATATATAAGAAATATACTCATATTTTGAGACAAAAAATCAACTAGAAAAAGTACTATAAACGTGAGTTCAGCTCAAAAAAATTTGGATTTCCATTTAAGAATTACATCCAGGAGAACGGAATCATCAAATCGCGCATCACTTTTACTTTTAGTTAAGTTTTTACGATTTTAATGAATTTTCACGATTGGAATTCAATTAAAGGAGTAATTCCATGAGAAAGGAAGGAGTTGGGCAGTCAAAAATCACTAAGGTAGCTACCTTATAAAAATCGCAATATTTTGTGTTTTTCAATAACTGGCAAATATATAAGAAATATACTCATATTTTGAGACAAAAAATCAACTAGAAAAAGTACTATAAACGTGAGTACAGCTCAAAAAAATTTGGATTTCCATTTAAGAATTACATCCAGGAGAACGGAATCATCAAATCGCGCATCACTTTTACTTTTAGTTAAGTTTTTACGATTTTAATGAATTTGCACAATTGGAATTCAATTAAAGGAGTAATTCCATGAGAAAGGAAGGAGTTGGGCAGTCAAAAATCACTAAGGTAGCTACCTTATAAAAATCGCAATATTTTGTGTTTTTCAATAACTGGCAAATATATAAGAAATATACTCATATTTTGAGACAAAAAATCAACTAGAAAAAGTACTATAAACGTGAGTTCAGCTCAAAAAAATTTGGATTTCCATTTAAGAATTACATCCAGGAGAACGGAATCATCAAATCGCGCATCACTTTTACTTTTAGTTAAGTTTTTACGATTTTAATGAATTTTCACGATTGGAATTCAATTAAAGGAGTAATTCCATGAGAAAGGAAGGAGTTGGGCAGTCAAAAATCACTAAGGTAGCTACCTTATAAAAATCGCAATATTTTGTGTTTTTCAATAACTGGCAAATATATAAGAAATATACTCATATTTTGAGACAAAAAATCAACTAGAAAAAGTACTATAAACGTGAGTTCAGCTCAAAAAAATTTGGATTTCCATTTAAGAATTACATCCAGGAGAACGGAATCATCAAATTGCGCATCACTTTTACTTTTAGTTAAGTTTTTACGATTTTAATGAATTTTCACGATTGGAATTCAATTAAAGGAGTAATTCCATGAGAAAGGAAGGAGTTGGGCAGTCAAAAATCACTAAGGTAGCTACCTTATAAAAATCGCAATATTTTGTGTTTTTCAATAACTGGCAAATATATAAGAAATATACTCATATTTTGAGACAAAAAATCAACTAGAAAAAGTACTATAAACGTGAGTTCAGCTCAAAAAAATTTGGATTTCCATTTAAGAATTACATCCAGAAGAACGGAATCATCAAATTGCGCATCACTTTTACTTTTAGTTAAGTTTTTACGATTTTAATGAATTTTCACGATTGGAATTCAATTAAAGGAGTAATTCCATGAGAAAGGAAGGAGTTGGGCAGTCAAAAATCACTAAGGTAGCTACCTTATAAAAATCGCAATATTTTGTGTTTTTCAATAACTGGCAAATATATAAGAAATATACTCATATTTTGAGACAAAAAATCAACTAGAAAAAGTACTATAAACGTGAGTTCAGCTCAAAAAAATTTGGATTTCCATTTAAGAATTACATCCAGGAGAACGGAATCATCAAATCGCGCATCACTTTTACTTTTAGTTAAGTTTTTACGATTTTAATGAATTTTCACGATTGGAATTCAATTAAAGGAGTAATTCCATGAGAAAGGAATGAGTTGGGCAGTCAAAAATCACTAAGGTAGCTACCTTATAAAAATCGCAATATTTTGTGTTTTTCAATAACTGGCAAATATATAAGAAATATACTCGTATTTTGAGACAAAAAATCAACTAGAAAAAGTACTATAAACGTGAGTTCAGCTCAAAAAAATTTGGATTTCCATTTAAGAATTACATCCAGGAGAACGGAATCATCAAATCGCGCATCACTTTTACTTTTAGTTAAGTTTTTACGATTTTAATGAATTTTCACGATTGGAATTCAATTAAAGGAGTAATTCCATGAGAAAGGAATGAGTTGGGCAGTCAAAAATCACTAAGGTAGCTACCTTATAAAAATCGCAATATTTTGTGTTTTTCAATAACTGGCAAATATATAAGAAATATACTCGTATTTTGAGACAAAAAATCAACTAGAAAAAGTACTATAAACGTGAGTTCAGCTCAAAAAAATTTGGATTTCCATTTAAGATTTACATCCAGGAGAACGGAATCATCAAATTGCGCATC
Organism: Ormia ochracea; assembly: GCA_963402855.1. NCBI lineage: Eukaryota > Metazoa > Arthropoda > Insecta > Diptera > Tachinidae > Ormia > Ormia ochracea. Next base: position 58,467,442 of record OY727107.1, read on the forward strand.
ACTTTTACTTTTAGTTAAGTTTTTACGATTTTAATGAATTTTCACGATTGGAATTCAATTAAAGGAGTAATTCCATGAGAAAGGAAGGAGTTGGGGAGTCAAAAATCACTAAGGTAGCTACCTTATAAAAATCGCAATATTTTGTGTTTTTCAATAACTGGCAAATATATAAGAAATATACTCGTATTTTGAGACAAAAAATCAACTAGAAAAAGTACTATAAACGTGAGTTCAGCTCAAAAAAATTTGGATTTCCATTTAAGAATACATCCAGAAGAACGGAATCATCAAATTGCGCATCACTTTTACTTTTAGTTAAGTTTTTACGATTTTAATGAATTTTCACGATTGGAATTCAATTAAAGGAGTAATTCCATGAGAAAGGAAGGAGTTGGGCAGTCAAAAATCACTAAGGTAGCTACCTTATAAAAATCGCAATATTTTGTGTTTTTCAATAACTGGCAAATATATAAGAAATATACTCATATTTTGAGACAAAAAATCAACTAGAAAAAGTACTATAAACGTGAGTTCAGCTCAAAAAAATTTGGATTTCCATTTAAGATTTACATCCAGGAGAACGGAATCATCAAATTGCGCATCACTTTTACTTTTAGTTAAGTTTTTACGATTTTAATGAATTTTCACGATTGGAATTCAATTAAAGGAGTAATTCCATGAGAAAGGAAGGAGTTGGGCAGTCAAAAATCACTAAGGTAGCTACCTTATAAAAATCGCAATATTTTGTGTTTTTCAATAACTGGCAAATATATAAGAAATATACTCATATTTTGAGACAAAAAATCAACTAGAAAAAGTACTATAAACGTGAGTTCAGCTCAAAAAAATTTGGATTTCCATTTAAGAATTACATCCAGAAGAACGGAATCATCAAATTGCGCATCACTTTTACTTTTAGTTAAGTTTTTACGATTTTAATGAATTTTCACGATTGGAATTCAATTAAAGGAGTAATTCCATGCGAAAGGAAGGAGTTGGGCAGTCAAAAATCACTAAGGTAGCTACCTTATAAAAATCGCAATATTTTGTGTTTTTCAATAACTGGCAAATATATAAGAAATATACTCATATTTTGAGACAAAAAATCAACTAGAAAAAGTACTATAAACGTGAGTTCAGCTCAAAAAAATTTGGATTTCCATTTAAGAATTACATCCAGAAGAACGGAATCATCAAATTGCGCATCACTTTTACTTTTAGTTAAGTTTTTACGATTTTAATGAATTTTCACGATTGGAATTCAATTAAAGGAGTAATTCCATGCGAAAGGAAGGAGTTGGGCAGTCAAAAATCACTAAGGTAGCTACCTTATAAAAATCGCAATATTTTGTGTTTTTCAATAACTGGCAAATATATAAGAAATATACTCATATTTTGAGACAAAAAATCAACTAGAAAAAGTACTATAAACGTGAGTTCAGCTCAAAAAAATTTGGATTTCCATTTAAGATTTACATCCAGGAGAACGGAATCATCAAATTGCGCATCACTTTTACTTTTAGTTAAGTTTTTACGATTTTAATGAATTTTCACGATTGGAATTCAATTAAAGGAGTAATTCCATGAGAAAGGAAGGAGTTGGGCAGTCAAAAATCACTAAGGTAGCTACCTTATAAAAATCGCAATATTTTGTGTTTTTCAATAACTGGCAAATATATAAGAAATATACTCATATTTTGAGACAAAAAATCAACTAGAAAAAGTACTATAAACGTGAGTTCAGCTCAAAAAAATTTGGATTTCCATTTAAGAATTACATCCAGGAGAACGGAATCATCAAATCGCGCATCACTTTTACTTTTAGTTAAGTTTTTACGATTTTAATGAATTTTCACGATTGGAATTCAATTAAAGGAGTAATTCCATGAGAAAGGAATGAGTTGGGCAGTCAAAAATCACTAAGGTAGCTACCTTATAAAAATCGCAATATTTTGTGTTTTTCAATAACTGGCAAATATATAAGAAATATACTCATATTTTGAGACAAAAAATCAACTAGAAAAAGTACTATAAACGTGAGTTCAGCTCAAAAAAATTTGGATTTCCATTTAAGAATTACATCCAGGAGAACGGAATCATCAAATCGCGCATCACTTTTACTTTTAGTTAAGTTTTTACGATTTTAATGAATTTTCACGATTGGAATTCAATTAAAGGAGTAATTCCATGAGAAAGGAAGGAGTTGGGCAGTCAAAAATCACTAAGGTAGCTACCTTATAAAAATCGCAATATTTTGTGTTTTTCAATAACTGGCAAATATATAAGAAATATACTCGTATTTTGAGACAAAAAATCAACTAGAAAAAGTACTATAAACGTGAGTTCAGCTCAAAAAAATTTGGATTTCCATTTAAGAATTACATCCAGGAGAACGGAATCATCAAATCGCGCATCACTTTTACTTTTAGTTAAGTTTTTACGATTTTAATGAATTTTCACGATTGGAATTCAATTAAAGGAGTAATTCCATGAGAAAGGAAGGAGTTGGGCAGTCAAAAATCACTAAGGTAGCTACCTTATAAAAATCGCAATATTTTGTGTTTTTCAATAACTGGCAAATATATAAGAAATATACTCGTATTTTGAGACAAAAAATCAACTAGAAAAAGTACTATAAACGTGAGTTCAGCTCAAAAAAATTTGGATTTCCATTTAAGAATTACATCCAGGAGAACGGAATCATCAAATCGCGCATCACTTTTACTTTTAGTTAAGTTTTTACGATTTTAATGAATTTTCACGATTGGAATTCAATTAAAGGAGTAATTCCATGAGAAAGGAAGGAGTTGGGCAGTCAAAAATCACTAAGGTAGCTACCTTATAAAAATCGCAATATTTTGTGTTTTTCAATAACTGGCAAATATATAAGAAATATACTCGTATTTTGAGACAAAAAATCAACTAGAAAAAGTACTATAAACGTGAGTTCAGCTCAAAAAAATTTGGATTTCCATTTAAGATTTACATCCAGGAGAACGGAATCATCAAATCGCGCATCACTTTTACTTTTAGTTAAGTTTTTACGATTTTAATGAATTTTCACGATTGGAATTCAATTAAAGGAGTAATTCCATGAGAAAGGAAGGAGTTGGGCAGTCAAAAATCACTAAGGTAGCTACCTTATAAAAATCGCAATATTTTGTGTTTTTCAATAACTGGCAAATATATAAGAAATATACTCGTATTTTGAGACAAAAAATCAACTAGAAAAAGTACTATAAACGTGAGTTCAGCTCAAAAAAATTTGGATTTCCATTTAAGAATTACATCCAGGAGAACGGAATCATCAAATCGCGCATCACTTTTACTTTTAGTTAAGTTTTTACGATTTTAATGAATTTTCACGATTGGAATTCAATTAAAGGAGTAATTCCATGAGAAAGGAAGGAGTTGGGCAGTCAAAAATCACTAAGGTAGCTACCTTATAAAAATCGCAATATTTTGTGTTTTTCAATAACTGGCAAATATATAAGAAATATACTCGTATTTTGAGACAAAAAATCAACTAGAAAAAGTACTATAAACGTGAGTTCAGCTCAAAAAAATTTGGATTTCCATTTAAGATTTACATCCAGGAGAACGGAATCATCAAATTGCGCATCACTTTTACTTTTAGTTAAGTTTTTACGATTTTAATGAATTTTCACGATTGGAATTCAATTAAAGGAGTAATTCCATGAGAAAGGAAGGAGTTGGGGAGTCAAAAATCACTAAGGTAGCTACCTTATAAAAATCGCAATATTTTGTGTTTTTCAATAACTGGCAAATATATAAGAAATATACTCGTATTTTGAGACAAAAAATCAACTAGAAAAAGTACTATAAACGTGAGTTCAGCTCAAAAAAATTTGGATTTCCATTTAAGAATTACATCCAGGAGAACGGAATCATCAAATCGCGCATCACTTTTACTTTTAGTTAAGTTTTTACGATTTTAATGAATTTTCACGATTGGAATTCAATTAAAGGAGTAATTCCATGAGAAAGGAAGGAGTTGGGCAGTCAAAAATCACTAAGGTAGCTACCTTATAAAAATCGCAATATTTTGTGTTTTTCAATAACTGGCAAATATATAAGAAATATACTCGTATTTTGAGACAAAAAATCAACTAGAAAAAGTACTATAAACGTGAGTTCAGCTCAAAAAAATTTGGATTTCCATTTAAGAATTACATCCAGGAGAACGGAATCATCAAATCGCGCATCACTTTTACTTTTAGTTAAGTTTTTACGATTTTAATGAATTTTCACGATTGGAATTCAATTAAAGGAGTAATTCCATGAGAAAGGAAGGAGTTGGGCAGTCAAAAATCACTAAGGTAGCTACCTTATAAAAATCGCAATATTTTGTGTTTTTCAATAACTGGCAAATATATAAGAAATATACTCGTATTTTGAGACAAAAAATCAACTAGAAAAAGTACTATAAACGTGAGTTCAGCTCAAAAAAATTTGGATTTCCATTTAAGAATTACATCCAGGAGAACGGAATCATCAAATCGCGCATCACTTTTACTTTTAGTTAAGTTTTTACGATTTTAATGAATTTTCACGATTGGAATTCAATTAAAGGAGTAATTCCATGAGAAAGGAAGGAGTTGGGCAGTCAAAAATCACTAAGGTAGCTACCTTATAAAAATCGCAATATTTTGTGTTTTTCAATAACTGGCAAATATATAAGAAATATACTCGTATTTTGAGACAAAAAATCAACTAGAAAAAGTACTATAAACGTGAGTTCAGCTCAAAAAAATTTGGATTTCCATTTAAGATTTACATCCAGGAGAACGGAATCATCAAATTGCGCATCACTTTTACTTTTCGTTAAGTTTTTACGATTTTAATGAATTTTCACGATTGGAATTCAATTAAAGGAGTAATTCCATGAGAAAGGAAGGAGTTGGGGAGTCAAAAATCACTAAGGTAGCTACCTTATAAAAATCGCAATATTTTGTGTTTTTCAATAACTGGCAAATATATAAGAAATATACTCATATTTTGAGACAAAAAATCAACTAGAAAAAGTACTATAAACGTGAGTTCAGCTCAAAAAAATTTGGATTTCCATTTAAGAATTACATCCAGGAGAACGGAATCATCAAATCGCGCATCACTTTTACTTTTAGTTAAGTTTTTACGATTTTAATGAATTTTCACGATTGGAATTCAATTAAAGGAGTAATTCCATGAGAAAGGAAGGAGTTGGGCAGTCAAAAATCACTAAGGTAGCTACCTTATAAAAATCGCAATACTTTGTGTTTTTCAATAACTGGCAAATATATAAGAAATATACTCATATTTTGAGACAAAAAATCAACTAGAAAAAGTACTATAAACGTGAGTTCAGCTCAAAAAAATTTGGATTTCCATTTAAGAATTACATCCAGGAGAACGGAATCATCAAATCGCGCATCACTTTTACTTTTAGTTAAGTTTTTACGATTTTAATGAATTTTCACAATTGGAATTCAATTAAAGGAGTAATTCCATGAGAAAGGAAGGAGTTGGGCAGTCAGAAATCACTAAGGTAGCTACCTTATAAAAATCGCAATATTTTGTGTTTTTCAATAACTGGCAAATATATAAGAAATATACTCATATTTTGAGACAAAAAATCAACTAGAAAAAGTACTATAAACGTGAGTTCAGCTCAAAAAAATTTGGATTTCCATTTAAGAATTACATCCAGGAGAACGGAATCATCAAATCGCGCATCACTTTTACTTTTAGTTAAGTTTTTACGATTTTAATGAATTTTCACGATTGGAATTCAATTAAAGGAGTAATTCCATGGGAAAGGAATGAGTTGGGCAGTCAAAAATCACTAAGGTAGCTACCTTATAAAAATCGCAATACTTTGTGTTTTTCAATAACTGGCAAATATATAAGAAATATACTCATATTTTGAGACAAAAAATCAACTAGAAAAAGTACTATAAACGTGAGTTCAGCTCAAAAAAATTTGGATTTCCATTTAAGAATTACATCCAGGAGAACGGAATCATCAAATCGCGCATCACTTTTACTTTTAGTTAAGTTTTTACGATTTTAATGAATTTTCACGATTGGAATTCAATTAAAGGAGTAATTCCATGAGAAAGGAAGGAGTTGGGCAGTCAAAAATCACTAAGGTAGCTACCTTATAAAAATCGCAATATTTTGTGTTTTTCAATAACTGGCAAATATATAAGAAATATACTCGTATTTTGAGACAAAAAATCAACTAGAAAAAGTACTATAAACGTGAGTTCAGCTCAAAAAAATTTGGATTTCCATTTAAGATTTACATCCAGGAGAACGGAATCATCAAATCGCGCATCACTTTTACTTTTAGTTAAGTTTTTACGATTTTAATGAATTTTCACGATTGGAATTCAATTAAAGGAGTAATTCCATGAGAAAGGAAGGAGTTGGGCAGTCAAAAATCACTAAGGTAGCTACCTTATAAAAATCGCAATATTTTGTGTTTTTCAATAACTGGCAAATATATAAGAAATATACTCGTATTTTGAGACAAAAAATCAACTAGAAAAAGTACTATAAACGTGAGTTCAGCTCAAAAAAATTTGGATTTCCATTTAAGAATTACATCCAGGAGAACGGAATCATCAAATCGCGCATCACTTTTACTTTTAGTTAAGTTTTTACGATTTTAATGAATTTTCACGATTGGAATTCAATTAAAGGAGTAATTCCATGAGAAAGGAAGGAGTTGGGCAGTCAAAAATCACTAAGGTAGCTACCTTATAAAAATCGCAATATTTTGTGTTTTTCAATAACTGGCAAATATATAAGAAATATACTCGTATTTTGAGACAAAAAATCAACTAGAAAAAGTACTATAAACGTGAGTTCAGCTCAAAAAAATTTGGATTTCCATTTAAGATTTACATCCAGGAGAACGGAATCATCAAATTGCGCATCACTTTTACTTTTAGTTAAGTTTTTACGATTTTAATGAATTTTCACGATTGGAATTCAATTAAAGGAGTAATTCCATGAGAAAGGAAGGAGTTGGGGAGTCAAAAATCACTAAGGTAGCTACCTTATAAAAATCGCAATATTTTGTGTTTTTCAATAACTGGCAAATATATAAGAAATATACTCATATTTTGAGACAAAAAATCAACTAGAAAAAGTACTATAAACGTGAGTTCAGCTCAAAAAAATTTGGATTTCCATTTAAGAATTACATCCAGGAGAACGGAATCATCAAATCGCGCATCACTTTTACTTTTAGTTAAGTTTTTACGATTTTAATGAATTTTCACAATTGGAATTCAATTAAAGGAGTAATTCCATGAGAAAGGAAGGAGTTGGGCAGTCAGAAATCACTAAGGTAGCTACCTTATAAAAATCGCAATATTTTGTGTTTTTCAATAACTGGCAAATATATAAGAAATATACTCATATTTTGAGACAAAAAATCAACTAGAAAAAGTACTATAAACGTGAGTTCAGCTCAAAAAAATTTGGATTTCCATTTAAGAATTACATCCAGGAGAACGGAATCATCAAATCGCGCATCACTTTTACTTTTAGTTAAGTTTTTACGATTTTAATGAATTTTCACAATTGGAATTCAATTAAAGGAGTAATTCCATGAGAAAGGAAGGAGTTGGGCAGTCAGAAATCACTAAGGTAGCTACCTTATAAAAATCGCAATATTTTGTGTTTTTCAATAACTGGCAAATATATAAGAAATATACTCATATTTTGAGACAAAAAATCAACTAGAAAAAGTACTATAAACGTGAGTTCAGCTCAAAAAAATTTGGATTTCCATTTAAGAATTACATCCAGGAGAACGGAATCATCAAATCGCGCATCACTTTTACTTTTAGTTAAGTTTTTACGATTTTAATGAATTTTCACGATTGGAATTCAATTAAAGGAGTAATTCCATGAGAAAGGAAGGAGTTGGGCAGTCAAAAATCACTAAGGTAGCTACCTTATAAAAATCGCAATATTTTGTGTTTTTCAATAACTGGCAAATATATAAGAAATATACTCGTATTTTGAGACAAAAAATCAACTAGAAAAAGTACTATAAACGTGAGTTCAGCTCAAAAAAATTTGGATTTCCATTTAAGATTTACATCCAGGAGAACGGAATCATCAAATTGCGCATCACTTTTACTTTTAGTTAAGTTTTTACGATTTTAATGAATTTTCACGATTGGAATTCAATTAAAGGAGTAATTCCATGAGAAAGGAAGGAGTTGGGCAGTCAGAAATCACTAAGGTAGCTACCTTATAAAAATCGCAATATTTTGTGTTTTTCAATAACTGGCAAATATATAAGAAATATACTCATATTTTGAGACAAAAAATCAACTAGAAAAAGTACTATAAACGTGAGTTCAGCTCAAAAAAATTTGGATTTCCATTTAAGAATTACATCCAGGAGAACGGAATCATCAAATTGCGCATCACTTTTACTTTTAGTTAAGTTTTTACGATTTTAACGAATTTTCACGATTGGAATTCAATTAAAGGAGTAATTCCATGAGAAAGGAAGGAGTTGGGGAGTCAAAAATCACTAAGGTAGCTACCTTATAAAAATCGCAATATTTTGTGTTTTTCAATAACTGGCAAATATATAAGAAATATACTCATATTTTGAGACAAAAAATCAACTAGAAAAAGTACTATAAACGTGAGTTCAGCTCAAAAAAATTTGGATTTCCATTTAAGAATTACATCCAGGAGAACGGAATCATCAAATCGCGCATCACTTTTACTTTTAGTTAAGTTTTTACGATTTTAATGAATTTTCACAATTGGAATTCAATTAAAGGAGTAATTCCATGAGAAAGGAAGGAGTTGGGCAGTCAGAAATCACTAAGGTAGCTACCTTATAAAAATCGCAATATTTTGTGTTTTTCAATAACTGGCAAATATATAAGAAATATACTCATATTTTGAGACAAAAAATCAACTAGAAAAAGTACTATAAACGTGAGTTCAGCTCAAAAAAATTTGGATTTCCATTTAAGAATTACATCCAGGAGAACGGAATCATCAAATCGCGCATCACTTTTACTTTTAGTTAAGTTTTTACGATTTTAATGAATTTTCACGATTGGAATTCAATTAAAGGAGTAATTCCATGAGAAAGGAAGGAGTTGGGCAGTCAAAAATCACTAAGGTAGCTACCTTATAAAAATCGCAATATTTTGTGTTTTTCAATAACTGGCAAATATATAAGAAATATACTCGTATTTTGAGACAAAAAATCAACTAGAAAAAGTACTATAAACGTGAGTTCAGCTCAAAAAAATTTGGATTTCCATTTAAGATTTACATCCAGGAGAACGGAATCATCAAATTGCGCATCACTTTTACTTTTAGTTAAGTTTTTACGATTTTAATGAATTTTCACGATTGGAATTCAATTAAAGGAGTAATTCCATGAGAAAGGAAGGAGTTGGGGAGTCAAAAATCACTAAGGTAGCTACCTTATAAAAATCGCAATATTTTGTGTTTTTCAATAACTGGCAAATATATAAGAAATATACTCATATTTTGAGACAAAAAATCAACTAGAAAAAGTACTATAAACGTGAGTTCAGCTCAAAAAAATTTGGATTTCCATTTAAGAATTACATCCAGGAGAACGGAATCATCAAATCGCGCATCACTTTTACTTTTAGTTAAGTTTTTACGATTTTAATGAATTTTCACAATTGGAATTCAATTAAAGGAGTAATTCCATGAGAAAGGAAGGAGTTGGGCAGTCAGAAATCACTAAGGTAGCTACCTTATAAAAATCGCAATATTTTGTGTTTTTCAATAACTGGCAAATATATAAGAAATATACTCATATTTTGAGACAAAAAATCAACTAGAAAAAGTACTATAAACGTGAGTTCAGCTCAAAAAAATTTGGATTTCCATTTAAGAATTACATCCAGGAGAACGGAATCATCAAATCGCGCATCACTTTTACTTTTAGTTAAGTTTTTACGATTTTAATGAATTTTCACAATTGGAATTCAATTAAAGGAGTAATTCCATGAGAAAGGAAGGAGTTGGGCAGTCAGAAATCACTAAGGTAGCTACCTTATAAAAATCGCAATATTTTGTGTTTTTCAATAACTGGCAAATATATAAGAAATATACTCATATTTTGAGACAAAAAATCAACTAGAAAAAGTACTATAAACGTGAGTTCAGCTCAAAAAAATTTGGATTTCCATTTAAGAATTACATCCAGGAGAACGGAATCATCAAATCGCGCATCACTTTTACTTTTAGTTAAGTTTTTACGATTTTAATGAATTTTCACAATTGGAATTCAATTAAAGGAGTAATTCCATGAGAAAGGAAGGAGTTGGGCAGTCAGAAATCACTAAGGTAGCTACCTTATAAAAATCGCAATATTTTGTGTTTTTCAATAACTGGCAAATATATAAGAAATATACTCATATTTTGAGACAAAAAATCAACTAGAAAAAGTACTATAAACGTGAGTTCAGCTCAAAAAAATTTGGATTTCCATTTAAGATTTACATCCAGGAGAACGGAATCATCAAATTGCGCATCACTTTTACTTTTAGTTAAGTTTTTACGATTTTAATGAATTTTCACGATTGGAATTCAATTAAAGGAGTAATTCCATGAGAAAGGAAGGAGTTGGGGAGTCAAAAATCACTAAGGTAGCTACCTTATAAAAATCGCAATATTTTGTGTTTTTCAATAACTGGCAAATATATAAGAAATATACTCATATTTTGAGACAAAAAATCAACTAGAAAAAGTACTATAAACGTGAGTTCAGCTCAAAAAAATTTGGATTTCCATTTAAGAATTACATCCAGGAGAACGGAATCATCAAATCGCGCATCACTTTTACTTTTAGTTAAGTTTTTACGATTTTAATGAATTTTCACGATTGGAATTCAATTAAAGGAGTAATTCCATGAGAAAGGAAGGAGTTGGGCAGTCAAAAATCACTAAGGTAGCTACCTTATAAAAATCGCAATACTTTGTGTTTTTCAATAACTGGCAAATATATAAGAAATATACTCATATTTTGAGACAAAAAATCAACTAGAAAAAGTACTATAAACGTGAGTTCAGCTCAAAAAAATTTGGATTTCCATTTAAGAATTACATCCAGGAGAACGGAATCATCAAATCGCGCATCACTTTTACTTTTAGTTAAGTTTTTACGATTTTAATGAATTTTCACGATTGGAATTCAATTAAAGGAGTAATTCCATAAGAAAGGAAGGAGTTGGGCAGTCAAAAATCACTAAGGTAGCTACCTTATAAAAATCGCAATACTTTGTGTTTTTCAATAACTGGCAAATATATAAGAAATATACTCATATTTTGAGACAAAAAATCAACTAGAAAAAGTACTATAAACGTGAGTTCAGCTCAAAAAAATTTGGATTTCCATTTAAGAATTACATCCAGGAGAACGGAATCATCAAATCGCGCATCACTTTTACTTTTAGTTAAGTTTTTACGATTTTAATGAATTTTCACGATTGGAATTCAATTAAAGGAGTAATTCCATGAGAAAGGAAGGAGTTGGGCAGTCAAAAATCACTAAGGTAGCTACCTTATAAAAATCGCAATACTTTGTGTTTTTCAATAACTGGCAAATATATAAGAAATATACTCATATTTTGAGACAAAAAATCAACTAGAAAAAGTACTATAAACGTGAGTTCAGCTCAAAAAAATTTGGATTTCCATTTAAGAATTACATCCAGGAGAACGGAATCATCAAATCGCGCATCACTTTTACTTTTAGTTAAGTTTTTACGATTTTAATGAATTTTCACGATTGGAATTCAATTAAAGGAGTAATTCCATGAGAAAGGAATGAGTTGGGCAGTCAAAAATCACTAAGGTAGCTACCTTATAAAAATCGCAATATTTTGTGTTTTTCAATAACTGGCAAATATATAAGAAATATACTCATATTTTGAGACAAAAAATCAACTAGAAAAAGTACTATAAACGTGAGTTCAGCTCAAAAACATTTGGATTTCCATTTAAGAATTACATCCAGGAGAACGGAATCATCAAATGGCGCATCACTTTTACTTCTAGTTAAGTTTTTACGATTTTAATGAATTTTCACGATTGGAATTCAATTAAAGGAGTAATTCCATGAGAAAGGAAGGAGTTGGGCAGTCAAAAATCACTAAGGTAGCTACCTTATAAAAATCGCAATATTTTGTGTTTTTCAATAACTGGCAAATATATAAGAAATATACTCATATTTTGAGACAAAAAATCAACTAGAAAAAGTACTATAAACGTGAGTTCAGCTCAAAAAAATTTGGATTTCCATTTAAGAATTACATCCAGGAGAACGGAATCATCAAATCGCGCATCACTTTTACTTTTAGTTAAGTTTTTACGATTTTAATGAATTTTCACGATTGGAATTCAATTAAAGGAGTAATTCCATGAGAAAGGAAGGAGTTGGGCAGTCAAAAATCACTAAGGTAGCTACCTTATAAAAATCGCAATACTTTGTGTTTTTCAATAACTGGCAAATATATAAGAAATATACTCATATTTTGAGACAAAAAATCAACTAGAAAAAGTACTATAAACGTGAGTTCAGCTCAAAAAAATTTGGATTTCCATTTAAGAATTACATCCAGGAGAACGGAATCATCAAATCGCGCATCACTTTTACTTTTAGTTAAGTTTTTACGATTTTAATGAATTTTCACGATTGGAATTCAATTAAAGGAGTAATTCCATAAGAAAGGAAGGAGTTGGGCAGTCAAAAATCACTAAGGTAGCTACCTTATAAAAATCGCAATACTTTGTGTTTTTCAATAACTGGCAAATATATAAGAAATATACTCATATTTTGAGACAAAAAATCAACTAGAAAAAGTACTATAAACGTGAGTTCAGCTCAAAAAAATTTGGATTTCCATTTAAGAATTACATCCAGGAGAACGGAATCATCAAATCGCGCATCACTTTTACTTTTAGTTAAGTTTTTACGATTTTAATGAATTTTCACGATTGGAATTCAATTAAAGGAGTAATTCCATGAGAAAGGAAGGAGTTGGGCAGTCAAAAATCACTAAGGTAGCTACCTTATAAAAATCGCAATACTTTGTGTTTTTCAATAACTGGCAAATATATAAGAAATATACTCATATTTTGAGACAAAAAATCAACTAGAAAAAGTACTATAAACGTGAGTTCAGCTCAAAAAAATTTGGATTTCCATTTAAGAATTACATCCAGGAGAACGGAATCATCAAATCGCGCATCACTTTTACTTTTAGTTAAGTTTTTACGATTTTAATGAATTTTCACGATTGGAATTCAATTAAAGGAGTAATTCCATGAGAAAGGAATGAGTTGGGCAGTCAAAAATCACTAAGGTAGCTACCTTATAAAAATCGCAATATTTTGTGTTTTTCAATAACCGGCAAATATATAAGAAATATACTCATATTTTGAGACAAAAAATCAACTAGAAAAAGTACTATAAACGTGAGTTCAGCTCAAAAAAATTTGGATTTCCATTTAAGAATTACATCCAGGAGAACGGAATCATCAAATCGCGCATCACTTTTACTTTTAGTTAAGTTTTTACGATTTTAATGAATTTTCACGATTGGAATTCAATTAAAGGAGTAATTCCATGAGAAAGGAATGAGTTGGGCAGTCAAAAATCACTAAGGTAGCTACCTTATAAAAATCGCAATATTTTGTGTTTTTCAATAACTGGCAAATATATAAGAAATATACTCATATTTTGAGACAAAAAATCAACTAGAAAAAGTACTATAAACGTGAGTTCAGCTCAAAAAAATTTGGATTTCCATTTAAGAATTACATCCAGGAGAACGGAATCATCAAATTGCGCATCACTTTTACTTTTAACTAAGTTTTTACGATTTTAATGAATTTTCACGATTGGAATTCAATTAAAGGAGTAATTCCATGAGAAAGGAAGGAGTTGGGCAGTCAAAAATCACTAAGGTAGCTACCTTATAAAAATCGCAATACTTTGTGTTTTTCAATAACTGGCAAATATATAAGAAATATACTCATATTTTGAGACAAAAAATCAACTAGAAAAAGTACTATAAACGTGAGTTCAGCTCAAAAAAATTTGGATTTCCATTTAAGAATTACATCCAGGAGAACGGAATCATCAAATTGCGCATCACTTTTACTTTTAACTAAGTTTTTACGATTTTAATGAATTTTCACGATTGGAATTCAATTAAAGGAGTAATTCCATGAGAAAGGAAGGAGTTGGGCAGTCAAAAATCACTAAGGTAGCTACCTTATAAAAATCGCAATACTTTGTGTTTTTCAATAACTGGCAAATATATAAGAAATATACTCATATTTTGAGACAAAAAATCAACTAGAAAAAGTACTATAAACGTGAGTTCAGCTCAAAAAAATTTGGATTTCCATTTAAGAATTACATCCAGGAGAACGGAATCATCAAATTGCGCATCACTTTTACTTTTAGTTAAGTTTTTACGATTTTAATGAATTTTCACGATTGGAATTCAATTAAAGGAGTAATTCCATGAGAAAGGAAGGAGTTGGGTAGTCAAAAATCACTAAGGTAGCTACCTTATAAAAATCGCAATATTTTGTGTTTTTCAATAACTGGCAAATATATAAGAAATATACTCATATTTTGAGACAAAAAATCAACTAGAAAAAGTACTATAAACGTGAGTTCAGCTCAAAAAAATTTGGATTTCCATTTAAGAATTACATCCAGGAGAACGGAATCATCAAATTGCGCATCACTTTTACTTTTAGTTAAGTTTTTACGATTTTAATGAATTTTCACGATTGGAATTCAATTAAAGGAGTAATTCCATGAGAAAGGAAGGAGTTGGGCAGTCAAAAATCACTAAGGTAGCTACCTCATAAAAATCGCAATATTTTGTGTTTTTCAATAACTGGCAAATATATAAGAAATATACTCATATTTTGAGACAAAAAATCAACTAGAAAAAGTACTATAAACGTGAGTTCAGCTCAAAAAAATTTGGATTTCCATTTAAGAATTACATCCAGGAGAACGGAATCATCAAATTGCGCATCACTTTTACTTTTAGTTAAGTTTTTACGATTTTAATGAATTTTCACGATTGGAATTCAATTAAAGGAGTAATTCCATGAGAAAGGAAGGAGTTGGGTAGTCAAAAATCACTAAGGTAGCTACCTTATAAAAATCGCAATATTTTGTGTTTTTCAATAACTGGCAAATATATAAGAAATATACTCATATTTTGAGACAAAAATTTAACTAGAAAAAGTACTATAAACGTGAGTTCAGCTCAAAAAAATTTGGATTTCCATTTAAGAATTACATCCAGGAGAACGGAATCATCAAATTGCGCATCACTTTTACTTTTAGTTAAGTTTTTACGATTTTAATGAATTTTCACGATTGGAATTCAATTAAAGGAGTAATTCCATGAGAAAGGAAGGAGTTGGGTAGTCAAAAATCACTAAGGTAGCTACCTTATAAAAATCGCAATATTTTGTGTTTTTCAATAACTGGCAAATATATAAGAAATATACTCATATTTTGAGACAAAAAATCAACTAGAAAAAGTACTATAAACGTGAGTTCAGCTCAAAAAAATTTGGATTTCCATTTAAGAATTACATCCAGGAGAACGGAATCATCAAATTGCGCATCACTTTTACTTTTAGTTAAGTTTTTACGATTTTAATGAATTTTCACGATTGGAATTCAATTAAAGGAGTAATTCCATGAGAAAGGAAGGAGTTGGGCAGTCAAAAATCACTAAGGTAGCTACCTCATAAAAATCGCAATATTTTGTGTTTTTCAATAACTGGCAAATATATAAGAAATATACTCATATTTTGAGACAAAAAATCAACTAGAAAAAGTACTATAAACGTGAGTTCAGCTCAAAAAAATTTGGATTTCCATTTAAGAATTACATCCAGGAGAACGGAATCATCAAATTGCGCATCACTTTTACTTTTAGTTAAGTTTTTACGATTTTAATGAATTTTCACGATTGGAATTCAATTAAAGGAGTAATTCCATGAGAAAGGAAGGAGTTGGGTAGTCAAAAATCACTAAGGTAGCTACCTTATAAAAATCGCAATATTTTGTGTTTTTCAATAACTGGCAAATATATAAGAAATATACTCATATTTTGAGACAAAAATTTAACTAGAAAAAGTACTATAAACGTGAGTTCAGCTCAAAAAAATTTGGATTTCCATTTAAGAATTACATCCAGGAGAACGGAATCATCAAATTGCGCATCACTTTTACTTTTAGTTAAGTTTTTACGATTTTAATGAATTTTCACGATTGGAATTCAATTAAAGGAGTAATTCCATGAGAAAGGAAGGAGTTGGGTAGTCAAAAATCACTAAGGTAGCTACCTTATAAAAATCGCAATATTTTGTGTTTTTCAATAACTGGCAAATATATAAGAAATATACTCATATTTTGAGACAAAAAATCAACTAGAAAAAGTACTATAAACGTGAGTTCAGCTCAAAAAAATTTGGATTTCCATTTAAGAATTACATCCAGGAGAACGGAATCATCAAATTGCGCATCACTTTTACTTTTAGTTAAGTTTTTACGATTTTAATGAATTTTCACGATTGGAATTCAATTAAAGGAGTAATTCCATGAGAAAGGAAGGAGTTGGGCAGTCAAAAATCACTAAGGTAGCTACCTCATAAAAATCGCAATATTTTGTGTTTTTCAATAACTGGCAAATATATAAGAAATATACTCCTATCAGCTGCAAAGTGTTATGTATATATTTTTTTCTTGCACCACTTATTAGAACATACAAATGTCGCAGAATAAGTTTTACAAACATTTAGTGGGCGTACGTATATTGGAGTTTTACGTACGTTGGCCTCGAGAGCAAAAACAACAAAAATATTACCATTAGCACCTCTCATTATTTTCCTTTTTTGTTATCTGAATGCTTTTTAACCGTTTTTCTAACGCTCTTATCGCCAACGGTGAGAGAAAACAGACTTGAGGACTTCCCAATGTTGGCGATTATGCAAATTTGAATTTACAGCCATTTACTGGTGTGTGTGTGTGTTTATATATGGGAAGAAAATAAAAATGAAATCATTAAGTTAGAGAATTAATTACTTTTGCAGTTTTGCTCGGGTGTGCTTAACAAGGACCGACCAAAGAATTTAAAATTATAAATTACGGTCGACTGCGTTTTTTTTCTCTTCTGTAACTTTCTGCCATACAGATCTATATCCTCTAAGAAAGTATATGAGTTACAAAGTTGCTTATAAAAATTATCTTTATTTTCATTTATTGCTTCCAAAATGCAAGAATTCTAAACAATGTAATTTAATTATGTTAACTAAAATTGTATTTTTTTATTGTAGACAAAATTACAATAATTTGTGTTATTTTAGGAAAAATTTTATGATTTTTTGAAATCTTTTGGGATTTAATGTGCCAGCAGAAAAAATATTTTCCGGGGATTTGTTTTGGCTAAATTTATGTAAGACGTGATTTTAACGTAAAAAATATATTAATTTTAAAAGAGGGCGGTACCTCCGCTGGTATCTGATATTACATTCGAAACAAGGCGAATAGTTTTTTTTTAAATCTACTTATTAGATAAAAGGCGGTAGTTCTCAATGCGACTACTTACATGATACATCGCAAAGAGCAAATCAATAGTAGCAACTGCCGCAAATTCCAATGACATGAATGGTAATCGATAGAATAATTTGGAATAATTTGAATCAGCGATTCGATAATAGCAAGACCATTTTACTGGAACCTGTGACCAGTACCTCCCGTTCGAGTAAACATATAATGAAGTCTTGCACGGCTTGGTTTTGTTTCGCAATGATTTACCCGTATGTGCGTTCTTCCGTTTATGCCTGCTTGATTCTACATTATTGTGTCGGAAGGAATTTATTTATAAAACATGCAAATGCATGCCGTTGCTTTTATAACCTTTCCATTTTATTAAATTGTTAATCAACTCCAAATGATGCTTGTTATTCTCTTTATTTATTTATTTATTAATTTAATTTTTTTATTTCGCTCACAGTATACTTATTTATGTACGAGTATGTGAGCCAAGAAGTCTAATTCCTAAAATAACTAAACACTTTTCTTGTTGTTGTTGTTGTTGCTGCTCTAAGTAGAAACGAGTAAGAATTATTAAAATTTTGCACGGGAAGCCGATGTATGTGCGAGTGGCTTTCATACATTTTAATGTTTGAATTTTATTTTTCCGTAGACTTTTTCTTTTATTTTTATTGCAAAACTTTATTAAGCCACGTATTCAACAGTTAATAACGGTTGCATAACATTTTAACGAAATGAATCGGCGAATAAATGCGAAATACACTTTCAGATATTAAACAAGTTTAAGAATTTGAATGGGATTTTGTTTATTAAATATTTTTCGAGAGATTTTCCTTTCGCAAAGCAAGCAAATTGAAATTGAGTAAAGATATTTTTTCGAGTGTAAAGAAGGTTGCTGGGTGGTGACACGAGCGAAAAAGAGTCAGGAAACATTCCTTTAAATTATCCACTCTGTAGATACATTGTGTTTACTGTTTTAACACATGCTGTGCGTAAAGTGAAAAAATAACTATAAAATGGTTTGATTATTGTGTGCGCGTGTGTGTGTGTGTATGTTTGGGTGTGGGTGGGTGGTGCGGTACGCATTTACACGTACAGGCGTGCAAAGACATTTTCAAATACATACATTTAAGTGTTTTACAGCAATATTTCTTGGTTGGAGGGAGAGAGTGTGGGGAGTATTTGTTTAAAGACGATCGCTTTTGGTGCTTCAACTCCAGCTCCACTAGTCCTGGATTGTAGCGAAAACTGAAAACAACAGCAATAAGTAAACAAACGCTTTTTAAGTTGACATTTAAATATAAGGAAGTCATTTTAGCATGGAATAATAAAGAGCTTTGAATAAAAATTCCATTTTGCTGCAATGTTGTTTACCTACACAAATTCTCAAATACATGAACTTGTTTTATATGCATGTATTTGTATTGTGTGTGTGCGCCCTTTTTATTTCGTCTCTGGCATAAAATTTTGTCCTCTGCATATTAAGCATTTTAATATTTTAGATTAGACAACGATTTACGAGCCAGAAATATTTAAACCATTTAAGGTTAATTTATTTGCATTACATTTCTCTTTTGCCGCACACTTTTTTTTAATATAATAAATACGATTATATTCGGTTGTACAAAAAAATAAAAAAAATATATTCATAAAATTATCTATTTATATGTGTGTGTACGCAACACATTCATATGTATACATAGAGAAACGAGTTTAAGTGGATCAGGTGGTTTAATTTGTGTTTTCAGTCGGTGAAGAAGGAGGCGTATAATGCGCGCCGTATCAACTTTAAAATAACACGTTATTGCGAAAATGTCGTGGCTTCTGTGTATGCAACAATTGAACGCAATTATGGGAGAAAAAATAATATTTTATTATGACTGGTTGTAATCAGGGAAGGTTTTGCCGTTACTTGGAAATATTTGCAGATTAGCTGCTGGATTTTGTCCGACTAAAAACATTCCCTCCTGCTGAGTTTCGACATTTATTGTTGTGAATCGAATGTTTCTTTCACGATATCAAACCAAAGTGAAATAAACACTTAACTAAACCAAAACCCTTAATTTGATAATTTTTGGTTTCTTTGCTTCGTTGTGTATGTTTTGGCGTTATTTCCTCCCTAAACTAACTCGTTTCACTTCGTTTTGGACGGGTGGTTCAACAGTGGAGGCCTGATGCTAATTTTCTGTGTTACTTATTTTGGTTAAGTGGTTGAAATTGTTTTGAAATAATGCAAAAGATGAAAATAATGAGTTAAAGTTTAATTTATTTCAAGTGTGGAAGGAAGTCTTTTGAAAACTTGCAAAACGGCCGATTCAAATTTTTGTTCTTCCGTTCGGCAGTGCAACTTCCAATGAAAAACGAATTTGCTCTTCAGTACTGCCCTCAATAAGTTTATGCCCATCGTTAAAAATTCAATTAAAAGTCCTTGTTATAGTGCTTTGTCATTTATCAAAAATAATTTAAAAAGTCATTTAGACAAAAGTGTTGAAATGGTATACACTTTAAGTTAAATTCATATTTCTGACCAGCAGTCAGCTAAATTTCAGAAAAAAATCATTTTATCTTTTAAGTCACTCCTGTTCACGTACTTGTTTATGTCGTCAAGTGTGAGTTTGGGTATGTACGAGGCTTAAAATTATTTCTCCTTTAGAAGTGCCAGGAGCATGTGTTTCAAAATGTGTTTGAGCAGAATGCAATTTTTTCATTTAAGAAAAACTTCAGAAAAAACAATGAAATTTATTCTGAATTGAAGTGAATTTTTTTTTCTTTTGCCTACGCCATTAATGTTTTACGCTTCAAATATCTAATTTAGTCGATTATTGCGATGCATGAACGTTTAAATTTGAATAATGCTTTAGACACAATATTTTACTTACGGAAAATGACCAGGGCGTTCAAACCTTTGGCCCTCGCGTACATGTGCAAATGTAATGCTTGTTAATAAATTGCTTATTGCAGCCACTCTTCATTTTTGTTTCCTTTTACCAGAAGCGTTTCCTTTTATTTCCTCATTTTGTTGTTGTTTATTTTTAATTTCCTTAAAATATTATTAGCAGCAGTTACAGCATCAGCAAATAACAATTTATTTAATTCTTTTTAATTTTACTCTATTTGCAGCACGTTTTTAGGCCTCGTTGCTTATTATTTTTCCTCATGTACTAATTTTTCTTTTCTTTTTGAGAAAACAGAATTTCTGCTCGTTCAGCATGAGCGCTTTTTATTAAAGTCTTTTCACTTTGATTTGATGTTGGCTCTTAAAAGCTGAATAAATTTATAATTTCATTTCTGTTATTTTGTACTAAATCACTAAAATCGAGATAAGTTAATGTCAAAAATTTTAAGCGAGGAGACGTGATTGTTTTATTAAAATATGCTTTTGCCTTTCAACTGGTGTTCGTAACATATGGAATGCCAGCGTGGTGATGAATTTCTCTTTGCTGAATGTATTTATAGAAATTGTATTTGGGTTCTTCATAAAATATTTTTTTCTGTAGCATAGTGGCTTCAAAATATTTGTTTCCTTATTGCGCAGCAATCAATTGCTAATAACTCACGACTCCAGCTTAATCGTTTCTTAATCGAAAACATGTTATTGAAATGTATTAGACCTTTTTGTTATGGGGTACTGAAATGTCGCAAACTATATAATTTTTATTGGGGACGTAAAGCTATGAATTGGACGAACGACTAAAGCAATACTTAATACTCTAAAATCAATTTATTCGAAGTATTACATTGTACTTGTCAAAAGGCACTAATTTTATAGCCGTTTCGAAATGTTTACTGGATTCTGGAGGAAAAATAAAGAGGATATTCTAGCTAGGAATTATCGGAAGAAGATAACTCTTCCAGACCCTTAAGTTTAATATTTTGTTCTAAACTAACATTTATTCATTGTAATTAATTTCAAATTTCCATTTACATTAACATTCCGACCAAAAATTAATCCCTTCCAGTAAAATCCATTTTATATTCTGATTTATAGGACTTCACTCTAACGTACTGCTTTTGAGAAGATTAATATTCTTTCTCGTATGCCAAACAATCAATTTAAAAAAAATTGTATATCTCCAGGATGTGCAGGGGACGGTGTTAATCAGACAAGGGAGCAAATACTCACAGATGGTGAAGGTAACATCATGCTTTGAAGGTAACATCTGACACTTCTAAGAGAGCAAATCGACAAATTGCTTTTTCCTGCTCACGAATGCCCCTTAAGAGAATTGCAAATTCTCGCATACGAATCTTTCCACGAAAACTAGTCCAAATAAGTTAAGACGGTTATTTCCGTAAAAAAGTTTTTTTTAAATAATATTAATAAATTCTTTTGCGAAATTGATTCCGACAACAGGAAGAAGTGAAATTTACAATTTAATTTAAAAGCGTCTCTGTGTGAATGTTAATTTCAAAGGTTTTCCTTCAACCCCAAAACGATAGTAAAAGCAAAGTTGCAAGTTGTTTTTTAAGGAAACTGAATATTTTTCTCAAATAGTTTTTCAAGCATTCATGAAGTTTCCATTTCCGTAAACAATTTATTTCCAATTGAATGGATTTCCATTTTAAAAACAAACAAATTTACAAAAACCACTCCCAAGACTCAACACACATATAAATAAATACAAATTCGTACACACATTCATATTTATGAATAATTTTAATGTGTTAATACTGCACGTCTTACGCAACTTTTCTGACTACTTATGCTGGGGAATTAATGGCTTCAATGGGCAAATTTATGCAAATTGAAATAGAATAGCAATGGCAATAGCAATAGCAATAGAACGGCAAACCCAGATTATATTCTTAATTTTGAATTAAATTCTGGAAAGGACGCTCCTACTCAAACAACACTTTTTGTTTACTCGTATAAAATAATTCAATTAATTAAATATCAACAATAATTTCAATGTCTTTTTAATTCAACACAGTAAAACATTAAAGTGATCTTTTGTGCGACTGGATGAGGCCGTATAAACGCTTCAATATCAAACTGTTGGCGATAAATTTCACAATGAATTGTTAATGATACTTCCGAGTAGAGATCTATGAAGATTTCTATGTTGAAAGGACCTTTCGCAGTTAATGTACTGATTCTGGCTGAGTGTGTTATACGCAAACTGAATTCACTGCCTTGCTGTATCTACCAATAAGAAAATTATTGTTATGTTACACATTTGCATTTATATTGTTTTCGTTTAAAATTGTCATGCGTAATAAACAATAATTTCATAAAAATGGCTATCAGTCTCACCTCTGGAATATTAAATTTAAAATGAAATAAAGTTTTAAAAGGAAAATGTTGATATCCATATCGTTAGTTGAAATATGAAATCATACAACGAACACAGACGAAATATTAACTATTTTTGTTAATGACTTCCTCTGGTACGGGCATTGTGGATGATACAAGCATTTTTTTAAATGGTGAGTGGAATTTTTTCGCTTTCTATTCCAGCGAACGATATGCATGTGCTGCTGGTAAAATGTACAATCCATAATTTACATTTAGATTGTCTTCAAACTGCAAATGTGCACTGCATTAGGCGAAATAACTTTCACCTCTCCACTCGGAAAATAAAAATACTTTTCACAGTTTTCTTTTTTCGAATTTTTTATTGGTTCCAGCTAGAACGAACTGTAGTTTTAATATTAAATTACAATTAAAATTAAATTTGCTAACGCCTTTTGAAACAAGTTTTCACCATGTGTTGGAGAGGGGTATGAAATAGGACTGATTTATTTTTCAAAACTGATTTGCAGCCCCAAACAAATTAAATGCAATACATAAATTGCGAAAATATCCAAAATGGTACTAGATTTCGGTAAAGAGATTACTTGGTATTGTATAAAGAAGTAAAACATTTCCAGTTCTGTGAAAAGGATTCAGCCTTAATTTATAAATTATCTCAGATACTAATATGAGGCAAACATTATCATAAGTAAAATTTTTCCGCTTTTTTGGGCGATTTCTACTCTTGTGCATCATCACGTTAGAAAATCGAATAGACCGAAATGTCGTTTTCAACAAAACCAGTGTATAATGCAGGCTATTTTTTTTCACTGGCGACAGAGTAAGGCAACAAACTTGTATTTATTTTCAATTCCATATTTAGTTTCACACACATTTTAAATTAATTGAAATACCACGAATCATGCAGCAAACCAAATATGTATATTCTAGTCATCCACACCACAAAGCGTTGTTTATGCATTGTTTCGCTTAGAGAATTCCCAAACAGGATGCAATTGATTTAGTTGTGAGCGAGCAGGTTAGAATTTGGTGTATTCTGCTTCGTGGCGCCAATATTTCGTGTCACGCCAACCCTTTTCTAATATTTTTTTTATCGTATCGTAAAGTTGACAAGTCATAACATGACTTATTGACTTGTTCTACTTGATTTATAATAAATAAAAACATGTTTTTGGAGAATTTATTTTGATTTATGACTATCGGAAAATTAATCAATTATTTTCTGTCAAATTCTAATAATTGAGCAAAACCTTTTTGCATTTACCAGTTTCATTTTTGATATAAAAATTCCTGTTTCCTTTTTATTATATTTATTATTCGTTTCTAATTATGATAATCATCCGAAATACAAAAATGTAGTAAAAACTGGATAAATGCTGGTAGTATGTTTTATAAAAGTCGTAAATAGTTGCAAACATCCATAAAGGCAAAAGCGGCTTACACGCACATTATGTAATAAAAAGGGACATTTATGAAGACTTTATCGCAGACTTGGAAGTGATATTTTATGAAATAGCAAAAATGGAAATTGACAAAAAACCACAAAATCGATTTAATGGCAAAGAGAAAAAGGAAAGGAAGAAAACACATTTTCTTATGGCTCCACAGTACGGCATCGGCGTTGTTACATATCGGGTCTCGCTCCACTGATAAGAGTGGTTGGTGTTGATTTATGTCTGCAATCACAAAACAAGCAATAAATAAACACAAACAGCAGCGATAACAGACTGATTTTAATGCAACTTGGAATCATATTTGTGCTTTATTAAATATGGATCTCTGTGCAGATGTTTATTTTATGGTAGCGTTACCACTGTTCCGTTTATGCTTTAAACACATTCACTACAGCAGGCTGAACACTTGTTTATGTGAAAGCAGAGCTAAACAACTAAAGAACCGCTGCTGGCGCCATAACCACTAAAATCTAAATCGATTTTTAAGATTGGCAACAAAAAGCAGAGCCCTGCCAATAGCTAACATTTCTACATTCTTCAGGGTGGCAACGCTGATATATACTTGCAATTAATAAATAAGAAATAAGCATTTTCTCAAATTAATATTTTTCATAAAGAAACCGCACCTTTTTCGATTTCACTTTTCACAAATTTTGCTTGCGAGACTTCTTTAATTGCGGCAACACTGACAGTGAACTTCTCGCTCTTGATCTTATTTCGTATTGCAACAGCAGAACCACAAACATATTGTTGCATACTTTGCGGTCACATACGACTGTTTTTCAATAGTTTACCGTTGCCGTAAACGCACTAAGTGAGCAACTTGGCAGCAACGCACAATATAAATAAATATTAATGATGCTGAAACTGTTTGCGGTTTGAAACTAATGATTTCCACAAAGATCTCTTAAAACCAATTCCGTTTAAAATACAATTTTTAGCATTGCGGCAGACAAATGTGACATCCATACATACATATGTATATAGGAGTATCTATATTCTACATAATAAAAATAATAATTTCTTAAGGAGAAATGCAAAGATGTTTGTTGCAAGGAGGCCTTCTTTACATCTGTTAAACGAGCGTATAATTATTTTCGACCCAAATAAAAACTTAATAATTTTCGAATAATGGGAAACGTTAGTTAAAGCGAACTTACTGTCGGGTCATGCGTTCGTGCTGTGGATAATTTTAGTGTGGAACTCTTGTCAACCAGAATATAAATTGTTTTGCTGCTGCTTGCGCCAAATATTGTTATTAATTTGCGTCAGTGTTTTCTGTTTACTTTAGCGCAACTTCTTCCCTCAAATTAAATTTAAATGACTGTCTACATAAAAACAGCTTTGTGGATGGGAAGTTCTAGATAAAATGTAAACAATATTTTTTATTTATAATTGCGAGTGTGGAATGAAATTTTCTCTAAAGAAATTATTCATGCATAATACTCGTACATACAAAAATAGTCCCTTTGCTTGCTCCTAAACCAAACATCCTTACAATAATTATTATTATTGCTGTTTTACATCTACACAGTTTAAGATGGCTTTGCATCTGATTACGAATTTCCGTTTCCATAATTTGCGCACTCACACTATCCTACGAACTTCTAAAATTTGTGAGTTTCAACTTTTCTCTATCGGAAAGAATTAGATGATGTTACATAAAAGTAATATCGAGTCTTAACCTGTACATTCGCCAATTCCAATTAATTAATTATTTAATTATCCTGCCAACCGTTGAAAGGCAATTTAATTATTGTTTCGAAAAAAAGAAAAGGAATTATATGTACAAAGTTCGTAATTTATTCAAATGAACGAACGTTACTAGAAAAGGTTGCTTAAACATATTTAGGCACCCAGTAAACACTACTGCTGAACATTTCAAACTTAGAATCCTGTAGGCTAAAAATTAGCTGCAACCGCATACGAACGTTTTTCTAGGAAACTGTACTGCGATTAGAGTAGCAATTTATAAGGAAATGTGTGGCGGAATTTGAGTGTTCTGGATTAATGTGGCAGTGGAATTCTCGCGCCAGGACCTCACAACTAGAATACTATCTTTGAGATGGAACTCTATTATAAATTGCAGCTTGCTACGAAATCTCTAGAAGTTCTACAAAAAACCTATATAATTTTGGGAAAAATTTATCGCCCATTTTTACAATGTGTGTGGATCTCTCCATTAAGGTAGCGACGAACTGTGAACTTTTGTTAATTATTTTTGGAAAAACAGTTTTGTACGAACATTTTGTTGTGCTAGTCATTGACACATTAATTGCAACCAACACCCCTTCGCTCCCAACATAATTGCTAATTGCATGCATTGCCAAGTCCTCTATGAGTTATCAGAATATTTTCAATTACCACTTTTACTTGGTTCTCATTCCGGGAAAACTGCTCACACAGAAACTAAACATATTTATGCATGCATACATGCAAGCTCGTGTGTGCTTGCACATGTGTCTGTCGAATGACAAACTTTAAAAGCGAAAGAGTGTGCAAAACATGACAAGCAACGTGACGGCAACATCTAAACCAGTTTATACCCACAATAGCAAACGTACACACCAATAATAAAGTCGTCGTGTGTCGAGCTGTCTTGTCTTGCTACATGCATTTATGTTGTTGCACTTTTTGGATAATATTAAAAAATCTATACATTCTTATGCACAATTAGCACACGAAGGATTGGCAGAGGGCTGCGTACTTTGCCATCAAAGCGAGAGCGAATCTTAGTTTGCCATAATAAATTGCACTTCTTGCAGGGTGAGATGTGAATGATGTCAGGCATTCGTGCTTAACGAGTTGATGTGGTGAAGTGCATAAAATGGAAAATCTCATGTATTTAACTCAAGAGTTTTCCTTTTTTCACGTACATATTTTGCAAATCATTTCTTATTTTATTTTATATATATATATATTTTTTTTTTTTGTTTGTTTGGCTTTCGGTGTACTTTTTGATTTTGTTTCTTTGCTTTGAAAGTAAGTGGGAAATTTGCATAATTTTAAACGAAGAATTTATACTTGTATTACTTTGATTTACGTCAAACTGGAAATGTTATGTAAAAGCAAAGCTTTGAAATTGTATAATTAAAGCAGCACTCTTGGCATAAGTGTATTCTTCGCATAAGAAAAATATCATTGTTAAGTAATTCGTTGATATTTTACATAAAATGGGAAGAGGATAAAATTTCATGGAAATTTATTTTACATTTACAATTATTTCGAATTTCTTAAATTAAATGAAGCATTTTAAGCGAACCAAAACATTTTTTATATGTGTACGTAAATATACATTATTTGGCCTCAATCTGAAATATTCCAATCTGAATTTGAATGGTGGATAATAATTCAAAGTAAGCTGTTGATACATGAACATGCTACAAATTCTACATTTGCAGCCAGATCCTGACACATCTTCACACATCCTGACACATCCTAAATAGCTCACATTATACGAGTAAATATAAAATTAAAATTAATACACACGCAGAACATAACGCACATCCCCACTTATTGAAATGAATTTTTTTTGTGTGTATGTGTGTATTGTATATCGAAAGTATAATTATTCATCAATATCTGTAGGAAAAACAATGCCATCACCATTTCGAAAATACGCTTCTGACAAATTTTTTTGCAAAGTAATAAAAAGTACTCGAACTCAAAAAAGAACGGAGTACTTTAATGACGACTTGTGTCTTTAAAGTTGCAAAGTATACCATTTTGTATTCGAACTGCATTCAGAATTTTTCAATGACCTGCAGAAAATGAATGTTAATAATTTTTGACCGTAAATTTTAATTTTTTGAATTCTTCGCTGATTTATTAATTATGTACACAATTTGAATAAAAAAACTTTATTCGTCAACAACAACAACGTGACAACGCTCTTTATTTGGCGGCGAGTACTCGCTTGCAAAAATTCGTTATCCGTTCCAGTACCACCCCAAAAATGAAGGTTACCAAATCAATTTGTTTTGTTTTTCTTAAAATATTACACATCTGAAATCACGGAAAAAACTAATGCAAAGTTTTAACTGGAGCCTGTAAAATTGTTAACTGCTTTCAATTTAAGTCAGTTTCCTTTTCCTTTTTTTGCTGTTGGTTCACTTTTAATTAAAAATCCCATATTTTATTAAACGGTTGTACTTTGTTTTGTTTTGATTTAAATACTCGTACGGAAAACACTTTCCGCCATCCGTGGAGTAGATATAAATCAATTTCTAAATAACTCTCCCATCGAAATGTATCATTATTTGGTGAATTCGTATTTGCTGCCATCACCATGACGAAGTATAACCTGGAATAAGTGGTGATTTAATACCACTAGTGGCACACTCATCTTACTCGCCTTTTTTACTTTTTGTTTTGTATTTATTTTTTAATGATATTTGCTTCTGATACCATATAATTATATACATATGTATATATATGTATACACATGTATATATATCACATAATTCATTTCTTTTAAAATTTTTAAAAAGGATACGTACTTGAAAAATACACTGCTGGCAAGCAATTTTAGCGTTGTTTTCGTTGTCACATTTTAACATACACACGTACGTAATTAGGGGCAGATATATATGAGCATGTGGTTGTGTAATTTCGGCTACAGTCGGTGCTAAGTGGCGCATTAACTTGAGACTTATTTAGTGTTGGTATTTTAACGATCTTGTGTCATGGAATACCATTAGCTAATTACCACAGTGAGCAAATATTAAACTAATTATAATAAACGGTTTTTCATTTAAATATTTAGGACAAGCACTGTGTAGTACAAACAAGCATACTTTATTAAATTCATGTTTGAGCATGTTTTTATCCCATATGCATGCGCACACAAACGCACACACATATATGTATGTATATATACATTCGGTAGTTTAGTACAGGCTGTACTTGTAGCATAAGTACTTTCGCACATACATTTTAGACTGCTGCACATCCGCTAGCATGCGTGTGTGTGAATGTATGTATGTGTGTGTGTCCGTTGTGTGAAGCATTTCATAACATTAGCATAAACATTATCGTCTTCATTATATGAGCATTGTGCTCATAACATTAGGTTCATTATCGTCTGGTTGTTGGTACACTTAAAATGTGTGTTTCCACTTGTAAATCTTTGTGGCAATAGGTGTAATGCTACATTAATAATGCACCCACATACACACGCTCGCATTGCCATACATACAGACAGTATGCATGTTTGTGTATTCTTGTATCGAAACGTACTTACGCTTACAGCCATTCATAAACGCTTACATGCATCTTATTTTACATGCGGATAAAAGCACATACTTTCCTAGTTATTTGTTGAAATAGAGAAATGAAGAAATAGACTGTTAAGTGAGGCTACGATGCAAGTCTAAGAATTATGTTTGAAGCAGAAGTCGCAGAGCAGCATGGGGGTTTTAACAAAGAGAGTTTCCATAATTGGGAGACGGTTGTTCTTCGAAAGTGAGCCGACTCTTAGTCGATTCTGAAAGTACACGATTCTTTCAACGGGACTTGCATGCCAAAAAATATCTCTAACAGTATTTATTGCTCCGTTTTTGGGAGTCGAGAATACTTTTCATTTTACACTCGTATCTAGACAACTATTTACTACCGTTTGCAAGATTAAATAAACGTAAGTTGTGAATACATTGTGGCCACGACCCAAAACGGATTCTTATAAACAACCACCCATCCCCCAACAGCCCACACACTTTCGCAGTATTAAATTTTGTTATCTTTGATGCTATTGAGCTGTCACACTAAATAAATGAATATCCCCTGAGATTCAGCAACAAACTGGTGCGTTTCTTGTACTATTTATGCATGTGCTTGCTTTATATAAAACTGAAAATGAAAATGGAAAAGAAAAGCCGCAAAGGGGAGAGGTTCGATGTGCCAGAGGAGGAAAACATAATGTTTGCATTAGAGCACATTTACGTTTCGGTCAGTTAACATGGTCGTTAATCGATTTATACTCTGATACGTGCTTAATACAGCAAATCCATGTTAAAAGTTAACTGTAGGTGAATAATAGAGTATCCTTTTATCTATTATCTTTTATCTCTTTAAAAAAAGTACAAAAATCAAAATTCATTCAACAATATTTGCGCAATTATTGAAAGTTTATTGGTAGACTTTAATTACACTTGTGATAGACTTGTGCACCCTTTTTCCTTATTCATAGAGAGGACGTGCTTGTAACTTAAAAGGTTGCTGATTCATATCAAAATAGATGTAATAAACTGTTAAGGGACTACTTTTTTCCCACAACTGGATGTTGTTTAGCAACCACATTGTCGAGTTGATTTGTGAATAGAGCCCGCAAGAACCCTTTAACTTCTAAGCAATTTCTTTCACATCCCTTTACGAGTATGTAGTCAAAGATCGCCACTTTGGTTTGTACTTGGAAGTAGACATCCTGGATTACACTTTGCGGGGGTACATCAATTATTGATGTAGATTGAACTGTGAAATGAATATGTAGATTTGCATAAATATCGCCGAATGGGAATAGCTGTGGTAGAAAAGGAGTTTCAATGATGCCACTGTAGCGCTTCATAAAATACATAATTAGCGTTTTTGCTTACGTATGGATTTACTCTGTTGCAAGTTATTTAAATAAGAAAATTAAATTGCGGCCACGATTACATTTATTTATTTATTTTTGCTTATTAATTTATTTATTGTTCCTGTTAGCACTACATTCAATTGCGTGTATCTCCCTTCATCCTTAAAACGAAATTTTTTTAACAGTCATTTAAAAGTTCGACGCAGTTCAACATAACACAAAACCTTCAGTATGATAATCAATTATTAACAAGGCAAAAGGTGTTTTTAATAACAGCATTTTTGCGTGTTATAAACGAGAAGGCAAACCAAATACGAATAAATTAAAAGCCATTTATTGTTAAGACCACTCGGCAGTGGTTTTCTGAAAATTATTTGTAACTATTAAAAGGCTTTTCAATTTCAGCATCACACAAAATGAATAACTGGAATAGCAGATACCATTTGTGGCATTTGGAGCGAGACGTCTTTGAAAATGTTCTTGGTAGTAAAGTGTTTGCATCAGTACGGGTTTGTTTGTAAATGCGTGCAAGTGCCATGAAAGTTTTATACAAATTCTGCTTGAAAGAGTTGCAACTCTATTCATCTTGAATTTTTTAAAAACCGACTTTGTTCGTATTTCTCGTTTTGGATTTACGTTGCTCATTAAAATTACATTTTTTTTTTTTTTTTTTGCTTTCCGTTGTGTAGAAGACGGAAGTATCTTTTAAAGCGTTTTACAAACAATGCTGTTTCGAACAAGAAGGGATTTAAAGAAAATGCTTTCAAGTGGAAAGCATTTACTAGTTTGCTTTTCACATTAGATTAAATCTAAAGACATATTTGTCAGTATCTGATAAGTAATATTTTCCTAAAACAGATTGAAGCAAAGTTTTAACGAGTTTTGCAACTGCACAATCCTTAATCTTGTAAACTCTTACAAGGATATTCTCCTTCACGATAACATTTACGACAGACTGAATTACATGAAAGTTTACTAATAGGAAAAGTTACCTGGCTTTTATCTATATGGGAAAGAGGCGGAAATTAAATGAAAGCTTTAAAAATAGGCAAGTGGAAAATGCACATCAGAAGGAAACGAAAACTAAGCAAACAACTAATCCTTGAAAAAATCGTCCTTTAGCTTTCATCCTAATAGCAAAACTTTAAAAAGTACAGTGATAACGGAGATAACAGCAAAAGAAGAGACAAAGGGAATATTGTTTTATCAATGCAGTTTTTTATAACAGTGTCTAACAGTTTCCAAGCTTCCTCGCAGCTTTCATTTGTCTACAATGCGTTGTTTAAAAAACTGATTAATAACAATGGAAAAATAAAATTTAAAAAAATTGTTGGCATTTGATTAAAAAAAATCAAAATATGTCACTTCCTTTTTTATTTGCAAATTCTTTATTTGACTATTTGCGGACTTGCTACAGCTAATTGACTGCAGCCATACAAAATTATAATCCCAATTAAATAAAACGTTGGAGAAAATAATAAATTATATAAATTAAAGACAAAATGAACTGTAAAATATTTATTCGCTAGGCAGTTTGAAAAACGTATTGCTCACTTGCTTGACAACTGAACTTTAATTTGCTTGTAATTCGTGATTCGTACGACTAATTAAATTTAAAAAAGTATGAAACAATTAAATTATTTTCCAATTACAGTGCATAAGTGGTTTTGATTGGTTTATCCTTCATGTATTCAAATTAATTAAGATAAACTTTTCCAACAAAATGCATTTTAATTCAGTCGACAGATTATTTATTTACCTTTTTATAACTTTTGTTTCCGCAAAACTTTTACACGGATAAAATCATTTTTTTTTTATTTTTTGTTAATAATTTTTGCAAAAAAACAGAAAATATTCATTATTAAACACAATAAAATAAAATAAAATAAAATAAGCGCATTAAGATAAAAATTTTCCTTTTTCTGGTTATCATGTTGAGTGTATTAGTGAG
Organism: Ormia ochracea; assembly: GCA_963402855.1. NCBI lineage: Eukaryota > Metazoa > Arthropoda > Insecta > Diptera > Tachinidae > Ormia > Ormia ochracea. The sequence continues at coordinate 58,500,310 of OY727107.1, forward strand.
TATGAGTATTTACATGGGAGTATGGGAGAGAGGGGCGTGCATTTGCGGAGCGAATGTTTATTCCCCTTAAAGGGGATTTAAATGAATTATAAAGGCATACGATTACTCATGCAACGAAGTGCACAACAATGCATTGGCCTTCGAATTAAACGTTATTTGCATTGGAGCGCTAAAAATATGAAATATTTGAGACAAATGCATACAACGAATGTGGCGAATGTAGCGAATATGAATAACAATTGGCAAAGTCCAAAAATAAATAACACAATAAATCTTACACTAAAACATTTTTACAAAAGAGTTTCCCTAAGCTGGCTCGGAAAACTAATTTATTTATTTGACAAAAATGTGTACGGTTGCTTGCAGTTCAGTATTGATCGAACCAATTCCTCGGCGAGATTATTGTATTTTACACCCCTAAATTTTTATTTTGAATTTGGAAATGATCAACTCCCAGTTTTTTTCTTTTAACAGGGACGTCATTATTGACGACTTCAGCCCACATTACTTCAAAAATAAGCTGATACGACTGGCTTGACATCTATGAAACGTTAAATGTTGCAATAAATGAGGAATCAAAAAATGATTTCGGAGAAATAAATCGTTTCTTTTTTTATCATACTGAAATTGTAGCTCTTAAGCGTTTGTGCTGCCAACTTCACCATGTCCTAAAGAAGGCTAGAAAATTTGAACTTTCAATAAAAATTGAACCCACAGCAAATTTTCAGCCAATAGCAAATAACAAACATTATGCTACCCTTCGCCCGAATTCGTTTGAGAGCAACGAAATTGCGACCTCTTCTAAAACTTTACAAAGATAGAGCCGGGAACTTTTTCGTCGCCTTTTTTTCGAAGGCCCTGTCCTATCACTACAAAACGTATCTATTACTGGAGTTGATTTATTGCTGATTTATTTCACAAAACACTTTTCAAAATCCTATATTTTCTTACATCGCCATCCATATGAGGTTCACAAATTTATTATCCTTTTAATTTAAAAACACGAAAAAATCTCTCATTCATCTAGAACATATGTGTACGGACAGCAAATAGAGTATATGAGTGCATGTGCTTCAAGTTAAACTACAAGTTTTCTTTACAATTCTCAATGAATTGCTAATGGAATATAATATTTTTGTTTTCTTTCCTATTGCAGCAGTTCCACATTGACAAATGGCAAAAAGATCAAATGAATGAGTAACAGTTGGAAGCAGGCGAGCAGCAGACATTGCAAATTGGTATAAACAGACACATTTGTATGAAGAGTGCTCATCCCACCGATGTAAAGATAGAAATTGAAAAAGAAGTGGAGAAAATAAAGCAAATATTTATTAAAGTTTATTACAAGTAAGCAATCACATGGAATAGAATTTCCACTTACAAGCGGATGATCTGCACATAAATGTAACTGCCGTGAGATATCGAATGGGCAAATGTTGAGCAAACGTCTGTTGGCAGAGATGGGGGCAAATGTAATTTGTAAACAATCAGAAAAGGCAAGAAAAGCTTCTAAATGCTTGCAACATGTGCTAAAAGGTGTCATAGCGTGAAACAATGCAATTCATAAGAATGTATTCGTTTGCTATTAACAAGAGCTGCGACAAAAACGAACAATAAATGAACGTTTCGCATCAAGAAAAAGCAGACAGCAAAGAAAAAATCATAGAAAAATTGTTAAACTGCAAATTGCTGTAACCCGTAGAAAACGCACACAGACACTTTCCTAAATAATTTTGTAACAGAGGAAACATAACAAACGGTTGCCACCAGTACACAGCCGGCAATGGTCTAGTGTGGCACTTACAAAAGTGGCGAACGAAAGCTCTACTCGGACACTTTTTTCTGTCAGATGGAAACCTGAAAACTATAAAATTGTCGTTTCAGTGAACAAGCAATATTTTGTTGAATTCAACATCATTCGGCAACCGCAGCGTCACCAGCAACAATTGCCATTGTTCGCCCACATTGTGGGTGTATGTGCGGCTCTGTGTATATGATTTTTATGTATGCTGCTACTATTGGCAGTTTATGCATCAAAGTGAAATATCAAATGTGTCACACGTATTATTTATAGGGGAACCGACAGACACCCACTTGCAAGCATATTCAGAAGAAATTGACGAGGAGTAAATAGACGATCAGGATAAAAGTAATATAAATTTATAAATCGAAATCGCATGTTGGCTACCGAATGGCTGCTCTTCGACACATTTACGTACGACTACATTAATTTATTTTTCCGTGCACTTGTATGCCCGATTTTCGCTTTCAAATAATCTGCTCAGTCCCAATCTTGTTCAAGCTTTCTCTCAAATTGTAAACGATTTTTATATTTTACTTTTCACTTTTGGTTGCGAGCAAACAAGCAAACAAACAAATTTTATAACAACCATCTATTGAACCAACAGCTGCATTTGTAGGTGTCATTATTAACGACCCAACTGCACGATTCCCACAGGCAACAAAATTTATTTCCTTTTTTCTGTTTTTTTTTTATATATATATTTTTGTATGTTCGATTTTATGGTTACCAACAACTGAACAAATCTGGAAAAATATTTAAAAATATCTGTGCCAGTGTGTGGCAATTTCGTGTTTTATTTTTCACTTATTTTGTGACTGAAATTGTTGGATTCGTTGCGCCTCCCATTTTTGGCATCAGTACCTGAACCTTTTAAAACGACTTCAACGAACATAACAAAAAAAAAAAAAAAAAAATTGTGCAATACCTCATCCTGTTGCCGCCACCATCCGAGTGCATAATCTATCAATGTTTTAAAGTAAAAATATTTTCGCTTGGCTGGTATCAGGATTCAGACGAATGTTATCAGTATGAGAGTAAATTCCAGTGCAATTGGATTGTCAGGTAAGTTTTATAAGGATGCAAAGAATAAAGCCTTAAATAAATTCAGCATTTATTTAACATTCTACTGGACCAAGTCTTCACTGCATTATACGGTATTAATCACTCACTCTCTCACGTCGTTTTTATCCTTCTAAGGTTTTATTTATTTTTCGAAATTTTTATTTTCACTCTATATAAATATTTTTAATTTATTATTCAAGTTGACGATCCGTTTAAAAAAATTTTCAAATTCCAAAAGAATTCTAAAACAGATTAAACACGGAAGTATCTAAACATTTTTTGCATGTTCTTTCTTTAGCGTCGAGCTAGGGATCGAACTCAGGATGTCGACGAAGCTGATGAAGTTGCTATCTAGTTTAGCCAATGCCACATTTCTATTTTGACTAAATTACTTTGTTTCTGAGGATTTTAATTTTCCAACTTGAAATATTTGCACGCACCTTTAGAACTTTTTGTGAGACAAGAGTCCAAAGCAGATGAAAGAAATAATTTTGGTACTTGGTAAAGAAATATTTATTTCATTTTTTCGTTACAGTTGCGTTTGTGTTTTGTATTATCTTCTTGCTGATGCAGTCAGTTGTGGGCGATGATTGGTCCTTGTCTTGTGCCTCAAATTGTACTTGCAAATGGACAAATGGGAAGAAATCGGCCATTTGTAGCTCGCTTCAACTGACTGCCATCCCAACCACGTTAAGCACGGAACTGCAAGTGCTTGTTTTAAATAATAATCATATACCGTACTTGAACCGTGAGGAGTTTGCCAATCTGGAGCTGCTAAATTTACAGAGAATATACTTAAAAAAATCTGAGGTGCAGTATGTGCACAAGGAGGCCTTTAAGGACCTAAAGATTTTGGTCGAAATAGATTTGTCAGATAACAGGTTAGAAATGTTGGATAAGGATACCTTTATGGGGAATGATCGCTTAAGAATATTGTATTTAAATGGGAATCCACTCAAGAAATTAGTAGCATATCAGTTCCCTATTTTGCCACATTTGCGGACCTTAGACTTACATGATTGCCTACTCTCGTACATAGATCCGATGGCTTTGGCGAACTTGAATATGTTGGAGTTTTTATATTTAAAAAATAACTTGTTGGAAAGTTTAAGTGAGTATGTGTTCCAGCACATGGCCAGTTTAAAGACATTAGTTTTGGACGAGAATCCCTGGCAGTGCAATTGCAAGTTAAGAAAATTTCGGTCCTGGTATGTTAATAGTAAGTTGTACAGCGAAAGCCTGCTGTGCAAAGGGCCCCCACAACACAAGGACCTAACTTGGGATAGTGTTCAAGAAGAATTATTTGGCTGTTCTCCTAAAGTAGAGATATTTAACAATGAAGATCTCCAAAATATCGAAATTGGTAGTAATGCCACATTTAGTTGTTTGGTGTACGGTGATCCCTTGCCAGAGATATATTGGGAGCTTAATGGAAAAATCCTGGACAGTGACAATGTGATGTTTGAGGCAGAAACAATTGCCTCTGATAAAACGTGGAGCAACTTGACAGTTTTCAATATGACCAGCTTAGATGCCGGCACATACGTTTGCTCTGGAACGAATGTGGTTGGTGTCGGATCGCAAAATATAAGTATATACTTGACGGAAATTGTACAACATGTTCTTGTCAAGACTCCTGAAACATTTTGGTACTTCGGCTTGATAATGGGAACATTTGGCACTGTATTTTTACTGATTTTAATTTCATTTGTCGTATGCCTCTGTAAAAGGACGACCCGAAAAAGAAGGCATCCCAGTAAAATGGGGGTAAAACCAAGCGTTAGTTTTAATGACCAGGAAAAAAAACTTTTAGATTTAAGTATTACAACTACAACAAATGACAGAGTAGACAGCTGTCTGGATAATAATCACAGCACTGCCACGGCCATGAGCAAAGTGGAGTCTGTAATGGGCTTCGAACCAATTGAAATTCATTCCTCAGATAATCATAAATCAACTGTACACGGGCACCATGCACTTATGATGGGAGCTCATCATCAAATGACACATCAGCAACAAATACAACATAATCATTCTCACATGCCACCTAACAATAATGCAGGATCCCTTGTATCAAATCATGCACAGCAATTACTCGCCGTGAGTGATGGATCCTGCAGTGTTGTAGGCATTCCTACATCTATGGCATCTGCCGTAACATCAGACGGGCACACTAGTCATATAGCTGAAGAATTTCCCCTTAATGTCGGAGTATTTCCACCGCCACCAGAATTCTGTTCCAATATTGTTGCAAATCCAACGTATGGAAATATTTTTATTAGCGTTTCGGTGACACAAGACATGCTAGATGGTGCTGACATCAGCATGTATCCGGATTTGCTGAACATACCTAAAAGAATACAAGACAATGGCATGTCTTCTGTAGTTGTTACCCAGACGACATCTAATTCCAACCAACTCAATTCTCATGGAATAGATACAATGTCACCACCACAATCGCAATCACAGCAGCAACAACAGCATTTGCCTTCGTCGATTATTGATAATCAATCTTCCATTAACATAAATTCGTTTGCTACTCTCCCGCGCAATAACCAAAGAAGAGGAATTCTGAAAAAAGATTCTTCCTTGCAACATCAGCAGCAACCGCAATTACCACAGTCCAGTCTTTACACTCACGATGAAATTGTCTCCTATCACAACTTGGAAACAACGTACAGCCAAGGATATCAAGAACATCAAACCGAGTTAATCGGTCTTCCACCTCCGCCTCCACCACCAACCGTAAAATGCCATCATGCCCAGCATCCATCGAATGCTGCTACCAAAACTTGTTCGGTTTGCATGTCAACAGCTTTGGAAGCATTACCTGCAAATTCGAGCCCGGTTAATGATATTACACCTTTGCGGCCACTTTACAAGTCCCAAAACGGTTCTGTGACTTTGAAGTACGATAATATGGGTAGACGAATTACCGCCAGTGGGAATTCAACACTTTCTCTCCCAGACGAAGAACGCTTAGAAAGTGAAACACTGTTCAATGATGGCAATCCGCTAACAAAGACTCCCGCCTCCAAAATAACAACTAAACTGCAACAAGACTGCCAATCGTTATCACCAACAGCAAAGTCGGCGGCTACATTAATAAACAAGAATATCGGCGGTGAGTTTGTATCGCTCTAGTATTATGGGACGCAGGTGTAAATAGTGCGAAGACAAAAAAATTGAGCTTTGAAGTTAGTGAAATTTAGAAAAACGAAAAAAATTATTCCCACTTTTGCTGGCGCCAACCGCAAGACACAACGGCTGAGTTATTCTAAACTACCGACAACTAACGCAAAATCGAAACTTTGAAATAAACGCTCGCAAACCTAAAATTTCACTAAATTATTTGCTCAGTGAATTTGTAAACACAACTGGAATAAGATATACTGATGCTCTCCAAACTGAAGTATTTCAAAACTCCAACTTATTGATTCAAATCATTCATTTGTACCAAACAAAAAACCAGGTAGGAAGTAAGAAGTGCATTGGGCTTGCGAAGTGAAAGTCACCATCTTGATTTCCATAAATCCAGACATCATTCCAAATGTTTTTGGTCTGTACGAGTAGCATTGACAGAGTGGCTCAAGTCTGCTCATCTTCAGATATTGGGGTGCAGTTGCCAATATTTACTAAATTGCTGCTAACGTCCACTGGAACAAGCCTGAATAGAAATTTTTTTCAACTATTTGCATTCACCAGTCAGCAGTAGTTAACACTTAATACAGATTCATAATTTTAAAGAAACTTCGAGCAAATACATATTTGAAAATCAATAGAACGAATACCACAATCAAACGCATTAATCAAAATAAAACAACCATGTAGATATAATCAAAAATATCGGCTCTCAGCACCGCCTACCGTAATTGGGGTTTGGCCGTGCTGCAGATGCCATCTAGAAATCATTTTTAGTTTTAGCACAGAAAAAATTAAATGCATTTTATTAATTTCCAGTCTCAAATAATTCTAATAATAAAATTGTAAATATCTAAGACTTTACGATTCTTTTCACTTTTCACATCGGTATTGTACTTTTGTTCCACAAAATTCGTGTAGAATGACTGAAGTCGGTAATTGGAAATTGTAAATAAAAATAAAAATAAAAATAAAAACTTTTTGTACATACACAAAGTTTGATCTGATCTCAGAATTGGCCAAATACTATCTTATCAAAAACGTTTTTAACTTCTTAATAAATGGCGCGTTTCTCTTAAAGATTAGTCTCTGACAATTCAACTATATTAAAACCGCATTGGGCTCTAGAACTTGAATTAACATAAGCTCTGCTCTGCCCAATCATGTAAGGTTGCTAATCTAAGAATTTTAAAGCCAGTTTTTCCAAACTTCGAAAAATATTTCAATACATAAGCAAAATGCTGTTTATTTTCATCGTTTTTTTAAGATTAAGGAAAAAAAGGAATTTGCGAATAATACAAACTTACAAACTACAGATTTTGTGTTATTTTGTTGTTGTTTTTATCTTTTAGTTTTTAGTTTAATTTAAGACCAACTAGTTAATAATAGTAAGATTGAGTACACAATTACTTTCTCTTCAAATTTTGTGAAAGCAAAATGATAATTTTAAGTACAAATCAATTGGTGTTGAGAAGAATAATTTATTGAACTAATAAATATATTTGTAGAGAAAAATATTTATCATTTTAAAAACTCGTATATGAATGCATACAAATATATTTGTATGACGGGTTATAATATTTAAGGATCATTTCAAAACTCTTCTACATCTCAATTACATGGTGCCCATCAGCGACTATGCGCAAAAATAACTCTGATACCATCCAAAATGTATATCAGAGTAGGAATATCTTCAAGATTATTCTCGATCCGTAGGATCGAAAGCAAAGTTATGTTTCGTATCTGTTGTTATCCTGTGGAAGAGTTTTGAAAATTTTATCTAGAAAGTAGAATCGATTCTTAGAGAAAACAATAAATAGATGAGCTTAAACGTATAGAGAATAAATTAATGTAACTTATCTTTCATATGCATTTTATTTCATAATTAAAAAAATATCGTGCGTAAAAACACAAACTCCGTAATATTAAATATTTATTTTCCCCCAAATTCTATTGAACCAATTCTTATTTATATATATTTTCTAAAATTATTTTATTTTAACTCTCTTTGATATCTGTGTTTTCAAAAGAAGTCTACGAGCCAACTAGCACTTGAATTCAGGTTGTTTGAAAGAGCGGTAGACCGGCGATCTATTTCCTGTGATTACAGATCGAAAATAAATTCGATTGATTGTGTTTTGCATTGCCATTAACAAATTCCTTTAAGAAGTTCTGCGGCATTGCTGTCTAATACAAGAGGTTTTATTGCATCATAATCTAAACCCATTTATTGAGCAGGCAAGAACCATGTGGAGAGGTTTCTTTCGATTTCTGGTTTCTCTTAAATGTTGTGAAAGATTTTAATTTTAAATGCTTATTTTGAAAGTCTCACTAAATTCACACTTTTAAATGTCTTAGAAAAAATCATAACTTGTAGCACTTTTACAAGTAAGTTTCTTAACGCTACACTACTCATCCAAAGCAATGCCCTGCAGAAACTTAAACAACTTTCATTCGGATAAATTTCTAGCCATAAATCCAATGAGAGGTTTCAGAAGCTAATTATTTTTAATAGCAGCTCCCTTACAGACATAATTTTTCGCTCACTGTACTACGAGTCTTGGCAATAAAAACCAAATTATTGCTTTAGAAGGTGAACACTGCCCTTCAATAAATTTGAAGGAGCCTGAAATCCCTCAATATGATTGGTGATCGTGAAACAATAAAATTTTTCTTCTTGGTTTTTCTAAGAAAATAAATTTTCATCAACGTTTTTTTTACAAAGTTCAGGTTCTGGTAAAGAAAATTGTGAAAGGCAGAAATGACCTTTTCATTGACCTTTCCTTAATATTTCATTTTAAATATTTCTGCGGTTATGGTTAAAATTTCGCAGAATTTAGCATTTGCTTGCTGCCTTTCTAATCTGGGTCCTGTATTTTACACAACGTTTTCCATTTAAAACTCAAGCGTCAAAAGGAAAAGAATGTATCTGAATTCTAAACGATTTCAATTTTCTGACAAGCAGATGTACACACAACATTCATGATTACAATTCGTTTCATTAAATCTATTATTTTTTAATTAGTGGCACATTATGCTCTTGCAAAAAGAAAATAAACAGAAACATGTAAAACATTTTGAAACGCAATAACTTCAATTAGTGTAAAATTAAAATAAGAAAAATAATGTAAAATATTTCCAAATGCAATAACTTCAATTAGTATCATCATATCTATAAAACTAAAACGTAATACTAAAATTTTAGTTTTAAGCTCAATTGTGCTGAAGGCATTAAGTGCGTTTTTAATGTGAATACAATAATAAAATCAACAAATATAAAAGCAGTCGACTTTTTTTTTAAAGAATTTACATATAAAACCTTTAAATTTCTACAACAATATAAAAACATTAAAGATTCAATGAAAGATAAAACATTCAAGAGCATTAAATAGTATTTAGACTAAAACTAGATTTTATTATAAAGAATTAATTTAGTATGAATACAACTAGTGGTAAGTACATTTTAAGTATAAAATGTAACTACAATACCAGCATATATTTAATTAATTTCATACATACATACACACACACATACATACATCCATAGAAACAAACTTATATGCATATTATATATATAAAACCACAGCAAAAGCCAATTTAAATATGTAAAAATGACTCGATAAATTTAATGAGAGAAATTAAAATGAAAGAAATAAAAATCATTTAAAATTAACAACAGAAGAGAGTGGAGATTATTTAAAGGAGTTACTTGTACCGTACAAGATATTAAACGAAAGCGGTAAGTAGATGAGAGGCACTTACAATGGCGCAAATAAAATTATAGTCGCACTTTCCTCTGTAGTAGTAAAACAAAGCGAGTGAAATATACGTTTCTGCGAGATGGAAACACTTCAATAAAACTCATTTTTAAAATTGCTTTCAGCTGCAATTGTATGCGCTTTCACAACTTGCTTTTATTTTGCTTCCATTTACATGAATAAATATAAATGTAAACAATCGAGTTGCACCATCAACCAACAAGGCGGTGGAACCGAGTAGATGGACGTTAACCGAAGAATCACACATTCGACTATCTGAGAACATCCTTATTGCCCACAACGGCCCCACACACTTTAAAGGACTTTCTTGTACAATATTTGACAAATACTTCACTTGTGGTCTTAAAGGAAAGTAACTAAAAAAAGAAAATCCCTTTTAACGTTAATTTAATGCATTTAAATAAGTCATTACTCGCTACCCACAAACTATCTATTCCACATTTTCACTTTTAATTCACAAAACGGACATTAATTCATTCAAACTTGAACTTTTGCATTTCAAGAAGTCTGCTTCTTTAAAAATAGTTCTACCATACTGACTTTCCGTTCGGAAAGCAATATGTTCCGATGCGGGCACAATGCGCTATAAATGAAAAGTACATCAGCTGCAGTTCAAAAGAAATGATTTCAGCTGGGAAACTGATTTGGAAATGATTAAAAACATTATTGATTTGCTTTATTTTATTTATAGCAATTTTTAATGACTTACTAACCTCTCCGATTTATTTTATGTAGAATTTATATAAATCTCTTGTTATATAAATCTTCTGAGGAAATGTTTGGGCGAAGGTTGGCCGACGATCTGCATTAGCATGCGGAAACATCAAAGTGTCAGCGTAATGTCTAATTTATGCAAGATCCTTATGAAGGGCCTTAAAATGATTTTTGACCGTGATACATAAATTAAAAAAAAAATCATGTGCAGTAAACCACACAGGGTAAAAGGGTATTCCAAACAAGGCGTAAACTCGCCCCCATAAGAATTTTTTCCCCATATCTGTTGACATCCACAAAGTTGTCAACTTTCATATTTAAGAAATATTTCGAAATATTTATTGATATTGTATTTAATTCTTTAACTAGATCAGTGCTACTAGTAAATACATATTCACCACCATCAGTTTTATAATCAGACCGGCCCATTGTGCACTCTTAGGCGTTTTCAAATTATTGAAAGGAATTCCACTTTCGTATACAAACAAGTATTTCTTCCAAATAAATGCGGTTGATATATAATAAATACACTATTAAGTGCAGTCGGCTTCGCGCCACTTATTATTCTCATTCCTTTTAATTTTTCTAGTTTTATTGGCCGTAAGGAGCGTGTGCGCACACGAATGCTTTTCGAGCAGCAGCTAAAATCACATGAAATCCGTACACTAGTCTAATTTATTCGTCTGAGTGTTTCCACTCCTTATTGCATTAACAAAAACACACAAAATATAATATTAAATTATAAAAAGGAAGCGTAGAAATAAAAATGAAATAAATATACGATCGAAGAAAGAAGAAATCTAACTTTTTAATAGTCAACACGTCAAAGCACGTACACAGTTTATTACGCCCCACAATGTATTAAATGCGAGATGGAACTCCATAATCGAAAGCTTATTGTATTACGTGATAGTTTATATATTTTTTTACTTTCGCTTTAGTTTTTCTTCCTCATTTGATATTTTTATTTCAATAACACTTAACCATCATACGTACGTACTAAAAATATGTATTATGATTTTAAAAACGAATTGAAATGTACACGGCAAAGGCAAAAGCAAATGCTGAAGAAGAGGAAGGGGAATAAAATAAATGCACGGCATAGAGGATATAAATGGGCTACTTATTTAATAACGGAGCGAATTGTGGTGCTGTCAGCATATACTCTGCAAACATCCATGCACAGGATCAAAGGAGGTAAAGTTTACTGTGTTTATGTACAATTAAATGCCTACGCGCATATACAGACAATACAGTTTGTGTGTGTGTGTTTGTGTGTACGAGTTAAGGAGTGCGAGCTATATCTGCCTAACAGATTTTCTGAACATTTATTTTTGTGAGGCAATTCCAATATACGTTTCTACGTATTTTGTGGGTGCGAAAAAGTTGCCATACAAACACAAGCAAATAGACGTACACGTACCCATACCCATGCACATACAAATACAAATGAATGTTTGCAAATTGTACATGAAAAAAGTCACAGATGACTAAAATCAAAATAGAATCTGTTGCATTTCCTTCCAAGCATCGCCAACACATGCCAGCACATACCACCCCATGAGCATCCTTGCATACACGCATACACACATACAAGCATGCATACAAATTATGGCAAAAATACATTCACGGCTTTGGGAATGGAAGAAAGGGAGGCTATAAGAACTACTTTTTATATGTTACGTGTATTAGTCGTACAAATGCTGGATTATGACTGCTTAAGTCTGAGCATGTGTCTTTTTAGAAAGTCAAATTCTCATAATATTTTTTATGTTCAATTTCTATTGCACGCTTTTGCTACTTTAAATAATGGATTTATTTTTGCAACGGAAACAGGATATTGGAGATATTGAGTAAACAACATTGTTATTCTGACCTCTACGTTTGTTCTAATAATAATTTCATTTTCGCATTAAAATACAAATACGACTCACTTGTAAGAAAAGCAGATGGTAAACAAATAAATAGATTATTTTCATCTTTCTTTTCTCATGCTCGTAGTGATGTCTTCGTCCTTAAAATAAAAGAATGAAGCAGTCATTTTCTGCGTTTAATAATTACTCGAAAATGATTCCATTTCTTCTCTTTATTTTTGGCATATCCTTGGAACCCATGAATAATTACTTTTTCAAGTACACGCAAGGATATTTTCAAGCAATCCTTCGCACATTCTGCGGAACGGCAACTCACATATGTATTCATCGATAAATATATATATCAGAAAAATATGTTTAAATACATTTGCAAATGAAACTTTTAAAGCATCACGCGTCTTGCGTATGACGATTACAAGGACAATTACTGAGTGGCAGGACCAAATTGTGCTTGAAGTGTTTTACTTCTTAAGTGCTTTACTGTGAAAACAAATTGATAAAAGGAGTTACCGGGTTATTGTGTATCTAAAAGAGGGAAGTGAAATGCAACTGCAATGTTGATATTAAATATAAATCAAAAACACATTACCCTTCCTTTGGCAAGAAATGAGCAATCCTTTAGGCATGCAAGTGTTTATTATTTATTAAAGTAAAATAATATAAAATAAAATGAAATAAATGTCACTAATCATATTTAAATTACGTTTGGTATGTCAGATGCTGTGAAAGATGTTCTACGGGCAATCACATTTGCAACCAAATTGCAAGAAAAGAGTAATAGATTTCATAAAAGTTACAAGATATCCATTGTTCCCCAGTGTACTTTTTCATTAGTAGGCCGCGCTCTGCAATGAAGAACTTATTGGCCGTGTGGAACTGGAGAAAACTTATATTGCATCTGATTGGAATTTAATATGCAATTCAGCCCCAAAAAAAAATTAAAAAAATTATCCAGCAAATACTATTCAATCGTTTCTTATAACCATTGAGGCTCCAATGCCTTTCAGTTTCCTATGCAAAGCAATTTTCATCTGCTATTTCTGATAAAATTTAGCACAGATGTTACTTTCTAATGAACGAATTTCTTATTCGGCAGAGTATTTTTTATCATTTTATTAAGATGACTGACTCAACATTTGTCAGCACAAAATATGTAAAGAAAGATTGTTACCAGTTATATTGCTCGTAAGTTTTGTACTCATCTGCCAAATATTTAATTTTGAATTGAATTAAATTGAATTGAATTGAATACGGTAGTCCTTAAAGTTTAAATTTCGTAAAGCAAAAAGTTTGGTTAGTAAAAGTTTTAAGTAGTTACGAGTGCATTTATTATGAAATGGAATGCATAAATTTCACAGTAGCAGGTAACATTTACGACAATAAATAAATTTCAATTTATTTTCGTATAAAGTTTAAAATTTCATAACTCTTTTATAAATCGAGCAAACCGTGTCAAAGTTTTGCGAGAAAGATTTAATTCCTGTCTTATGGAATCAAAGCAGTAACAGTAGTGTGCGAGTATGCATCAGGATATTTAGTAAATCTCATTTATAGTTTCGTGTGCCAATGTTGCTCCTGCAACTCTTGTGGTGTAGTAGTGGTAGTAAGTTAGTGATTAGAGCAAACAGATACATTTCCTTTTCCGTTTTAAAACAGTCATAGTGGCAAAAGTAGCTGTGGCAGTCGTGTTCAAGGCAGTACATAATAATCAAACTTTATGTGCATGTGCTTGCATGTGCATTTAAATTTCTTTTGTGTTTGTGCGTGTGTGTGTGCCAGTATTTTCTAAGTACATCTGATATTCTTGCTGTTACGGATATTGTTGCTGCAGTTGTTGAACATGACAGACACAAAATAATTTGGCTCAGATGGTTGTAATTTTTTCTTTCTGTGCGGTAAGAGAAAGTATGTGACAGAAGTGCAGCCAAATAGCAACAGAGTAGCAAGAAATACTTTCCAACATTTTTCATGTACATAGTCTTTTATTGGATTGATGGACAAAAAGGGGGGAAAATTTGGAATAAAGATAATTTTTTGCTTTAAACTTGAATGAATAAATTCAGCTATTTTCACCAAATAAAAGTTTAAAAACATATTTTGAGCGAGACGTTTCAAGTTTTATTTACTTGTTCTTTATGGCAGCGTTATTCTTTTGAAAATTAGTTTTGTGAGGCCACTTTTGGTCACCACTGTGTTCCGGGTATGATTTTAATAGCAAATGAATATCATAAATATTTGAAACATTTTTATTATTTGTTATTGTTCGGAATGAAAGTTTTACATGAAATTTTGTGGTAAGTTCACATTCCTTCTGGTTTCTCGTTCTCGTTCTCGTTGTCGTTCCCATTTCTATTTCATCTTTTGCCCCCTTCTAAACTTTTTATGTACGAGAATATGCTTTGTTAGAAATGCTTTTTCTGCTCCGAAGTCATAGATTTAGTACTTTTATATTTTCATTAAGTGGTTGCCTTAATGGAAGACAGCATTCGAACAAAGACTAAAACCGCAATGCGTCATTTGTTTTTACAAATGGGCTTTAGTTTTCTTCATATTTTGTTACTTTTTGCTACATCCTTCTGCAGCAGGACGTTTTTCATACTCGTTGTATACTCGTTCATTGTCAACAGTTGACACATGTACAAATAAATTTGATATTTTAATCAATTGTTCGGCTCTTGTTATTTGAAAATTTTTAATTAAAATTAAAGCTTCAAACGGGCATTAAGCACCGAGACGTATCCAGTGAAAGAAGTCAATTAAATATGTGAAATACAAATAATTAAAACTGAACTGCAGGAAATCATTTAATATTTTTATTTTCAGGAATAATAATATTTCAATAGGTTGTGATAGTGATACTATTGGTGATTTGGTCAATAGGGTAATTAATGTATGACTCATCATGGCGTAAACTCCGCATAAGTCAAATAAATGTAAGCGATTATAAGAAACAGTGTGAAATGTTGTTTCGATATGCAAGTACGAGAGTGATCCTTCAGTGTCCTTAAGGCTGGCATATGCAATTAAAAATGCACTTGAAACATTTTTTAGAACCAGAACTCGTGCAGATGGCTCTTTTTATGTTGTAAACAGTGTCCTTTCATTGTGTGCAAGGATGCACTTCATATTGATTTCTATGAAGTCCTTAATATTTTCCTATTTTCCTTTTTGAAAAAGTTCCACTGGTATTTAATTTAGTTTTCATGTATGCAGTGCACCTGACTGTACAGGCAGGCAGCCATTACAAAGTTCCTAATTAATTAAAATGTATACTCTAAATATATAAATTCCTGTACCGTCAAGCATATTTATTTACATTTATTCTAAAAAAGCACCAAAAGGAAATCTTAACTTTTTTAATTCGAAAATAAAACTCCATCCTTCCTTATCTAAAAGAAATACTTTAATTGAAACTAATTGCAGCCTGGCTCTTTTGTTTTAAGATTCTTTATGACTGAATTTCCACAGGTCCTGATGATTTTGAAAAAAAAAGTAAATGCAGCTGGATAGCAACATCATAAAGAGCAAGGAGTATTGAAGCCAAGGAAACACAGATGAAATGAAAGTGCAGAAAGGAAGAATGAAAATTTTAAGTTTGTAAAAGGCAGACAAAATGGAATGAGATTAACAAAATGAGCAAACAAAAGCCAAAGATAAATGATTCCATTTTAAGTTGTGGCGTAACGAAAATAAAGATAAACAGCAGGAGGTGGCCAAAAGGAAAACCACCAAAAAGAAAAGAAAGCGAATAAAAATTAAAATGAATAAGCAATTAAAAATAAAAACAATAACAAATAAATAGAAATAATGATATCGAAAGAATATTGTCAGCGCTTAATACTCGTTCAAAAGGTGTCAAGTGTAAGAAATGCATTAAATACAGTTACGGTTCTACTGGCGAATGAATATTCAGTGCACTTAATAAATGAATTGATTCCGCAAGCATAATCTGTGATGCATCACATTTCTCCTTTTCCGCCTATCGTGGAAACTTTTCAAGTAGCACTCCACGTGAATAACGTGTTATTAACGAGGTCATTCCAATATTCTAAATTCTCCACTAGCGTTTGCACTTGATTACACTTTCCAACCACTTTCATTCAATTCAATTTATCTGCCACTAAGTAATCTGCTCCTCAAAATTAACTTCCGACAAATGAAATTCTTTTAAGCTGCTGTTTTCAAAAGCTGAGAAAAACAATTATGAAATAAATAAAGTTTAGCTTTTCCTGCCTTATGAATAGTGGCTGGCCGATATGACAGCAGTATGTTAATATTAGCAAGGTGAGTGAGGGAATGTTCCTTCGTGCTACCCTCAAATTTGATGAGCAGCTAATTTTTTAAGTATCTCTTACACAACAAGCTTCGCAATTTATTTTGAGCACTGCGAATGAAAAGGACGGGGAGGAAATCGACAATTTGTACTTGACGGTTATGAAGGGATTTCAGGAAGAGATGCAAAAATACAAATTGTGTTCTTTATTTAAGTGCAAAAATAAAATAAACACAATTACAAATTCATACAAATTATAGTTGCGCAATGAAGTCCCATTGGAAGTTTTTTAGGCCGGACGAATAAAATTACAAATAAAGCGAAACGAAGAATGAGCAGCAGCATCAGAAGCGATAAAACCAGAAACTCTTGAATTGTTTATTACAACCACTGTTGCCATTTGGGTTCCTTTTGTTTAAAAAAATGCTATAAATTCAAGTGTACAAATTTCTTTTGTACGATAAATCATTGTCATATTCGCTGATTTATTTTATTTAATGGTATTATTAAAAAGAATCCTTTTTAAATTCAAATAAGGCTGTTGGGAAGAATTTTTAATACTTTTCTGCGCGGCGAAATGCCTTACAATCTTAAACGAAATGTAATTTTGTTGAGAAATCAACGCCATTAAGTATTCCTGTACATCAATTAGCTTTAAGCTTTTTTACATACATACACACATGTGGCACCAGTTGGATCAAAAGACTCGCTTCAGCAATAGCCACTTGAGTTGAGGTTAGAGGATGAATGCTCCACAGCACTTTACATGTCTACAGAATGGTTGAGCGTAGGAGAAGCTGCGAAGCATATTTCCTCTGATTAACCACCATACGAGAATTACAAATATTTGTTACTGTTACTTGTTAGTAACCAATGTTTGTTACTGGTTGTGAAAGCAAGCGTAGCGAAATAAGTGCGCTCTGTTACAAATAAATCTGATTGTCAAAGAAGGTGACGACCTGAAGCAACTTTTCAAGTCCACGTCATTAGAGTGGTAAAATGAATCCAAATGAAAAAGCAGAAAAGTAATAAAGTGTAATTATAAGCATTAAAACTTTCAAAATTTAAGTTTATACTCAGTGGTGGGGAAGAAGTAAAATAGAAAAAACCCAGAGAATGAACAAAAAAGGATATACACAGTCCCAGACAAAATGTTGCACATACACACACACACATTTATCATTCTCTTCTGAGTTTTCCTTTTCCAGTTTTAACAGTTTTGGTATTTTGGACTGTTTGGGCAGTAGCCCTCTTTCCGCTTGACCCAACTGCAAGTAACAGAGAACCAAATTTAATTAAATGTTAAAAACATTACAGGATTAGATTCTTTGTGCAGGTCTTCAAATTGTGTGAGAAATTCATAATTCGTATGACGGAAATCTATTAGGGAACCCACCATTTCTTATTTCAAATAATTATACATAAAATCATGTTAATAATTCTTATGGGAGAAAATGTTAAGGGGGTGTAAGTGGGAAAAGTACTTAAAGAGATTAAATATTTTGTAACCAACACCCGCATCTTTCGCCCTATTTTTCGTTGAGCCATAAATTGCTGTTCTGAATGTTTTGTGGCACAATCGCTATTAAAAAAAAATAAATAAAAATGATTGAATGTAATAAATTTTCTTTATTTTTATATTTGAAATTTCGGCAGGGGGAACCATCTGTAGTTTGGCTCATGATCACTTGTGGTAACATTTCCAATTTGATACTTTGCTATGGAACTGTTCAACATGAGATAAAAAAAAGTAGAGAACTTTAATCGGTTTTATGTTCTCTGATCACAAGTAGATCAGAGTCAACTATTTAATCTTTTTATTTATTTAATTAATATTACAATTATGTGAATAAATTTATAATATGGGCGGAAGCACTGGATGCTGAGGGCATCGGCTACTTTTATTTCTAATTTCCTCGCATCATTAGCAGACATTGTTTGGGATTTCAGAGAGAATACAATAAAATGTGTTTAAGTGTTGAACAACATATTTTGAGTGACATATTTTTGCGGGAGGTTCTCTTCCCCATCCTTTTGAATTTTTTTTAACACTTTAAAGCAGACTGTACGCAGTTTGTGATTGAATAGCGTATCCTCTTTAAATATTAAGGATTAGCGGGCATGTGTCGTCCTGTGCATGTGTCTCCAGAAGCGACAGAGTATTAACATTTCATACCAGTTGACTGACTTAACATAGATCAGACACAAACAGAGTTGCGAGGAAACTTCTACACGCACACAAAACAACATTGTCATTATAAAACAGTTGTCTTTTATGTGTGTCTGGGACGAGTTGTTGCCTTTAAAGCATGTTAAGTTATTGCTTTTGCATTGCCTTTAAAACAGTTCTTTAATTTAAAAAAACGACTTAAGGACGCAAAGGAAATTTTACAGGAACCAAACAAAAAAATTAATATAAAAAAATACGTCACGTAATTTCAATTTAGTTAATTTGACGTGTTTGATGATTTGCAACTCTTTGGAAAGAAAAACGTGTTATTTTCACTTGAGTGTTTTCATTTAGGACTTGTGAGCACGAGTGCAGTCGTCTGTGTCTACAGCTCTCAGTTTGCATTCAAAGGCTTGAAAAACAAATAGACACCAGAAAACATTTTGTGTTGATTACGTTTAGTAGCTGAACAATAATAAAAAGAAGGCTACAGTAGGGCAGCCTTTATATCGAGCACAAGATTATAAATAGTTACGTAATGGGTCGGGATTCCGCTTTGAAATCGACATTTCCATGTTCTCATTTTTTTCAACCACTTACAACTACTCCTGATCATGTATTCTCCTGATCTTTTATGAGCTAACAATGTAGGTTAAGCCACTAATTAAAAAAAAAACAGACTTCGTATGTGTGGAAAACCACACAAGGGAGGGTATTCACGTGAGTTTTGCAATATTTCGTTATTAGAAAATATTTGTTATTGAGAAATAATTTTTTCTGTTCTTAATTTATATTGTAAACAAAGTCAGGAAATTTCTTTTTTACTCTCCAACAATTTTTTTACTTGTCGTTAATTATATGTCTCGCGTGGCCTTTTCACAAGAGGCGATTTTACGGTTACCGGTCTGCATGTGCGCATATTTCAATACTCCAGAGCCTTTCGAGAGTCTTCTCCAGAAATACAATATATAAGTATGTATGTATGTATATATGTGCATATATAAATATGCATATATATGCTTATAGTGTACTTGTAGAGACAACGGACTTTAATTTATTACATGAATAATTAAAACATTTTATAATCATGGAAGAGTGAGACTATCAACGACACATTTTGAGTACTTTTTTAATTTTTTTTAAGGCGTTCAGAGTCTTGTATGAAAACATGTTTACTTTTGATTTCGGTTTGCTTTCGCTTCATTAATCATATTGAATAAATAAATAACTTAAAATGTATAAAAGAAGATGGAATTTCCTTTCAGTTGCGATTCCTCCTTCACTCCCCTTATTGTGGTGCTCTTCACAGAAAGTGAACGTATTAAGTACATGGAATGAATTGCCTTGTTTCGATTTGCTTGCTTGTAACAGCATTTACACGGTTACGTCTGTTGGTAACAAGTGAGTTAGTCAGTAGGGAAATTATTTTTTGGCAATGAAAGCTCCCTAGCAGCAAGTGGTATTTCACTTGCCACAAGAGTGTTATTGATTTCCTTTTAATTCCTTTGGCTTTCTCACCGGGGAAGCTGAATAAGTTAATGTACGAAGTTAAGTTTTCTTCAAAAAAAAAATTTATATGTGTGTGGGTAAGAAGAACTGAAGTACACGTACATGGCTTCAATGTTAACGATGTGACATCGATTGGTTCTTTAATTTTTCATACATTCGGAACCACCGTACACACCATAATCATTCAGATTAATTTATCTTCGCCCATTCTTTCTAGTTTACAATAGATTCTCTAAGTGACTCCCTTCCAGTAAAATCCTCCTCAAACATCAAGGGCGATTTCTACTAAAATGTTTGCAAAGGCCAACTTACAACGTGAGTTTTAATTTTTGGCACACTTTCATCATCGACCCCCATCTAGGCCCTTCATCGTACATACATAACAAATACGAGTGCGTTCATCATTAAAATTCAAAAGTTCTAGTGAATTACAATGTTAACAGAAGGCAAAATTTATTTATTGGCACATGAATGCCACACCAACTAACATGAAGCAATTTAATTTCATATGAAGTTTTGTCACCACAAGCCGTTACCATCCAGCACTTTTCGAAATTTTATTGTTCTCGCCAGCAATGGAGTGGCATTTATTGTTGGCGGATCTAAACTTAAATCATTGAAGCTACAAAAAAAATTTCTTAGAGCGAAATTTCGTCATTATTCAAATATTAACAATATTTGACTTTTTACCCGATATTTGCTTCAAACTTTATACTTTAATTTCTTTATCTGATTTTTAGTTGGCTTTTCTTGCTGTCACGGTATGGTGGTCTAGCTGTCTGCATTTCATTCGTGCTGAAAGCAGGCTCGTCAGTAGCCCTTCACCAATCAGCCTCGAAAGTCTTGTGTTATTGTTATGTTTGCATTTTCCATATCCTTAATAACCAATTGACAATTACAAAAACACAATACTTTGTTTTTGCTCCAGTGACTAATTTAATTTCATTAAACATGGGATTTATAGACAAAATAGTTTCTATTTGACAATTAATGTTTAGCACAAAATTAATTGTTGCCTATAAATACAGTGAAATTAATTAAGGTGAGGGACCAGCTACTCCCAGTGAGCACTTTACTGTGCGTTAATGCGTAGTCGCTTCACTTTCTCTACAAATTTTTAGCAACCTTTTATTAGTTTTGCTACATCTTCCCTTTTTATCCCTTTTCCGTTTTGTGGTTTTGAAATCTTTAAATTCTCCACTAATATTTGCGGGCTTTCTCTACTTTCGCTACAGACAAGAAAACATAGCCAACGTACATCAATGCAATATTGAGGTTATGAAGCAGGTCAGCGTCCTCTTGACATCATGTCAGGTGGCTAATTGTTACAAATGCTAGCTCGGTGTGACCGGAAGTTGTATCTCGCTTGTGTATAGTGGCAATATTAAGTCGTATCTTTTACATTTTAATTAAATATACTCAACAGCAAGCAACATAACAAACAATCAAGTCACAATTCAATACTCGGAGTCGGTGTCGGTGTCGGTGTCGGAGGCGATTTCGATGTCGATGATGGCATTAATTATTCATTTAAATTATTCAATACGCTGCTTTTTATTCCATTACTTTTTTCAATTACTGAATTTATTACAATATTATTAAATATAATTAAAAACTATACAATTTTATTCACAATGAAGCAGAAATATAATTAATTTTTTAAACAAGTTAATAAATTCACTGAATTTTAAACAAAATATAAAATACGAATGGCAAGTGTTTTGCATTAGCAACCACGTGCGCTATTTCATTGAACCATTTCAAAGTGCGTTTCGTATTTTCATACTTCGAACTGACATTTTTTAAGCAGTAACCTCGTGAGCCTTGTTTTGGGCCCACCTACCGAAAAAAAGAATACCATAAATAGAAAAAGAATATTAAATGCCTCTTATATTGTAGATTTCAGCAGCGCTCATAATCATTCTTTTATCTCGACTTCATCTTTCATAATCCAGAATAAAGTTTGTCTGCAAAATCTCGCCACTTGAATCTCTTTCAGCGAAGTTAAACGAGCAAGATTTTTTTAGTCTTTTCCTACTAGCAAAAATTTTAGTTATAATCCTTTTAGTCCTTTCATAGTCATGCTGAATGTCTCACCTTCTTAATTTAGTGTTCATTAGAGAGTCTTGTAAAATAAATTATTTTTCTGTAGCCTAAGTTTTATTATTAATTTTGAATTTTGGCTGGCCCTGATTCTCGAGTATTACTTTTATATAGAAGCAAGACGAAATTGTACATAACACTCTGGAATAGAATAACTTTTGCAGAGTAGAAGATATTGGAAAAGTTTTGGAAGAAATATTTTTTCTACAATATTTTTAAATATTTTCTTAAAAAAATTTATTAAAAATGTATCTGAACTTTCAATAATAAGAATAGACAGACCCAACCATTCATATTTTGTCCATGGAAGTAACGGTTTTACAGGTTTTTTTTGCTTTGAATTGTTTGCATATTTTAAAGTGATTAACGAAAAAGGACTCAAGAAGTCGGCTTCGTCGCTACTTACTCTGGTCGCCTCAAGTTGTCAGGAAAATATGACACTCCTCTGGCACTTCAACTCCTAGTCTTTTTGTTTCTTAATTGTGGATCATTTTCAATGCTATTTAAATTTTTTTATTGCTTTTTTTTTTGCAGTGATCCCATTTAACAGTTTTTGCCTTTATAATTGAAAAATAACTCAAAGGTCGGGAAATATTTCACCGATTCTTCTACAAAATAAATAAATTTTTTTAGGATCTACCTGGTTTCCCTGTTGTTCCTTGCAGTCGTTTTTTAATTAATTAAAGCGCCCTCCAATATAAGAAATTTCAGTGATCAAAGCAATTCAGTAAAAAATCCTTTCTTCGTTTTATATAAGAGATTCTGAAAAGTTTATGAAGGTTTTCAACGTGTTACGACGGTACACTTGGTCGCTTAAAAGAATATTTATTTTTCACATAACTGATGCCTACTTGTATCTACTCAGATGAAAATAACGGCTACCGGTGTCCCTGGCGTCCAGGTATGCAACTAAATGCTGGAACTTAATTTTAGTTGTGTTGTCGATTCTGTTACTACAATTTCATATCTTGATTAGAAGTGTATAAAGACTTTCAATAAATAGATATAACAAACATGAAGGAACAGTTCCAATGGATTTGGCCAGAAAAATCCTTACAAATATTCGCGTGTGTGTGTGTGAGAGTGTTCGTTCCTTCATAAGACTGCTTCACATTTAACATAAATTGTATGCTCAACAGTGTGGAAAATTGATTTGTAAACGATATTTGTCAGTGTGTTGTATTAGTAATCAGTATACGAGTTTGCTACAATCATACATGCATACTGGTTCAATCGTGCTATATATATATGTTTCCTTAATGATGTCCTTGTATACGCTCTATCCCAACAAGTAGAACGAAAGTAATGGCTACACAAACTATTGTTATATTGTGTCCGTAATGGGAATCGTTTGAAAAGCTGGATTTGGTTTCTTTTGTACATTTAAATCAAAAACAGAAACAAACAATTATGAAAAGAATAAAGGAAATTTTCCTCGTGCCCACGATAAACAGGTTACTTCTCTCTTTCATCTGACAACATAAGATAATGTTATTATTCCTCTAATGAAGACGACATTGCTTTATTCGGATGAAGGATTTCTTTTAGTTCGGCTGCTGTTGGTTAATTCTGTCAACGTGCACTCATACACACTCATACACACTCATACACACATTCTGTTCATTTTGTGCGGTGTTTTCTTTTCCACTGGTTTTCAAACTATACAAATAATAAACCATGACACTCCCATGTGTAGGAAAGAAACGATACGCCCACTTCTAATTCAATCCGAAAAAATTCCTGAAAATTCTCAAATTCCAATTTTGCTCAGTTCAAATGCTAACAAAAAGGCATCCACGTATGCAATCAAGAAGGCTAAGTTGAACGCATACAAAATTGTTTCCGCCAAACGGATGATACATTTTATACGTTGAATTATTGTTAAACCTTAATAAAATTTTAAGGTCCTATAGCTTTCAAATATGTACAACTATGGCACCTTATGAGGTCATATCCTTTCAAATCTATGCGAGTAAAACAATGAAAGGGAAAACAAATTCGGCGGAAATATATACAACTAATAAATTCATATTCCCTGGACCGGTTTGCAGAAGCAGAGCCACATACAAAAATTCATGGCAATGTTTTAAAAAAAAAAAAAAAATCCGGGAAGAAGAAGTGAACGTAAAATTCAAAAACGTTTCTTGGGGAAAATCCAGAAGATTCATACTGAAGAAAAATTATTAGTCGCCTTTTCCAAAACATGGTTTGAGACCTTCTATCGACAAGAGTAACTGAATTATAGAAAACTTTTGGAAGTCGGGAAAATGGCCATCCATTTCAGAACATCAAATGTGATATATTATAATAAATACTGGCAAATGGCAAATTCGCTGCTTGAATGGTGCCTGGGTTTTGCGTGCACGAGAGAAGAACGCGGATATCAAACAAAACTGCAATAAGCGAAAATCACTACACTAACACTGGGCCCAAAACCAATATCAAGTTGCAATAAAAAGCGGATTCTATTGATACAGATAATGCACCGTCGTATACTTTATTTAGCTGCGGTTGTATACATGAAAGCACTCCACTCGTGGCTAATTATTATTCGTTTCGTAATAATTAAAAGCAAAATGTATGTAAAATGTAAATCAGTGACACCGAATGCACTTTAAGTATTTTATATATAAAAATATATTTTAAAATATATTTTATGTATATATTTTGTATGTATAAACAAGTAATAAATAATAAATAAAAAAGTAATTTCATATTTAAACAGGAGCATGCCACTCGCCCCGAAAATTCTCTTCAACGAAAACAGTTTTGTGTTGTGTCTTCTAAGAAGCGATTCTGCTGTACGCTTTTGGTTGTCAATAAAATATATTTTTTTGCAATCAATTATGTTTTGCTTTATCACGCTCTTGAACTCCTTTGAAAATTGCTTTTGATGGAAAGAATTGCAATAAAAGTCCTTAAAAATTTCGTTAGTAACTTTCTTGCTTAATTTTTTTTTGTTGTTTTTTGTTTTTTATTAATAGGAAATATAACGAACTTATACAATCAGGTTTTTTTTTGAAGATTCTATTCTAGAAGCAATGAAATGTAGTCTTTCGAAAATGATGGCTGATGATGACGTGCAAATCATCCTTTTCCGCAGGTTTGCCTGCCATGCCTAATTATTCCGTATTTCCTGCTTTATGCAAATTGTGTGCATTAAACAAAATAAAACTCCTGCGTATCGAGGCATGCTGGGCAACTTAGGTTTTGATTCACCAAGGAATGTTAAAAGCATTTGTGCATTTCTTCACAGTTCCATTGCAGGTTTTTCAGCATGTGTCACTGTTGCATTAAAAGACCGTGGCTGGTATAAGTGCATATGTGTGATGTTTTCAGTACATGCAAGTTCAATTCCCTTGATGCTGTCACAGCAGTTTATAGCAGCAACACCTACAACGCATCTGTTGCTAATAATGATCATTGCGGTGTTGATAATGATGATGGAGTTGCAGATGCAGATGGCGTTGACAATGACGACTAGTTATCAGCGCAATGCTTATATGACACAGTATAGTTGCTTTGTTTAGCGCATACAGGAGGCGTAGAAAGCCGTGTTTGTATTCGTTTTTCTCTTAGTGTTGCCGTGTCCTTCTGAATAAACTATAAAAGCATCAGCAGTACATAACAATTAACTTAATAATGTCTGCACATTTTGTAAGGAATTGAATAATTTTTGTAAGTTGCTTCTATTGTGTTTTTGAAAAATGTCCTGCAGGACTCATTAATAGCACTTGCAAAGTTTTGCTTGATGCTGTCGACAGTTTTGCAAATGCCAAAGGATAGAACTGCATGTAATGAACTAAGCACAAGCTTTAAGAAGGAAAAAATTACTTTGTGCTCTCTCCTTAACTTTTGCACTTTACAAAAGTGTTTTCTAAGCAGACCGGACACAGATTACAGGTCACACACAAACAATATACTATATTGTGACATCCATGAATTATACTGTAAATATATTTTCTATTTATCAAGTGTTGCTTGTTATTGTTGTCCGTGCAGTTCCCTTTCCTTCGCAATAACAGCTTAAACATGTGCATACAAGCACTCGTAAATATGAGTTTAAGAGGCGAAATACTGCAAAGTTTAACTGATAAAACATTTTGTATTTTCTATCTTTCTCATGAGCTAAATTGAAAATGTTCCGAGGAAATCTTTACACAGAAAAAATAAGTACAAGTGGAAAAGGTAAGTAACATTCTACTTGATTTCAAAGTCCTCCAATCAAAAACGATATTGTTTTCCTTATGGGTGGTCGATGTGATCTAAATAAATATTAGCAATAGATTTGAAATCATGGATAGAATTATAAACATTTGTAATCGGTGGTTTAGAGGTACAGAGGAATGGAGAGATTTTCACTTCGTAAACAACAATTACTTTCCACCACTTTTCTTTTAGCAGAAGAGAGTTTGGTAAATAATTTACATGTGCGTTCTCGAAAAATAAACTTACAAATAATAATTGAAAAATGTCAAGAGAATAATTTTAATTTTTCATTAAATTTTCGATATGTAGTTGCTGGGCTCTTTTGCGCCAGCAACAAATGGGGACGCAATAATTTTTTTTTGTGTAGTAGCACTAACTTTGAGAGTGTGTAAAGAAGTTTTGAAAGTGAGTAAGTTAAGATTCGATTAAAAAGTTTTCAAAATATTTTACTTGCATCTGGTTGTTGTTGTTGTTGTTGTTGTTGTGCTTTTTGCTGATAAAGTAACGCATTCGTCACGGATTCAAATAAATTGCTTTTCAATTTTCCTCAATCAAACTGCTGGGCGTTTGTGTATTATTTAATAAATCGTTCACTAGTTCAATCGTTCAATCATTCAATAAACATGTTGCTTCAAATGTACATCTCGACTCGATTTTACATTCAGCTTTTATTTTAATTTATAAATTAAATACTTGCAATTTATTTTAAATCCAGCAACGAACTTATTTAGTTGACAGATTTTCTCTCAGCAAATTTAATGGACAATTATATTTAATTAAATGTCTTCTTTCAAATGAGTTGAAGGATCATGTTACTCCTGGTATTTGGCGACTCTGTTTACTTTAAGCACAATTATAATTAAAATGAGTTTACGAAAAATATGAGATGCTTCGCAGCCAACTTCTACCTGAACAAAATTGTAATTCACATTCACGACTACAAAGCGATTGTTCACAGACAGTCAGGCGCTGCGCTTAAATGAGCGCTGAAAACTGTTTTCACTTCATCAATCGATGGATGGATGCATGGCTCGAGTAGCTGCTGCGAGTTATGCTTTAATAATATAGTATTTCATTACCTACCACCTGCTTCTAGAAGTGTCAATGTCAATTTTCATTATTAATTACCAGCCTGCATAAAGACTGCAAGTAATGGATAACAATGCAGCTGGTGCTACACAAAACAGTCTGGCCGAGAATTAACAATGACAGGAGTGCATGCAAACAGTGTTAAATTAAAAATACCAGAACAAAAACATTAAACACACACAGATGCAATTAATAAATGTGTTTCTGTATGAACGTACAAACAATGTTTAATTAAAGCGATGGGTTTTAATTGAAGGCATGTGCCGTTCTAGTATAAACGCAACTACGCTCCATTTTGTTCGTACGAATCTGGTTTTTAAATTCCAATTAACAACTTGAAGGAAATGGAAGTGTTATAAATTCATTTATGGCGTGACAGCAGTAAATTCATACATTGCATGCATTGGCTAATAACCATGATCCTCTCTAATCATTTTCTGATGTTGATCAACACTTAATCAATATTAGAATATTTTACTTTCGCCAAAGGAGCAAATAGGCTTTTGATAAGGAAGTCTACCGATCACACATTTCATTCGAAAAATTTGTAAAATTTTTATATAGCTGCCCATTTGCCTTCCACACAAATGTTATTTGAACTCGGAACCACAATTCTCAGTTGAAGAAGTTCATTGTGGTATAAATTAACTGTGCGTGATTCGATCGCGCTTCTTAAAAAATTCCACAAAATAAATATTTGTTTTACTTGGTTACTCCAAAGATTCCTAGTCTGATCGATGGTTTGCTCGAGGCACATAAATAAGAATGCACTTGCATATATTTTCATATTTTCATTTCATTTATTATCTGCCAGCATGTGATATTTGCTTTTAACTGCGTCCGTAGGCGAATGAATAACGCTCTGCTTACTAAACCGGAGTTTGTGGGTTTGTTCATGCGGACAAGCCAAAAGGTTTGCTGGTTAAGTTAATAAAAAAAAAGTGCTTAAAAATAAAAGTAATCGCTTATGAAGAAATTTGGTAGTTTCTTAAATATTAAATGTCTCTAATAAACTTACTTGTGGATTAATAAATAATAAGTGGCAATTTATGAGCAACTTTTTATCGTTTATCCAATAAAACATTCCTTTTATTTTCCTTCATGTTTCAATGAATGAGTCACATTTGAACTGATACCGCATCAAAACGGAAAGTAATGTATTCCTTACAGTGTCACTGAACGAATTTTCCTTATTAGTGATTCTAATATTTCCTTGAGCAAAACAGAATTGGGCATTTTAAAATGATAATTCAAATCAATTGTAAGCGCCGCAGCACACTCATTAGACAATCCTGAAGCAAATTGTTCTGCAAATATACTTTCACTAAATGGATGAATGACTGCTTTGAACATTCTGCGGCTTGTACGTGCACGCATTTTGTTACATGTTTAGGATTCACATACGAAATACATAATACATAAACTTGAAGGTACGCTTCAGTAACTTCGCAGAGCTCCTAATTGATTGCTTTTGTGCGGTAAGGGGCTGAGCAAGCAAGTTATAAAACGCCCAAAAAAAAAAAAACTGGATTAGCACCAGAAATAACGTCCAGTGACAAAAAAAATGGAAGGATCGAAAATAAGAGTGATGTAAGTTTTTATATTGAAATGCGCGAATAAAAAGAGAAGAGAAGAGAAGATTCAAAATTAACATTTCATAATTCCAGGTGTCTCTAAGAATTGAAGTTTGGACTTGAAATATTAATTGAACCGACACTTACACTTACCATGCCAATTGATCGTGCGTGTGTGTATGCACTATGAAGATTGCTTTACTTTGTAAAATGTAATACTAACAAAATACATTCAAAACAATGAGGGAAAAGTTGCACAACTTCCTAAAAGTCGTAAAAATAAGTCGAAAGTTTCGGTCCAATTATCCTTAAACTGGAAAAATCGTAATAAAACTAGATTAAAGGACTTTGAGGTATTTTCATCCAGAGTACAACGTACAACAAAATTTTAACCCTTAAACTGTTGTCTCAAAAGTTAAAAAATGCCTTGCGAAACGACGGCTTCGTAGCTTCGACTGAAGTGCCTTTTTACCGAATTAAATACCAAACTTGTTTTCTTGGAAATTTCCTGAAGAAGAAAAGTTTCCCGTACGCTTTTAAAAAATGATTTCTGACGTATTAAAGAACATTTACTTAAATTTATTTCAAGTTTTTAGTAACAGCGAGTCCTGGCAAAAGTCTGCTTTTGCGCCACACGTTCTCAACGAACTATATTTTTCTTATTTGTAATTGTTTCTTCTATTGACTGCAAAATGAAAAGGTTCGTATAGATTTTAGATTTCGCATTCCTTTCAAGTGTTGAAAATGTTTTCTATTTTAAATGTTTGTGAAAACTCCCACCTGAGCAGCATAACAATCTACTAGCCGCTCTATAAGGAAATTGTAATATTTGAAAACAAAGTTGGCTTGTATCCATTCTAATAACTGCCCATCTTAATGGAAATTTAGCTTCGCATTTGCTTCTGCAAAATGTAAAATTTCATTAAATTTAACACCTGAAGCCAACTTAAATTCATTGTAAATGATTTATTAGATTTTGTTAAACGTAATTTATAAAACTACAAAAAAAAATTTCTTTTTAAAGGAGAATTACACTGAATTGCCATTAAAATTTTAAGAAAATATAAATTAAATGCCTCAACGAAAAAACCATAATTTCTAGAATGATGTTCGCATCGTGCTCTACATTTTTACACATTAACAGCGGAGTAGCTCTGACCATATAAAACCATACGCCTCTAAGTAGAGACCTCTTTTTTACTTTGCGAAAAAAAAAATTAAATAAAATTCCAACGCAAAAAAGAAAAATGTACGATATTAATATTGTTCCTCCATTACCGGATGAAGCAATGCTAAACGAAAATAAAAATTCCTTTCGACACATAAACAACATGGAAATATAAATAAATGTCATTATGGCCGGAAGAAATCGGAGGCACAACGAGAAGGCATACACCAACATGAAGATGTTAGGCGAAGAGTGTGCTGGTAGAGAGTCATTTAAGACGGCATTAGTGAATGTTGTACTGCGGGTGACAGGATCTGCAACTATGAGTTCATGTCTAAGCCACACACTGCAGCTAAAACCTGAATTGAGAACCATGGCAAATCGCAACCAGCAATTTGCAAATCTCTCTTTAAATCCGAATGCAATATTGTTGCACACCACTAACGAAATTGCATGCATAACAATTTCCTCTTTTAGAGTACAGGCACTTTTTCCATAATTTTTCCTCTCAGAAATATTTTTAAATCGAATAAAATGATTTTAAATGAATTTGTAACAGATTTTAATATCGGTATCTGACAAAAACGATTGATTCCGCACTGTTGCAAGCACGTGAAACAATCCGATCAACTTTGAAGAAAAATTAATTTTTTACCAACTTTTAATTAAACAAACGTACACACAAAGATCACTTTGTACTTTAAGTTATAAAAACCAAAATGCAAAATCATATTAATTCAAAGTAATTTCTGCAAAAATAATGAAAATTATATTTTCAATTAATATTTTTCCTCTATTTTCGTATGGGAAGCCGCACTCACGCACGAACGCACGAACGCACGTGTATTCGTAGGCGATTCTGGTAAATACTCCAATATTGAAATGCTTTCACTACGGACAATCAATATTTTCAATAAACGCTTTGACAAAAAATTAAACGAAAACATAAAAACATAAATTTTAATACATTCAGGCATTATTTATACTGCATGACAATTTTTTGCAAAGCCTTCGCTTTGTATACCCACACACACACACACACACACAACGTAGAGAGGTAGACAGGAGCAGACGATAAAAGCCCTCAACTTCATGTACTTTCGGTATACGGAACAACAAAAATTACGATACCAAAATGGCAGTAACGACATTCATTCTTATGAAGACGACAACTTCCAAATGCAAAACAATTTCGTTTTTCAATTTTAAAACATTTTGCGCGTCATAAATTTTGGCAAGGAACACAAGTAAAATGAATAAAAATAAATTAAGATGAGCAAGGAGGAAGACAACTTGAACGTGATGCGGAAACCGAAACAACATCCCCACAATTACAAAGTCCACCTTCCAAATGCTTGCAAATTTATAATTTTTATTAATATTATTATTTTTATTATTTTATTGTTTTTTTGTGAAAAGTCAAAAGAATTTTGCATAAATTCAAGATTTTAGAAAATA
The DNA here is from genome assembly GCA_963402855.1 of Ormia ochracea. Lineage (NCBI taxonomy): Eukaryota > Metazoa > Arthropoda > Insecta > Diptera > Tachinidae > Ormia > Ormia ochracea. The sequence continues at coordinate 58,532,237 of OY727107.1, forward strand.
AACACACTAAACTTTGCAACTTTCCTTTCGCCTTCTACATTAACAATTTTCTTACGTTCCCCAACTGAGAAGAGGTTTAGTACTCTAAGCGTGCTCATTTTGGCATCGAATGAAAGTGTTCGCTGGGATTTCTGCATGAGGTGTCCCCCTAACAAAGATACGATACAATTTCAAAGCACACATGCACATAGCAGCAAACAAAGAGGCACACTCACACATCCACAACCATTGTTACAAAGGACACGAATAGCTAAAAGTTACTCTGGCAAGCAATTGCCATGACACAGTTAGGAATTTCCAAAACAACCCGTGCCTATAACCAGGCCTATTCACGGTATCAGTTTATTTATTATTTTTGCTTCACTAATACGAGTATTAAGTAAAACCTGGGCTGCGGGAAAAGGGGAAGGCAATACACTGAAAATAAACGTATAACATGATGACAAATAGACAAGTAGGACTTGTAAGCAAAAATATTGCTTGTACACCGTTATTTGCACAAGCCATGGAAGCAGCAAAAAATTTCGGATTATCTCTGCAAACAGGAATCCTAAGAGTAGGCGTCATCAGTGTACATCTTGACTATAGAATCGGAAGAAGGATCGAAGAAGTAAATGTGTATTTTCACAGCCAACTAAATAATTCTGAACCAGAAGAAATATCCAATTATGGATATATCTAGTTATTCGCTAACGACCGGCTGTAGCACGTGCTAAATTCACAAAAAAAAATTTAAAATTTGCATTAAAAAGATAACGATCGTTTTTGAAACTCCGAATTACAGTTGCGCGGAGCAAAACGATAGTGATGTAGGGACCATACCATATTCCCCTTTCAAGTCTTGACAACACTTTTTAGATATCCTGTACCTTGTTACGTCTTCTATCTTCACAGAAAGTGTTACACATCCTATGCAAGTTGTTAATAAAATTATAATCGCCTCACAATTTCCTAACCAACGCCGTAATGTTTTCCCTTTATGCTAAACGTGCTTTCAATATCTTGCAGATTCACGTATGTACTCGTACATGCACGTGTAAAATTATTTACGACCTACTGAGACTTGTATGTAAATAAATATATTTACATTCATTTCGGTATGTAAATTTACAAGAACGTTTTTTCGTATTTTATGCGAAATTTATCTGCAGCTCTTAAAACAACCGATGACGAAATTACAACAACCCATCAGGTGCTGACAACCGACTTAGGGAAAGTATGTAACAGGGGAACTGTTGACAATCGAATAACAGAGAATTATCGCGTATTGAAGAGTGTTGTTATTGTTGTTGCTACACAAAGTTATAACGATATAGAGTTTTGCTGCCGCTCCTTAACGCAGCCCATTATAAACATGGCGACACTTCATCATAAATGTCTAAGATCCCAACAATATTTATCTAACTGCCAGAAAATATGTTTTTTTTATTGAAATATCCAATTGGGAGATCAAAGCAGCACATGTCCGGTGCACCTTTCCATCCCACACTTCCCTTCGCTCAAACCATAGAGCTGGACATTTTTTAAAAAGAATAAAATCAATTTTCCGATGTCAAGCAAGAGGGAATCAAAACAAAATATGAATACTTTTTATAGAATGGCACACAATAAAGTCAACTTGATCTCGTCTCCTTAGGAGTATGGACGTGATTTTTCACATATTGAAACGTTTATTTTTTTTTATTAAAAAACAACGATTTTAAACTCGTAAAACATGAACAGAAATGGGTGAAAGTTAAAGAAATTAATTTCGATTTCACAAAGTACGTTAAGCATTTGAATTTCAGCTGCATTTGGGAATAAAAACGAATGTTGTGAGCCAACACTGAAGGGCAAAACGATTGTGGGACTTTGTGTTAGATAATATTTATAATAATAGTGGGCGTGTCGAAATTATCCAAAAGCCCAGTCAATCGTTTAATATTTTTCAACTTCTAAATTCAAACTTAATTTTTTACAGTATTTTCCCTCCACTGGGCATCCAGTTGTGTACAATGTTTTCGCTATTCCCGCATCTATCAACACTGGTTGTTCCTAGACTTGGCAAAATTAAGAATGTGTTGAAACCGCTTTTGTAATCGGCATACACGGTCGCAATAAAAATTCCAGACATATCTGCTTGTGTGTATACAAACTTCAGCCTGACGTACATATGATTCGAAAGCGTTGAAACTTAAGAATTTGAATGCACTCCTAAACTTTATTTTCCTCGTTTTTCTTTTGTTTTAAGATTAATTGTATATGAAAGGATATTTGAATCCTTTTTAAATGCTACCGAATTGAGTGGTTACTTGAAGCCTGCATCTAATTATTTCCAAATAATTTTGGAACAAAACCCTTCGAATGAAATGTTTTCCCCAGTTGCCAAAGCTTGAGGGGATTCCTTCATATTTGAGTCGGAATATTTCTGTATTAAATAATAATAATAATAATTCATAATTAGAAATTAGAAATTAGAAATTAGAAATTAGAAATTAGAAATTAGAAATTAGAAATTAGAAATTAGAAATTAGAAATTAGAAATTAGAAATTAGAAATTAGAAATTAGAAATTAGAAATTAGAAATTAGAAATTAGAAATTAGAAATTAGAAATTAGAAATTAGAAATAAAAGAAAACAGGTTATGAGAAGCAGAGAAGTTTCAAAAGGATTGCAAGAATCAAATTTTAATTCGGAAGGACTTTCTCGGCCAAGTGCGGTATAAGAAATTTGATCAACAATTTGCTGAAAGCAAAGGGCAAAATAAAGTCGCCAGGTGGAAAAGCTGGCAGTGGCGGGGAATACTTGATATAAAGAATTTTGTTTTGAAATCACTATTCAAATATTCAAACAAACTCTCTTAAAAGCGTTTACACTTACAGCGTATGCTATGAAAAGCTAGAAAAGCGATCAAAAAATGTTCTTTTTATCAATTTTAATAAATTTTAAATGTCTCATAAATTATTCTTGAACATTAACGCGCATTCATTCTCGAGTACACATACGAGCACTGGTGCACGTACGAACACAATTTCAAAGATGAAACAACTCAAAGGAACACATGTGTACGTGTGTGGGCCATACAGTAAGCGAACGAGTCTTTTATTTTTTGAATTGTTTTTTCAGCAAATTTCTTGTAACAAAACCAATAAATATTATTAAATATCTCCTCTCGCTGTTAAGTACTGACAGTGGTGGTGTGCATAATGTTTCATTAAAAATTATACAAAATTTATGCATTCGGTGATAAAAAAAAAATACAAAAAAGGAACGATGAAATAAAAGACAAACCACGACCCGATACGCTTTGACACCAACTGTGAGCAGGCATCCACAAGTGTCGAAAATGCGCCGTGGCAACAAGACGGGAAAAATTAACGCAAACATATAAAAGCTTTCACTGTGCATGAGGCCAAAGTGTAATATTCTTTCGCCACATATAAGAAGCTTATGCGTCGTACAATTAGTTTTTCCTCCTCATTTTGGTTGTAGGGACACCCTTCACCGCATGCGGATGCCTCGTCGTTTCATGTTCAATTTGAAATGTGTTCTAAGAGTTATCCTTTGGAATTCGGTAGGAAAATCACTTTCAATCGTATGTGTTGATGCATTAAATATGTGCAAGCAAAATAATAGGTTGGGAAAAATAGGACTGATGTGTGTACATTATAGCATGGGTTTAATACGAATTCTCATATCCATGTGCAGGAACGAAAGTGAATAAATTGATTAAGATTGGAGCCCACTCATTTCAGATTTATTGGAATGCGAAGATAATGCTGGTTTGGCTGAAATTAATTAGCGGCGCCTTCTGCGAGATTATTTATGTCAGGCACAGCTAAATTTGATATCAGAAGCGCGAAATTTACGTCCAAAGTGTTTAAGAGCAAAAGGATTGGTACACATGAAAAATGAGAGATGAACTCTAGTTAATAAATAGTTTCAAAATGTTTTTCCTTTTTAACTAACTTAACCTGCAAAGCTTTCTACTTGACCGCAGGAAAACACTTAAGATCTAGGCAGGAATCCAGCCTGTGACCTCCGATTTAATAGGTTGCGCAATATTCATTTGCCTCCGTCGGCACCCCTGAATGACTATTGAATAACTAATTTATCTGAAAAGTACTTGAAAATACTAAAAAGCAGAAGAAGAATTTTCAATAAAATTACGAAACGTTAGAAAAATATAAATTGCGTGCTGCTGTCCAACGAAGCAAACAAAAAAAGTGTGCTAAAAGTCTGCATCCTACAAGAAATGAAAAAAAAGTTTGTACCCTAAAGGAGCGAATATCGAGTTCACATTTCCAAGTAAATTACTGCAACAAATTGTTGAAACGGAAAAGTTCAAACTTGGAAAAAGGGCGTACGAAATTCGTTGTGGCTGAACACGGCTGCCTTTTAAGTAGTAATTGAAGAAGACAAGCAGCCACTACCACCAAAATGGAAAGAGTCATTAATATCGGCATCGTCAGCATTGAGCCACGGGTGAAGAATTAACATACTGTATATGGTGCTGTTTGGAAAGCTGTGGACACATTAACACGCACAAACGCTTTTTTTGCATTATTTATCATCTTATTTATTCCTTGAGAGTAAAACTTTGTGGTATGAGGCAAACAGTAAAAGGAAGAGGAAATAAGTAGCAACAGTTTCAAATATAAGGAACTTGCGGCATTGCAAAAGCTAAAAATGGATAATTTAAACGCATTTAATAGTCGGCAGTTATGGATTGCCAAAAAGATAACAAGACTTAATAACAATTTAGATAAAAAGTTTACATCTGATTTCTATATGCGTAATAATGAGTTTTGGAGATGGTTTATTGGCAGTGCACACGTTTCACTACTGGAAAGAGTTTGCCAGCACATACCAGAAGCATTCCACACATGACTTCAACGAGTTCAAAGGTCGTTCTTGAGCATTCAATAAACGATTTATAATCAGCAAAACTGAAATTATGCAAGTGATAGAAAGTAAAATTTGGAATTATTTGTCGTCCACTGTCTTATGATATTTAAATACCGAATGGAAGCAAAATTTCAAAATCTTCTTAAAAGATTGCGAATGTTGAAACTTTGATGATTATAAAAATAAATAAAAGTAAACGAACTTTTGAGAAAAGAGAGTCATAATGATGTCGCTTTTAATCTCACCAAACAATCCTTACATAAATTCCTTTTCTTATACAGTGGACGAAATAAGTATCAGTCAATATTTGCGGAGTTGCCTTCAATTGCCGCTAAAAGTCGGCCTCATATTTTACAGGGCAATTCGAAAACTGATCTGATCTCCATTATGAATTTGTACACTAAATAAATATTCCATTGAACCTTATAATGATCCTTTCATTTTGCTCACTTTATCCGACACAATTCCTGTCCTGTTACTAAGACAGAATTGATGCGCATACCGGGAAGACCGAAATTAGCTAAATGTCTGAACGGAGCAAAATATTTGACAGTACCTCTAAAGTCGGTTAGGACGACAACAGTACCACACGATAGAATTAAAATCAAAATACACATTTCATTGTCATTACATTTCAACTTCACTTTCCGAATTTATGCTCAGATGCGTAACAAGAAGTCAACAATTTAAGGTAAACAAAGAAGTGCTGCTGTTGATACAAAAAACATAAAAGAAATAAATAAACAAAGAAAATTGTGTGTCTGTGTGTTACAACACAGCTGGGCCTCTCCTTTTGATTTGTGAAGCAATCATTTAGCTAATTGGCCCGAAGTTTTATATATGTAAAAGGGAATTCCTAAGGTTTTGTGGTCCATTTGAATAAGAATCATCCCTAGAAAAGGAAACTTTAGACCAATTCTGCACGGTAAAAACCGGCAGTGGTTGAAAACAGATCTCGTCAGCGGAACGATTGTGTTAAGAATGTTCTCTCTCTGTTGTAAAATTCTGATTTCTTGTAAAATGGATTCTACCCATTGAGTTCATTCCACCGGTTGGCATTTCCTTGTATATAATTTTCCAGCTTATCCATCTGACCATTTTGACTTTGTGTCTATGCTGTTCTAAGTGAATGGCGGGCTGATTTTTTCTATATTTAGTAACCTTCGAAAGGTTTTACCACAATTTGTAATTGAAATTACATTAAATTATTTAAAGTTGTTTAATAGGATAATGATGTACATGTGAAAACTATTTGTAATATTTATTTTAGTAATTATCCTGCGGTAAGACAAATTATCCTTTTTCTTATTTGCTGCAGCTGTTGCATTCGTATTGCATGCATTGTACTTTACAAGATGGGTCTCCCGTGAACTTACTCGGTTCTATATTTTTTTTTGGTTTTGTTCATCGGTGTACACACATATTTTACATGTGTCCATTTGGTGTATCGTCTCTATGTTTTTGGGTCTCAGGTTCGATTATTGTCTAACTCGCAATAAACTTATATTTTTGTTCAATTTTTTTGTTGTTGCGTGCTCCAGTATTTTTATATCTCGCTGCCACTGTTGGATTTCTCTTCATTGTGGTTCAATGTAAATGCCAGCATTGCATTGTTCTGCATCCACTTACATATGTATGTATGTAAAAGTCACATACTATGCATACACATTGATGTAAAAAGTAGCTTTATTTCAGCACTTGTAGCCATAGAATGCAGTACCATCAGAGAAGCGACGAGTATTACGCATGCAGCAACAAAATCCCATGACACAACGCGTACTCAAGCGTATTTTCATTAATTATGCGGTTTTCGTAATTTCCGTTAGTAATTTGTTACGTTCGTAATAAAACGAAAGACATGCAGCAATGCCAACTGCTGCCAAATACTCTACACAATTTTTCGTTTGAATTTGATAATCGGATAATCAGAGAATGGCCGAAGAAGCAGTAAAGCAGTGAAAAGTACGACCTACAGGATCTTCATTTTTCAAGCGCATAATGAGGAATATCGATAAACCCCAAAATGTTCGAATTGCTCTTGTAAATGCAAACGGCAAACTATGTATGCACTAAGGAGAAAAGCTGTCGGCGAGAATCGCTTACAGAATGGTTTTTTTTTTTTTGTTGCGCTGTGTGCTCGCCCTTGTGATGTATTTTCTACCCGCTAAAGGCGGCTGAAGTGATAAATTGGTCTCGCATGTTTTCACAGAAAAATAATTCCAAGTGCCGCCTTCTTCCGCACAGCAAAGTATTTTAAGCAATTAAACAATTGCCTCTTGAAGCGCTGCAAAAGGACTATTTTTAAATACTTCTTTATTTTCGCCATTTTGTACGAGTGTGAAAATTAAAGTGTGTTGCATGCAGGAAATAAATAATTGCATACTTTAATCGCGTCACTGCAAGGTTACAAGCAAAATTTTGTTTTCGCAGAGGAGATGGAAGCAAGGACAGAAAAAATGAAAGAACAAGTAGAGAAGAGGAAATGGCTGAGTTGGAAAACTTTTCTTTACAAATACAAATTTTTACCATTTCATCTGCTAATAAATTAATCATTTGTTAAGGTTGCAAATCGACCATAAAATCACCATTTGTCTTAGTTAGTGACCAACAGAGAAAAAATCGAGGAAAAAAAAATTTTTAATTCTGCGAATGACTTAAAATTATTCTTCTTGTTTGAAGGTTCAGACTGCGATAACAGCAGACTTTAATATAAATTTAATACATCAACGGTTGTCTCGCAACCCTTTTCATTAAAGACGTACTCGCATGCATATAAATCTGAAAATTATATCTCGTACCCTGATCAATTTGTTAATGTAATTTGAAAGTACCTGAAAAGTTGTTTTAATTTTCCTAAACAGTGAAAATGAAGAAGCAACGGATAAGAATTTTTTATTTTTTATTTTTTTTGTGAAAAGGGAACAGGAAAAGAAATGAATGATTTATAATGATTAATACCCGCGCAAAGAAGTGAAGGAAATTAAAGCTTATCATTCTATTAAGGCTCGCAGGTCTGCCAGTGTAGATCTTAGAGAGAAAGAATCGTGAAGCTGTTCAGAAATGCTTTATGCCAACGTTATGAGTTCTTATGATGTTCTGAATCTATTGGATGCCTGCCATTCGTTGTTTTACGAATTTGCAATAATCGGGTAAAATATTTCAATTAATTTCAAGGAGAATCTCTTTGTGGGTGTCTTTTAACCCACGGCAAAATTGTTAAATTTAAGCGTTTTATGAATTTAAATGTAAACACTCGGCTTCTGAATTAGCAATAATGTAAATATGATAAATAACGTAAAATGATCAAATTGCAAAGTAGCAATTAATACGAGCAAAATCTGCCGTTTTATTGGATTTTCATTTAAAGAAAAATCCATTTACCTCTGAAACACTGAATGAGATGAAAATAAAAATGTCAGGAGCAGTAAAAGCTATTGAGTCAACTCACACGGGCTTCACCTTCTTCAGTTGATGCTGATACTTTGTCAGGGAAGTGTCCATGTAATTCCAAATTTGAAAGCTCTCTTAAGCCATTCGACGTAACTGAGCAACTAAGGCAACTTTCTCACTTTGCTGCAGTAAAAACATAATTTACCTTCTCGTTATTGTTTATTCTGTTTAATGCGCTCTCCCAAAAAACAAAAAATTTGCATGCAATCATAAGTTTACTCTGGCAGATTTATATAGTTTGTTGTCCTTTTTTTTGTTCCATTGAAGCAATTATAAGAAAACTCTCTTAGTTAATGTTTTTAAAATTTAGAAAGATAATTATTATATTTTGCCACAAAAGTTAGTTGAAGAAAAGTTAGTTTTCATTAGGGGATTTTTCACTTTTTCATTTCATAATTTTTAACGCCGTATCCTGCTGGCTCTCACACTTTTATTTCCGTTTCGCCTTTCCCTCCTTTTTAAAGGGAAAATTTATTTCCATTTAACAGTGGCAGCAGTTGTGGTTATTGCAAATATTATTGTTGCTTTTATTGTCATTGTTGTTGGCGGTTGTTGGCTGTTGTTGGCTCTGCTTGCTTGCTGCACTACACATTGCAAGTGCAAATGTCAATGGCATTGTATGTTGCAAACTTATTACAATTACGGGTGCATTTTGTCAACGCGGAATTCAGCTCTCTACACCACAGTTAAATCATGTTATGGCTTTTCTGAATAAAAATATATGTATCTGTATACCAGGTTGTATTTTCTACGCATTCCCTTTTAATTCTTTATTTTCCTGCTACTGTTTTAAATCCTTTGTGTATACGACAAAGTGCCAGCAAATATTTATTTGCTTGTAAGTGAGAATGCTGCTTTAATTAAGATTTTTTAAATAATCATAAAAGGATAATTATAATATCTGTCAACACATTAAGCGTAAATAACGACTCGCTGTTACGTTTTTCGCAAGATGATTTTTCGCTTTTCTACATGGCAATAATTAACGAGTTACTCTATTGCTACAATTATAATCATGGTTTTCAATATGGAACCCTTTCAATTCCGTTTTGATTTTTGCAGTCAGATATTACCCACAATTGACCGCATTTTAACACTTCCTCATCGGAAATAAGTGTCTAAATCTGATTTTCGGCTTACAAATTTTCTTAACTTGTGGCGTTGCTGCAAGGCTGTTCCCCCCGAAACACTGCACTCTTTCTTTCCATTATCGCTTACACTCGGCCACATAGACAATATAAATAATTGCTTTTAATGTATATGAGTTGAATACATACTTACGGTACGAAAGTAAAGAAGGTCTATTGTGACATTGTCAAAGTTTAATAGTTCCGAAGGAACAATTTTATTCTCGTACTTAATGGTTGCTCTTAACTTCTATCTGATTCACTCAACGCACCATGTTACTCATGCATGGGATTGTGTTCGTACATAAAATTTTGCGAAATTTCGTTTGCGCTTTTTACAGAATGGAAATTGTATTCGAGATTTTGCAAACATTCAATGTAGGCAAATTGATCATACCGTTTTAGAGAGGTTTTTTTTTCGACACGCCTTTTATGCCACTATAAAACGGTTCTGCTTGAGTTGAAATACTGTTTTAGTAATTAAAAGATACAAAGTTGAAATATGTAACACGAAAACCCGTCTACATGACATTTCAATAAATTAAATTTTAATAATCGGCCGTTTTATTAAAGTACAATTTAAAAACGTAATTGACGTTTAAGAAATTTCTTGTCAGAACTTGGTTGTGCTTAAACAAAGTAATTATTCGTACAAAAAGGAAAAATTTTAATGTTAAGCATTTTATGCAAATATCAGTTCATCTTTGTTTGTAGAAAAAAGTCACTTTGAGCACATATCGTTGAGTCTTTCAGCGTTTGCTAGCTCAAGCGAAAAACTAGTGGAACAAAAATTATAATGATAATGACTGAAGTGCTCATTAAGAAATTTTGCATAATTTCACATTAATATTCGCTGGGAAAGAGTGATGCTTAACTTTTTAATTCAAGCGTAAATTAAAGTGTCATTTCAGTCAGTACACCTGTGATGATGTTAACCATGCCAAAGTGCAACGTATTAACTGTTTAAATAAGCATGCGATTATTCTATTCAGCAATGCAATGCGCAGTCATGTGAGTTACACTCAGAGAAACTTACACCGACAGAAGTAATGGAAATATGAATTTTTGACTCGATTATTCTGCCTGATATCTTTTTAGAACATTTTCAGCCACATCGCAAGAACGAAAACGGAGATTACTATCAAAAGGCAATGCAAAAAAAGGTTCTACGAAGACCTTTTTTGGAGATGTCAAGTTCATGCAGGTTTAAAGACGAAAGGGCGAAAGAGTTACGTTCTTCCTCTTTCGTAGTATAGTGGCATAGTTGAATTAATACATCATTGTGAATTTATGTATGCCTGAGTAGAGCTTTAAAGGAACTTGAAAACTTGGTTAAAGTAAACTCTGCGTGTCTAAAGGGCATATGAGAGAAAAATGAAACTCGTTCCTGTTAAAATGTTACTTTATAGACAGAAGTTACTATAAACAAAAATATATAAAAAAATGAAATAAACTCATTTTATTTTTCGAGTGTATTTTATTGCAGGTACTAGACTTGTAATATATAGTTTATTTGGAAAAAAGGTGATGCACATTTTCTAGGTAGCTCGTATGCATTCATTAAAAATATTTTAATAAAACACATTCACACTTACTCTGAAATAATACGCACACATACACATTGACGTTTTCCCAGTTGGAAATATTTTGAGGGCATCCCCATGAGGACATAATTCAAGCTATATAAATTAACTAGGAAATCTCAGATTAGCGATAATACAATGACTAATCGCAATGCCGAAATACTGTTTGAAAACTTTTAAATATTGAACTTGTTGGACATAACCAACTTGTACTCTTCATCAACATCCACTCCGTGTAGCTTGTCAAGCGGGTTTACACAGTCCTGCACTTGCATACATACACACCACTGTAGTAGGGTGTTTCTAAGCATCGTTTTGTTGAATAGGCCGACGGTAAAGCAATTAAATCTTTGACATGTAAAAGTAAAAGACTTTTGTACAGACTTATCTTTCCATTGTCTCAAGCTACATATGTATATAATTGAGAATTGAAGACTTTCAAATACATGACAGCTTCACAAATAATTTCTTCTTTTCCTTCGCCCAAAAATCATACACTGTAATACTCAACAATATTTCTAGGTAATCCGAAATACTTAATTTTCGTTAAAATTTATTCAAGTTTTTTAAAGAAAATGTTTCTGGGTCTGCGAACTTTAATTTCTTTCTGAAACCACCTTAATATGGATGTCTATGTGCGGTTGTAATAACTTTTTTGCCTCTCATATATTTATTTCCTATTTAAAAACACCACGAGAAAGCAAACATTAATTTTGATTGTAACATTAAAGAGAAGCCGTTTACATATTTTTTGCTTTGCTTTTTCATTCCGCTAAATATATTTATGTGCCTCCAACACTGCTATGGAAGTATTTACTGAAGGTAAAGCTCATTATTATGTAATTTTAAATTTTCTTTACAATAGTGCTGGTGGCTTCATCGTAAGCGCAAATCAAATAAATTTAAAAAGAAAATTTAACAAATTTGCTTAAAATGTTTTCTGTAAATACTTTCATTTTACATAATACGTATGTATACGTAAAATGTCACACTGTTTTACGTAATTGTTATTCAATACATTTAACATTTTTTCTACAATCTGTCTAAAAAGGCGAAAAAACAAAAAAAAAAAAAATGGAGAATAGCGAATGGAAATAAAGCAGAGAAACTTAAGCAAGTATACTCCTTAACCCTTTAAATAAGCAAAGATTTTCGATGGAGCAAATTGCCCCATTAATATTACGAGTATACGAAAATACAAAGCCATGATGCATGTCTGCCAAAGTATATTTATGGCTTAAGTCAAAACCATAAATCCTTATGGACTACGCCTTGCGGCGCTTTTCAAGTAGAGAACAATGGCATGCACAAATATTTACTCCCAAACAATTGCACCTTAAGGTTCTAATTTATATGGCACGTACAATGGAATTCTACCCGTTGCATATTTTTGTATTGGTAAGGCAACCAACAACTGCAACTTACACAATAACCATCACCGGCTGTGGAATGCTGTAAACAATGCAAAAATTATTCAAGGTTATGTGGTAGACAATTCACGGAGAACAGTCCAGGAACTCGTAAGCATAATGAGAGCAAATGCAACAGCAGTATAAAATGCACATACACCAGAAACCATTAGATTTGTGCACATGCAAACAAGGACCTATCCTGTTTCCCAAAAAGGACTATTCTTTTAAATCGTGTAAATTACAAAGAATTTTAAAATCTAAAATATTTGACTTGCTAGAAAATGTTAAACATTCAGTTAAAAAAATAGCTACCAAAAAAAAAAAAATTTCACGAGGAATTTCCTATTCATGCTCCTTTTTTATATTTACAATGATTTCTAATTAGCGCAAGATTTCAAAGTCGTATTTTCGTCGTTCTTAAGATTCGTGAATTCATCTAAAAAATTTGATAAAAAAATAAGCTGAAGGCAAATTTTCCATTTTTTGACTCAATTGTTGCGTTACTTTGAAGCAATTTTTCTTAAAATTAATAAATAATTTTTACTCGAACACCAATTTGAAAACTCCACTTTCCAAGAAACCGCAACCACGTTAATTTAAATTAAAGTAGATTGTTGTTTAAATTAAATTACGAGCCAATGTAAGGTTTCCTTGCCCCCACTGATAATGTACAGTTCCAAGCACCGGTCATTGGTTGGAGTAACTTGGTAATGTATGTGCTTACATTTGTAGCGTCCTGTACCGAAAGTCAATGACAGGCTTCGTTCTCTCAACAAGTAGTTTATCAGATGATGTTTGTTTTGTTAACTACGTCCAGGAATATTAGGTACAAGTTCGTACAATCTCCAGTAGAGGACTGCAACTGTGTCCGCTGATTGTTGAGTTCTTCGTCAGTAGTCCACTTAGTGGCTGCACTTTGACACCAAAGACGTCGGCTTTTCTAAGTGGAGATAGCCCATATCTGCAAGTCTTGAAGACACGTATACAGCGAATACCAGAAAGAAAACCTCCATATGGATTCCATATTGTGCTTTTAATCTTTTTGGATAAAAAAGCATAAATACAAAAAGTTTAGAAGCAATTATCTTCCGAGCCTGCTGATTAGACGTAAATGAAAGCCGCATGTTCATAAACACGTCACATCTTTTTTTTGTGCTGAGAATGTATATACACAGCTGACAAAAAGTTGTACAGTGCGTCCAGAGAGGATTCCACATGAGGACACCCAACCATCACCATTGTAATACTGAATTAGAGACAATCGCGTGATGAGGAAACCCGTGATTAACAACTGCCAGTTAAAGCTTACAAATATAACTGACTTTAAATTATTTTCTTTTGTAATTCTCATTCAGTTCAAAAATAAGAATTGGAGTACTGGCCTTTCAACAAAAATGATTTTATTCAGACCATAATTTTCATTCGCTTAAATTATTTCGTTAAAAATCATTTTCACTTGAAAGTCACGTCCGTGTGCTTGCTGAGCAACCATTTATACGATTATTCGCCACTACAATTCCTTTTATTACCAATCAGCAGTGCGTGTACACATGCTGAAAAATATAATGTTTGGGTGTGCAAATGTGAATGTTTGCGAATTTATACGTCAATGAGTCTTTATACTTTTTTGCTTGTTCTCCTTTCATTGCATTCTAGTGGCGCTAAAGAGGATGCAGCAAAATATTATATTTATGTTTACATCAGTTTCACAAAGGCACTCACCATTCTTCTCACATGTAAACACAAGCGAAAATATGAATATGCAGTTGTAATAAATACTTATTACGACTTGTTGGCAAGTGAAACGCACGCACGCTCAATTATACATGCACATACACTTCCCACAAATCGATCTGATTAAGTTTATATATAATGTAACATCAATAAAAAAAGCTCAGCAATAAACTAATTAAAGTAGCGAGTTTAGCAGGTGCAGGTGCAGGTGCAAGTGCATTTTATGCGGATATTTTAAATTTCATGAGATAATCAGCTTCGTAGTAAATTCGATTGTTAAGCCAATTTCTCATTTCCGTTTTCGTTAAGGACACAATTTGGTATGAAGGGATTTTGTGTAGCAACTTTTCACAAGTCTTTCCACAATTCTTCTTTTCGTCTGTTCTCTTATATTGGGCAGCGCTAACGAATTAATGATTATGAAAAGGTTCGATCACTATTAACCAACAGCCTTCCATCCGATATTAAGAAATATGAATAAGTGAATAAAGTGAAACACAAATACATCTCATAACGCTGAATTTAATCCACAGCAAAGCATAGTGCTAGTTCAACACACGCATGAATGTAAATGCACAATCAATCTCTTCATTATGCATTAATTGTTTTACAAACGATTGAAAATTTTCTTCTTTCCAGATAAGTTTTTACGCTTGAAAGTTAAATTGAATCGCTACAGCTTTTAAAGATGAAGATGTAACTGAATAGCACAAAGGACCGGGTACGATTCCAACCTAGACCGTGAATGTTTTCCTGCGGACAAACCAAATATTTTACAGGTGGAGTTGGTTAAAAGAAAAAAGTATATATAAAAAAACTTTAGAATTTATTGTATATAAAACTATTTCATTATTTCACCATCCTGTTTCCCCAAATCTTAATTAAAAATAATATAATAATGTTTATTTGCTTTTTCTAGTATTAAAAATATTGGACGCAACTTGCACAAAAGTGAACAGAGAGCCTTCCATGCAGAAAGAAATTTTTTTCCGTAATTAATAAAACTGCTCATATTAGAAGGCATTAAACATCGTCCCTACAATGCCGAATATCCTGCCACATGTATTCGAATTAATAGAGGCCTCGAAACACTACTGTTGTTAAATATACACCAAAGAAAAAAACTGGAATAAAATTGTTTCATGTCTGACTTTGAATTTCTTAAAATTGTGTACACTGCAATGAAAAATTGAAAAAATAAAACAATGTGTCGACGAATGTACTAAAAGATTTATTCCGATTGACCGGAAGCCAAAATTAATTTTTTGTCTACAAATTGTATATTGCCACGTCCCTTTTTCAACCTTTTCCAATTTTTACCCACAAATGTGTCCGCACATCAGGCCAGATAACATTTCGAGCTCCATTTCTGTGTGTTTCCTCTGTTGTCTAATCTCAGTTGCCAGCTCAATAACTCTTTGGTTCTAAGAGGACTCGTTTAAGTTGTTAGTCCTGCATTTAAATTTCCACTACGAATTTCTCTGATTTGCGAAATTTATTGGTTTTCTATGTTCCACTTGTAAAACAGTTCACAGGACTTGAGAAGAGATTTTGTGATTTAAGATAAAATCATAAGAATGCCGAGAAAGTGAAATTACAATTTTCAAATGCTTTTGCAGGAAATGATATTGTTAGTCGCTGTTAATTGTGTTAATGGAAAGGCAAAGTATTAATAATAATTTTATATATTTTAGTAGCAATTCTTGAAATTGTAATCCTGTTTTTATGTCATTGGATACAAAAAAGGATTTATCAAAATTCATTTTTCTAATTACAAACAGTTTTGAAAAAAAAATTTATTTTCAGATGGCACACGTATGAAGTAAAGCTCTAAATGAGAGTTCGATTTTATGCAATTTTCATTAGTGTTAGTATTCTTGGAAAAGTTCAAACTGATTCCCCTGCACCGCCTTTATTTAAAGTTCCCCCTTCTTGGTGTATTTAAATAAATATTTACACATGCCGACACAAAAAATAAATGAATGCAACGAAACGAAAAGAAAAGAAGGAGGAAAGTCCCCCTCACTTGCACTTGCCAACATTGCGGTAAGAATGGCAATGCAAATGGTTTTACTTTTTTACGTTTCGAAAAAAATTAAAACCAAAATATCACTTTTCGAAGGTTTACTAAAAAAACTTGAGATCTGTGAGTGAAAGATTTCCTACGGTTTTTACCACAGTTCGCTCTCGCCCTTGTACCATACAAAGGATTTAATCAGGCTACTTCCCAAAATAGTTTTATACAAAAAATTAATAAGACTGGGGAGTGAAGTAAACGATTTTTTTTTGATTTGGAATTTAATTGTTATTTAGAAAAATTTTTAACACTTTTATTCACCAGAATTTGGAGAAAACTCTCAATGTTGTCCTTCAGCTATTTAAACAAGACTGTATAGAGCCTTTACTGTGCACAATTACTTGGTTGTAAGTCATTTCTTTTTGTGTATGTGTGTGTACATTTTTGTTATTTTAAAGGGTATTGAAGGAATGCTTGTTAAAATGAATATGAACGAAAATAATATCTCAATATATATTTCCGCTTTCCATTTTCTGAAAGAGATACCAAAATATTTTTTAACATAACAGTAATAAATTATTTTATTTTATTTTATTTTATTCCATTCTTACCGCAATGTTGGCAAGTGCAATTGAGGGGGACTTTCCTCCTTCCTTTCTTTTCGTTTCTTTGCATTCATTTATTTTTTGTGTCGGCATGTGTAAATATTTATTTAAATACAGGAAGAAGGGGAAACTTTAAATGAAGGCGGTGCAGGGGAATCAGTTTGAACTTTTCCAAGAGCAAATCTTTATTGTGTCTGCCATTCCAGTTTGGCTGCCTTATTTTGGCTGCCTGTTTATTTTTATAATGTTAAAGCTTCTGTCACCCCGCCAGCCGCTAATGAGAATTGTTTTGAACTCATCGCTAAATGCACCCAGTTTTGTATGGAGATGGAAAGTACCATTCCGAATGGAGTAAAATACTGTACAAATGAGAGAAATGGAATGAAGACAGAAGCGGGTGTGGAAATATTTTATTTTGACAGTTTAGTTCGCAGTGTCAGAGCATTATATCAATAAAATCACATACAAACCATTGAAACTCCGATCGATAGTAACGGTCGCGGCGACTTGTATCGCAATCTTTTGAAAATATTTGAGTACGAAAGTTCTCAGATTGTACATGAGTGTCCAGGCAGTGAACACGAAATTAGTTGTACGGGTAGTCACTTATGGCGTTTTCTTTTCTACAAAAAAAGGCAACACTACCCGCAGGGAGGGCAATTTTGTGTTCTTTTCTCGAAAATGCGTTGCCCTGTGAAAGGGTTGTGTGTTCTTTTCTAAAAAATGTTGCCCTTTCGCAGTGCAAAAGGCATTGCACTTTTGCCTTGAACAAATCAACAGGGCAGAAATTGCCTTGTAAAACACATGGTCTTTATTCTTGCACAGCGTTACCAGAAAATGTTCAAAAAAAGTCTTTTGAGGTGAAAGAATGAGAAAATTAGATTTTAATAATTATTTTTATATTTTGTATCATATAAAACAAACAAAAGAATACTATGCGGCTGCTTATTTGTATGAGATATTAAAAAAAATATATATTTGTTTTCTCAAGCAGATGAATTAGCAATCTGGCAACTGATCATTTTTGTATACACATTTCATAAAATATACAGAAAATGTTTGTTTATCAGCTGTAAAAAAAAAGGCATTGCACTTTTTTCTAATTTGTGTTCTTTTCTCGTTATATAAAAAATTGCACTTTCACAGGGCGGGCAATGCATTTTAAAAAGGCACCTTTTCACAGGGCGACATTTTTAATGTAGAAAAGAAAACGCCATTAGATTACTTTAGTTAGATCGCAAAATTAATAGATCAAATTCGCTAAATATATAAAAATGCTAAAAGCACGGGCTGAAAATGAATCCGTCCCTGTGGATCTTTTACAAATACATATACATATATTTTCATGTTTTGGATTCTTCAAAGAGCTTAAAAAACAAATAATTCAGCACGATTCGCTTATTGTTTAATTGCTTTTTCTTTATTGCTGTTGGTGTTGCTTCGCCTTTAAAGAAAGAAAAGACTGTTGTGTTCTGAATATTAAACAAAAAAGAAATACATTAAATTGTGATTATAAAATATAAAGCATGCGAGTAGTCACCTTCTTCGCTGCTTGAATACTTGCTGGGAAATACTTTTCAACGTTACAAGAACGCAAACACTTGCAAGCTTAAAATTAGATGAAAAAGCAAATGTTTAATTTAGGAGATTTAGTATCGCGAAGAAAAAAAAATTAACCTGCCACTTTAGACAAGGAAAATAAATAATGGCAAATAAGACATTTTTATTGGTGGCGTGAATATAATTTGGTTTTAATTTATTGGATGTTCTCAAAAACGAAATGTAATTTAGAGGAAATTAGTAAAAAATTGAATAAACAAATAAACCGTTTGTAAAAAAGCTTGCAAAGCATTTTAAAGGTTTTTTGTTGTGGGCTGACTGAAGAAGTTTTTGACCTCTTGCTCGTGTCGTACGTAATTTGTTGAAATTTTTTATGACATCTTTAATCGTAAGAACGCCGTTTTATCTATTCTAACACTTCATAATTGCCTCAACTCCTTGCAGCACGCTAAATTAAACCTCAATTATTACTAAAAAAAAATTATGCTGAAAGTTGATTTTCATTATTGCGTTAATCCTAAAAATGTTGTCTCTCCACAACAAAAATGTAGGGAGAACGTACAATCACTACTTAACAGACTTTGTGTTGCTGCGCATATGAAAGCAATGACATAATTCCAATTGCAGCGAAATTAGAATGCGAATATCATTAAGGAGCGATTATAACTATAAATGAGTTCATTCATCTCGCCCCGTGGCTGCCACTACACACAAGTTTAGAGAAGGAGAAGTGCGTGTTTGCAAAGGGCGAACATTAAAATAAATTCATTACAAAGTGTTCTAATAAAACTGATGACAAATGAAAGCTGGAACGGAAACATACTTTCGCATTACAGTAAAATTGCTGATGCAGATCCTCAAAGTTCATTTATATTTTTGCTCACCAATCCACACTCGCATTCATGCTCTCATTTGCACACATACACACGTCCGTTCAAACAACACTCATAATTTTTCAAAAATACACAAAAAAAAATTTACAGCGTGATAAGTAGTGCTTCGAACCAATTAAAAAGGAAACTGACAGTGTCAGTATTCAGTTGATATTTGCTTTGAAATTCTATACAATTTTAATTGAGAATTTAAAAAAACTGCATTTAATAAATATTTCAATTGAAAATTATTAAAATGAGAAAAAATTAAATAATTAAAAAAACCACAACGTATACAAATAAGCATACCGCACTTTTTATATATTGAAGTTAAGCAATTGAAAAGATTTTATTTCATTCGATTTAATCAATAAATATACGTTACTATGTTGACCATAAAGGGAAATTTGGCCATGAAGTTCTAGAGTTTGAGTTTCCATTTGATGGTAAGTTGCGCTACGCTAATAACTCTATTTATAAATATGATAGCATGATTCGCGAAGAGGCGTTTGTGCAGCAGTCGGTAATGGAGGAATTAAGCGGATAATATTCGATTCAGAAATTATGGGGGAAGATAATTCACGTTGGCCCCCACCAGTTCGCGATATTTGCGAACTACATCCAAAAAAAAAGTATTTTCATTTTTATTAAATAATTTTTTCTCATTTTAAGATTTTTATTCTATTGAAAGAAAATAAACGAATTTATAATTTTTAAAACTACATTCGAGACCGTTCCACAAGTTTATGCACGCCAGGCTCCCTCCTACGCGCTTCTGATGCTATCAGCAGCAAGCGTACACATTGTGTACGTGTGCGAGGGCGTGTCACTCATAAAAGCATAATAATGACACATAACGATTGGCAAGTATTTTGATGGTGTCCAGTCCGCTCTTTGTAAAGTTTTTGTTATACCGTAGAGCGATATTTGTGAAATATACATTTACGATGGATAATTCCGTGCCTACTGTGAAGGACATTTGAATATCACAATTGGGAAATGAGGAGAAAGGAATACATTTTGAAGTATTTTAAATTGTTAATGCGATGTAGCTCTGACAAGAGGATGCAGTTCTGAAGGTATATATAAGTATATTCGATTATCAAAATTAATAATTAAAAAACAGTTATTTGCAGTACAAAACTGTGCAAAAAAATTATTATTTTTTTTTTGAAATGAAGCCAATGAAAGAAAATTCGGTAAAAAACAACTAAATGTATACTTAGATGCGTGCTAAGGCATTATTCTGTCCAACAAATGCGTGCTGTCGCATGTTGGCTGGTTTTCAAAAATTTTCAATATTTTACTTCCCTGTCGAGCTATTTCCAGTAATAGATAGTTCGTAAGTCGGCCTTATGAAGTATTAATTATACAGTCATACGATTCATTCATTCTCTGTAAAAGATTCGTATCATTTTTTTATATAAAATTAATGCACACAAATTTTTTTTTGTGCAGATGCTTCAAATAAATGCTTCTCCGATCGCATGGGAACCATAAAAGTTTCATAAAGTTTCGAAAATTATACGACATGGCAAAGAAGTCCCCCACACAGATAATATTTTAAAAATCGTGTCACTGTGAGGGTTGGTGAATACTAGCTTTAAATGTGAATCTCATAAAAAAAATTTAAAAAAAAGAATGCCTTCCGAAAAGAAAGGAAACATTTTTTTAATTTATTGGTGTATGCATGTGAAAGGTTGCCGGAACTAAATATAAACAATAAATATGTATTAAAAATATATTATTCAATTCTCATCACTTAATTAAATCTAGTGTAGAAAAATGGAGATTTCTGTTAAATAAATGTCAAAAAACGAAAGTTTTCCAACAAAGAAAGGAAGTGGAATAAAATGCATATAAAAATAGTAAAAATGGTAAAAATGCTATCCTGTTTTCCGACTGTCTCAAAGTTGCCAAAGCGATAAGTTAAATTAATTCAAATTATGATCAATTAAAATTTTATTAAACATGCAAAATAGACAACCACTTTCCAACTCGTTCGACAGAATATTTGTATATGCAAGAATCATTTTACAGGCAACACTACGGACTTTCTATTACCATGAGCAGCAAGAAACGTGTGCAAAGAATTTCTTCTGCAACTTTGTTCCAGAGGCTGTAGAATATTTAGCCGTATAAACACTTGAATTTATTTGATATATCTAATAATTAAGTAAAAGGATTTTCATTACATGCAAATTAAAACTGTGCAATGCAGTAATTGGCACTCTGTAAAATGAAAATAAACACTCCACTTTCTTTTCTACTGAGCGAGCGAAAGCTGGCGAACTATTCAATAGTGGTTGTGTACAAGAGATTTGAAAGCTGTAGTTCATTCGTTCGTGGCTGTTTTACAAAGTATTGGGTGCTCTCAACGGTGAATGCTTGCGCAAGTATGGGTTCTTGGATTTGACATGGGCCCCAGCATGTCAAATGGCAACTGCACTTTCAGAGATAAGGAAACGTAATTGTTTTTTTTCCTTGGCTTTCTTTTCAAATCGAAATGGAAACTAATTGAAGCGAGAATGACAACAAACAAGTCGTACTCAATGTACGAGCTTATGAAGGATAATAAAATAAGGGAAACAAAAACATTTCTCAAACTTTTTACTTTTACTTCCCAACAGTGTCTGGCAGCAACTGCTTTATGGCAGCAGAAATGAAATGAATTGAAGTATAGTGGAAGATAGACAAAAGAACACTTTCTGCTATATTTTTTTAAAATTTCTCTTTGCACGAAATAATATTGGAAAATATTTGAAATATGATTTTCCCGAAGTCTTGAGCAGTTCTTATTTTACTGAGTTCCAAACTAATAACACATCGAGAGCTCTTTGCAATGCGAACAGAAATACCGGCATATATGAATAGAAATTGTATTTGCTTCTCTTCAACTAAACAATACAAGCAAAAGGATAATCACAAGGATAATAAAATCTTCTTAAGCAGAGACTGAAGACCGTTTGAAGTACCATCAAAAATAAGTGCATGAATCTGAGTAACGTCGATATTTCGATAATACATATGAAACGGGCCACTTTTCTGCAATACTCTACTAAAATTATGCTAAATTTATTAAAAGAGCAGTGATTGTGGATTAAATATAAATCACACAAAACACAAACCGTTTGGGAAATAAAAGGCAGCAGTAAAAGTCACCCCAAAATTTTTTTAAATGTTGTCAGTTTAAGGAAAATCTACAATATAGTTTTTACATTATAATTTTTTACATCGGTCGTCCGTGAGAAAATAATATAAAAAGTGTGAACGAAAATGTGTCTGCTGTCGGTGCAAATAAAATTAACACAATATTTATATTCGTTGAATGGTAGTTGCTTTCTAGTAATTACATTCACACTTTCCTCCCCACCGGCCTTTTTCAATGCATTTTATATTTTCCACTTTGTGTTTTCTTGGAGTAACGGACGCTACTTTTCTGCTTTTCAACACTTAATTAATGTCCTTTCACTCCCTTTCATCTGGTATATTTCACAGTCTCCTCCGCCATCACACAAAACACTTTTATTAGTGTAAGACCGCAATAAAAGTAAAAATGAAGTGAACAAATTTCAACGCATTAATTTTGTGCACACATTTTCTGCTCTTTGGAAGCGAGTAAACGAAGAAAGCTTTGCAGACACAATTTTAAGATGATGCATGCCATTTCCATTTAAGCAAAATACGTAGTTCATTAAGTTGGGAGCTGACAATGAGACAAATTCAAATTATGTACATCTACAAGTTTTATATGTTTTTAAATTGTAACAATATTTTATGACACACGCAGATTAAAAGTTACAACTCGGCAGTAAAATTCTACCCGCTGGTGTGTACGTGGACCGTTATGGCAGAAGTAGCAGCAGCAGCAGCGAAAGAGACACTCGACACTCTAGTATTCAAATTGCGCACTTTTAGAAATAAAAAGTAAAAAAAAATAAAGAAATATAACTTTTCCTTTTCTAACACTGATTTTCCCGACCCCTTTTAGAATGTAATATACGAAGAGGGGCGCTAATTTAGCAAATTAATGTCTCTAATCGGATTGTAAGGATAATTATTTTCTGCTTGCTTGCAAAGTTCGTACTTTCCAAATCATTCCGTGATGTTTTTGCCTTCTCACTTCTGTAACAATTAAATTTCTATTTTTTTTGGAGAAAGGTCAGAATTCTATAGCCAAAGCGACTCCCTAAAGTCTCTACGGCATATGTAACTTACATTTATATTTGCTGGCAACTCAGGAAAATAAAAAATTGCGATTTTCATAAGGTAGCTACCTTAGTCAAATTAGCGATTTTTCCATATTAGCGCTTTTTCTTGATGAAGCCTTTTTATACGGTTTTTAATGCTGAACTTGGGTTTACATTACTTTTTCTAGTTGATTTTTTGTCATACAATACGAGTATATTTCATTTATATTTGCTGGCAACTCAGGAAAATAAAAAATTGCGTGTAAACATTTACACTGGACGGCAAGTGAAACATTTTTATGCGTTCCATTCCGATGTGAGTCCAACTTATTACAATATTTGTCGTTTTTACATGATTGCATTACGTTGGTGCTGCTGACCGCTTATGGGTAGAGCCCTAAGGGCAGCTTTACAGAAAACGAAATAAGACTTTTTTGCCAAAAACAAAAATACTTTGAAATTTTTTTTGAAGACATCCGCGTGTTTCCTAATCGTCTGAATTTTGTCATGGTCAAACCGATTTATAAAACATTTTGTTCGGCCATCACAGTAGTTAAAAAAGGATTCGATTGCAATGGCTTGAGGAATTTCTAATTAAGCACGCTGGAGACAAATAAAATGCACGCATATATATGGACTGCATATATAACATCTGATAAGGGTACTTTCTGTTAATGTAGAGGTAATCCAGAACGTGGCGCGTGAAATATATTCACTCCTACATTTGAATAATAATTATATCCTTGTGTGCGGTGTACGAAAAAATTATTAGAATTTAATTAGGAATGCATTCTGGAACAAAAAGGTAACGGGGCAGAAGATGACATGATTCTTTACGAATAGAAAATGGAACTTATTAGTTCTTTTATGAAGGTCCTTGACGTCGGACCTCTGTCGGGCCTCTTCAATACATCCCAATAAATCAATCAAGGAATCAATGAATCAATCCAGGAACACTATATTCCGTTTAACTAAATTATTGCGACAAATGGCTTTTGTTTTTTAAATGAAAGAAAACTATTTACATATTTTACTAAAAGCGAGCACTTTTACATTTCAATTTTAAATCTTGATCGTCAGAATGGAAAATTTACGTTCAAATAATTGCCGTGACCTTAATGTTAAAATCTGAATAAAATATTCTCCGATTGATTTTGTAAATGGCTTGGCACAGTTGATGAATTGAAAGATTTGAATATATTTTGTACTTTCCAATCAGACTTCTGTTGAATTAGTTCGTTTTGTTTGAGAATCGAAAAATCGTAACAAAACTCCTAAACATTTTTTCTCTTTTTGCTTTTCATTTTTCGTTTTTCGTTTTTCGTTTTTGGTTTGTCGTTTTTCGTTTCTCGGTCTTTGTTTTTAATTTGCTTTGCTTGCTTCTAAGCAAATATTAGCTGGCTTTTGTATTTTCCATTAAAAGCGAAATAAATGTGCGTTTTATTAAATTATGGATTCATTTATCAATATTCTTTAATTGAAAATGTAAATCAAATTACTGCACAAATTAAGCAAAAGATATCGCGTAAGAATGGTTCTTGTTGTTGTATGGGTGCGTACATATGCTTGCATAGGAAATGCTTACGTACGGATGTGTATGCATGCACATGCTTGAGTGTGTGCGCTTGCTCGCGATACTTGAATAAGTAAAAAGAAATTGTAAATGAATTTGAAAGTTTAATAATTTGAAAAGAATGGAAAAGGTATTTTAAATCGAGCAGCACTTACATTTTACACAGTATAGAAAATTAAACGAACCTGTTCTAACGCGCGAAATGCTCAAAAGAAATCATTAATTTTTGTATTTTTTATTTATTTCCATTGAACAAAATGTTGTTATTGAAAGTTATTTACAACGGCGTTAAAACATTGAATGAGATTTGTGAAAGAGGTAGTTAAAAAAGCTTTTTGAAATATTCTAAGTAGAAGATATCAAATGAGAGGGGATCTATTTCAGATGAACGCCTTACTCATTATCCATTAATCGGTAAGCCGTGGCCCATGTTCACAATTATGGGTCTCTACCTGTTAATCGTTTTGAAATGGGGTCCGATGCTGATGGAGAACCGGAAGCCGTACAACGTTAGTGGTCTGATGAAAATATATAATGTAATACAAATTGTATTAAATGCTTTTATTTTCTATGAGGGAATGAAATACTTCTACTTGAGGGATGATTTTAGTCTACTTTGTCAGAAGTATGACCTCAGCGACAGAACTCCAGATACAATGAAATTAATCAGGCCGGTGGTTTTATATTACGCGTCCAAGTACTTGGACTTGTGTGACACGGTATTAAAGAATAATATTTTAAACAATAACAATATTGAAGAGGCATTTAATTAGCAATTAACGATGTTCTTTTTAGATCTTTTTTCTTTTGCGTAAAAAGTACAATCAAATTACATTCCTGCACGTGTACCACCATGCCATAATGATATTCGCAGCTTTTGTTTACTGTGTGAATTTATTTTGTGAGTACAGATAATCGCCCATTCAGAACATTTTTTGATTTTTTCCTTCTTGCAGCAAGTCAATTTACTGCAACCGGTGTCGTTAATAGCTTCGTTCATGTGTGTATGTACACATATTATTTTGTGGCGGCAGCGAAACCTGGTATCAACTTGGAAAAGTGGAAACGGTATTTGACTCGCATACAACTGTTGCAGTTCTTAATTTTGGCCATTGTAATCGCCATTCCACTATTCAATAACTGGTGTAACCTTCCACTTCAATGGCTGCTAATAATGTTTTTACAAAACACTTTCATGATAGTTCTCTTTTCAAATTTCTATTACAAAGCTTACATTTTAAAAGACTCGGAAAAGAAAAAAATTTCGAATAGAAACTGAACACATTACAGCTTCTCACATCAAAAGATAAGTGCCATCTACCAATAACAACTACTATTCTATAATAAATAAATAAATAAATAATCGCCTAGAAAAAGAAGCGGTAATACGAAATTAACTTGAGATATGCACCTGATTGTTTTGGAATTCATACAAAGTTAACGCAAATAATGTAAATGATAAAAATTTGTAAAAATTTAAATTTTTGTTGTAAGTTATTGCCATTGGATTCATCCTTGAGGCGCTTGCCAAGTGACCTTCCTGAAATGCTTCGTTGTAACTCCTTCTCGTAAAATATTTATATTATTTATTTAAATTATTACACTCTATTATATTTGTAATTTTTATTTGAAATAAAAGAACCGATATACTCAATATCAGACTTTGTTCACTAAGGAGAATGAAAGGTTTTTCTTAGGAAATTTGTTTGAATAGTCATACAGGACCAACCAGCACTGGTACCAGAAAGCAGATCAAGGTATTTCACCCATTTCGAAAGTAGGATTTATTTGAAATCTTTAAATTCAGTTGCAGTGACAAAAAATAGAATATAAAGGGAGATAAGAAGACTCCTTAAAAAAGTTAAGTTAAAGCAATTAGAAAAGGCCTCTGCAAACAGATGCTGTCACAAATGCACAGAAGTGCATTAAAGCGAAAATGGAAATGCACTGCAATGCTGCATAATTCCAGCACTCGTAATATTCTTAATTGTATCGCAATTCACATGCACTCACATGTATTCATCGTACATTTAGAATATGTATGCGAGTGTAGGTGACATCAAAATAAGTGATTATACCGCCGTGTGAACACTTTTTGATTAATTATACCGCATTCACCTGTTGCGCTAATAAAAATGTAATTAACCAATTAAGTATAAATTAATAGCTGTACAGCTAAGAATGTGAACTATTGTCCGACCACTCAGCATTTTTTGTAGCGATATGTTCAATGTACTTATTTTAATCAAATGCTTTTCGTAAACAAGTTCCGCACCGTACCTTTTTAATTTAATTTGAACTGAGAATAATTTAATTTGAAATTGCATTTGCATTAAATCCAGCAAAGTTATTGAACTATTGAATTGAAACAAATAAGTTCACAACGTAGAATTGTTGCGTTTAAGCACGAATAATGAATAATGAAAAATAAATAATGGAAGATGAACAATGAAACATTAAGTATTTGCGTTTGGGAGTTAGGAAGACACGCATACAGGTTCTTACCCCGCCTTTTCCAAATCCGACCATGGGTATTGTGAACGACAAGGAGCAAACAATACAAACACGAATGTGGTCATTTATATTTCCTTGCAGCGCAATTGCAGAAAAGCGAAATTTCTATCCAAGTCGCCTTCACTACTCCTCCAAACAAGTGCTTGAGAAAGAATTGAATTTGGTAGCTGGTCGCTGCACTGCAATGTTCTCGCAGTCGCAACTTTGCAATGTGATGGAAATGATTACAATTTGAGTGTCATTGAGTGCTTTTTTGGCTCAGAAGCTTCCAATTCCACGTCTTGTAAATTTCTTGTTCTCCACCTTACAACACCGATACATATTATGATAAAAAGCCTGAGAGGAAATTATTTTTCTAAAGAACAGTTTTTTCTTATATTTTTTCGGATGGTGTAACAAGTACGAAGCCTAGGAAGAGCAGATCCCTACTCAACAATTTTGATAAACATACTGTCCATTATATCCTATAAATAACGATTGCACTGTTCTTTTCAAGAAACCCACCAATCAAAGGCATCCACAGTAAAGTTACTCGGTATCTGTCCAGCTGTTTATTGATACTTCTCTAACTAATAATTTTACACACACTAATGCGCATACAATTCCGTCCTTAATTCTTATCGTCCTTCTCTAATAATATTAAAAATATGTTGTAACTCTTAGGGGTGGCCATTGCAATTATTAGCACTCTTGCGCTGAAAATTGTGATCAGTAATATAAGCAGCCCCACATTGAAATTCTGCCTTGTCATTTCCCCACCAATCACACATCCATTCCCAGTTAATTAAAATGTGAAAAATAACCGCTCGTATGCCAAAAAGCCATTCACGAGCACATTCCTATTCTGAAAACTATTTGGATATTTTTTTCGTTGTCAAAATTTATATTCAGTATCACAATTAAATGTTAATTATATGCAAAGATTAAAAAAATTCGACGCAACATAAATTTTTTGGCGAAACAAGAAAGTTCACTTTGAATAGAACCAGCTTACAAAGCTGTCGTATAGCTAAAACCAGCATTCAAAAAACAATCATCAGGTATTGCAGTACATCGGCTTGCAGGGGGAAAGCATAAAGTGTAAGTTAGAAAGGCACAAAAGAATAAGCTGTCTTTTTTGCAAATGTTCAGCACATATACCGAGAAGCGTACGAGCAAGGAGGCAAACAGACAAACAAACAAGAAATGTTTTATGTTATCAAACATTTGTACTGCCTTCTACAGGACGTCTATGAAAGGAATGCAGGTAAGTGCAAATAATTGGCACGAATTATGAAAATGTCATACAAATTAGAAGCACTCGTTTGTGAGGGTTTGCCTTATTTACTACATATATTTATATCCAGATCCGCGCGTGAAGCACCTGCCTTTCGTATATGCCCCTCTGCCAGTGATTATAACTATACCAGTATATTTAGCCTTTGTCTTGCATTACGGCCCAAAATGGATGGAAAAGCGCAAACCATTCAATCTTAAATATATAATGCTTATCTACAATGCTGTGCAAGTGATAGCCAATAGTATTCTATTTTTGTTTGTGAGTCAGAAGTGTTTCCCACTCACCAAATGATTTTAATTTATTTACCTTATAAATTACTTGTTCCTTTTGTGCTTTTGTAATAGGCTTTTCCCTATACCATCACTGAGAAAAATTATAGCCTTACATGCCAGCCCATCGACAGTTCAAATCGCGAACCATGGATGATACGCTTGCTGTACATATCGTACGGTTATTATCTAACAAAGTATTTGGATCTGTTTGATACGGTATGTAATCTCATAAGAAGCATGTACATACACACACACACATATATATATACATATATACATATGCTCGCAACAAAACTTATTTCAAAACACGTAATCAGCAGCAGGAAGCAATTAAATTCGTTAGTTTGATTTGCCAAACTCCACTTAGTAACGCGAAAACTAATTGTATTCCCATTTCTGTAAAATTATCTAATTTAATTTTTTTATGTGTTTGGGTGAGAATTTAAACTCAAGAAATGAAACAAAAACGAGTAATGAGGTCAAAGTCTACTGCCCGTTGGCGACGGACACTGTTGGGTGCTGATGCGTAGAAATCAAAGGATTTTCGAATTTGAAACAAAACCACTGGGTCGCGATAGCTGAACGCGATAGTTGCTTTTCTTATTTAGTAAAAAGTTGAAAATTGAGCATTTCGAATACTCTCTGTACGTATGCATTCACTTCCATATGCATTTGTGTGTGTGTGTGTGTATATATAACTATTTACGCGTATATTTCACCATCTTCTTCCCCAGATATTTATTGTGCTGCGTAAGAGAAATCAGCAAATAACTTTCCTTCACGTGTATCATCATGCCGGAATTTTGTTTGGCGCTTACGTACACATGTCTTTCATGGCAGGTAATATCTTATCAGAGAATATGCAAAAAATAAATATTTTACAGAAATTTCAAAAATGATTTTGTTAACGAGATTGCTTTCGTTTTCTGCTCTGTCTTACACCATTAGGAAGTCATGCAACAATGTTGGGTGTCATTAATCTGCTCGTACATTCTGTTATGTATACCTATTATTTTCTAACATCGCTTAAATCAGTCAAGGAGAAGTTGTGGTGGAAGCGCTATATAACGCAAATGCAATTAGTTCAGTTTGGATATCTGACGATACATTTTGGCATCGTCCTGTTCCAGGACAATTGCCATTATTCGAAGCTAGTCACAATGGTTGGATTTGTGCAAAATATCTTTATGTTTGCATTATTTTTCGAGTTCTATTACCGGGCATACATAAAGAAATCAGTTGCACTGTCACAACCAGCCCATCAAATTAAATATACAGCTAACCGCGAATGAAAATTTTATGACGGAGTACTTACTCATGCCGCCTCAATTGAAGAACTGTTTTCAACTCTAAAAAATGTGAATAAATATATTTTTAATTGCAAATTTTTTCCTAAACGAACATTCCAAAAAAAACTCAATACACAATAACAATCACCAATGGCAAGACCACATTTCCATACATTTGGACTCTCCCTCGGCATTCATTTTGAACACTTGTGTATTAAGAACGTGCAGTTTTAATGCAGTTAAAATGCTTGCACTGAACGCAAAACCTCTGTGTATATTCTACATTAAATAAAAAAATTAAAATTAAAGTTAAAATTAAAATTAAAAATGAAAATAAAAATAAAAATAAAAGACGTATTAAAGCAAAACAAATTTTTAAATTGTATTTTTGGGAACATGTCACTAATCGTTTTAAAAGGGTTTCTGCTTAAAGGGTCTGCATGCGTCAACTAAGTCATACTTATTCCAATTGCTTGACAGATCTTTACCTATATTTTTCTAAAATTTTGACGATTTAGTGGAAGCAGCCCCGAAGTTATGATTAATCCATCACAAGCAATTATTGTTAAAATTAAATGAAGAGAATATTCGAAATGCCAATAAACAATTTTTCTAAAACACACACAACGGACTACTTTCCATTGGAACTCATGAGCTGATAATCGCATGTTTATTCTTTTGGTTTTCAACAATTGTTTTTCACTATATTTTACGTCTGACTTAATAATTAATATAAATGAAATAATTACATGCGCTTATGCTAATTCATATATAATTATTTCAATCCGAAACAATTTTAGGACAAATTGTAAACAAACACTTTGCAACATAGACAGCAAGTAGGCACACACATAGAAACCGAAGCACAGGCAACACAATTGACCAAAATTTAGAAACATCTTGCTGAGTCAATTGCCAGTTTTCGCAGTCTTTATGCAGATATTGAGCTAAACCCGGGAACTTTCACACAGGTAGACATTGAAGCTGAAAGGGAATGCGACATTTAACAGCTTTACAACAGAGCCATTATCATTGTTAAGGATGTTCTTGTAACTGCAATTTAGAGTGCCTCATCAGACCAGCGAAACAATCACCTCGCAAGACCACTACGTTTTACCAGGTAGTATCCGCCGTGCTTAAGTTTCGAATGTTCTGAGCTCTTCTTGGGCAAAATAATTAATTACTTGTGCTCGCTTGAACTAAAAGCAGACAAGCATTAGATATATCATAAAAATGGATTCTTCAACGCCTAACTTAATTAATTGTAAATGAAAAGAAAGGAAAATGAAACTTCTAAAAGTAGTAGATTCTCAATTCTTCAGATAGTACTCATCTTTCGTCCTGCAGTGGTTCCATATACTAAATGCTTTTAAATCTCAATAGCGAAAGTATTCAGATTTAGTCATGAACTCAGCAGTTGTAACTCGATCACAAAGCAATTGTACCGATATAAGAAGTAATTAAAATTTACGATATATGAATTTATAAAGTAAAAGATGTGCCAGCACATCACATAGAAAGCTAAGAGGAGACAACTCCTTAAAGTTTTAAGATCATTACATTCATGCTTTGAATTTCTTCTCTTTAATTTTAGTCTACAAAATATTTTATTTATCTCGATATCTCACATGATAGCGCCATATTCTCAAGTTTTTTATATGCTCCGCATGATTCTTTCGAATTTCATTTATATTTCTACCGGACTTTCCACCTTTATCAAAGTCCTTTCAGGAATTTAATTTGATTTTTAGACGCAAATCTAGTATTACACACGCTGACAAGATTAACTGCTAATTCATCAAAATATTTTTACTTAATCAACTACGGAATCTATTATCTTATTTTTCCGAACAAGATCCAACAGTGCAAAGAAATGAAATTGATTTAAGCAAGTCTGTTTATAAAATATTATTTTCTCTACTCTTATGACAAAACAATTGAAAAGCAAGTTGCATAAAGTTCTTTGCATCAGGGAGGATTTAAATGCAACCATTTAAACACTTTATTATCACACATTCGACAATCTGCATTTTGCATAAACCGACAGCGTCAGATCATTTACAAACGGTTTAATAGTGTTACAGGGAGAGACTTTGGATTAGACGTGGAACTTTTCCGTGTGAAATCACACATTTTATTCCTTTTTTTGTTTGAAAGAATTCTCTTTTGTGTTTCAGTAAATTAGGATTGCACTCTAAAGCAAAAGAAAACATGGATGGATAATCGTCCTTATATATGGCCCATTAGTGGAACAAGGCGGCCCTAAATCGTAAACAAGGCACAAGAATTGCGAAGTGAATAGATAGGGCACAGAGAATCTTCCGCAGCTTGCATGTACATTTTACTTGCAGATGTAGAAGACAATTAAGAAGCTTTCCGTCCCCCATATGCATACCCTGTTGGATAACTTGTAGGCAAGATACAATGCAAACGTTCCATAAAACTCGAAAGCAATATCTTCTTGTCTATGATAATTTCAATATTTGTTCCTACGGTCAATATTTCATTTGCGTAAATGTTACACACGCACACCTATACAATTGCATGCATGCCATTTTTTGTGCATGAGTGTACTGCTGGACGGATGCATGTACTCGCATCCACTTTTGTCTGGCATAGATTGCATAATCATTTATAAATATTACACACTCGCAATTGCTCTCGTTCGCACAAGCCCATCAGCTCATTTACTTTTATTTGTATGTGTGATTTATAATCTAAAATAATGCTCTTGTTTGTCTTCATCCTGAATTGGAATATTTTGTAATGATGTCTTTGCATTGACTGGTGCCGAGGTTGCTGCTGCTGCTGCTACTGCTGATGCTGCTGCTGATGCTGCTACTGGTATTATTGTTACATAAATTTCCTGTTTTGAGAGAGCATATCCTATTGAATATTTGTGCAGCCAACATGTGTGTGTGTGTGCGTGTGTGTATACGCATTACATACGAGAATGTTTTTTTTTGTGTTTCAGAGAAGGTAATAATTTCAGGTTTTGATCTGTTGGAATTGTTTAATTTCCTTAAATTACCATAAAAGTTTTATAAATTACAGCACTTGCAACTGCAGCAGGACGAGAAAAGAAAAACTTATTAAATTCATTATAAAGATTAGTGCATCTCAATAAGCTCATGCTCAACAGGAATAACATTTAAATGTTAACGATTCAGCTGATTTTTTCATCATGATACATTTTATATAATAAATTTGGTATTTTAGTTTTGCATGAATTTAAATTCTATTCCTTCATAAAAGTTATATAAAGATCAATAGAATTTTCATTTTAGCAAAAGTTAAACTTTTAAAATTAATTTTTAGACTGGCAATGAAAACAATATGAGAGCTGGAAATGGAAATTGCAAATAGAATGTTTTGCTGCTGGCATATATCAGTAAATATTTAAGGACGATGTATTGAAAATAGAGGTTTTGAGTGGATTTCTCGAAAACACAGAGAAAAAACGTCAATGGAGTTAAATGTTAGGAAAGCAAAGAATCATTAAAATTCGGATTTCATTTAGATTTCTCTGCAAAAAAATTCAATTTCTCGTTCAATTTCTTTATAATTTTATTTCATAAATCTAAGTGCGTTAAAGTAATTCAGAAATTTAGGGTGCAGGTGCTGTGAGGATCTGCTTTTCCATGCGATGAAATGTACACAACAAATAATCAATTGTGCGATGATATTTTAATATTCCGATGACTATTAATTTTTTTGGCCAATTCATTGAAATTTAACTAACAAATAACTACATATTAGTTGGCTATTCCCAACTCCTAGAAAATCATTTCGGTTTAAGACTTCCACTCGGAAAAAGCACTAACTTGCACTACAAAAAAAGAAAAAAAAAACTGTAGTATTGAATGAGACAGCGAGAAGGGTTGATTGAATTGTCTGTTGCCTTTTTATCAAACTCTCACTCTTTTGTCTATTATCCATCTAATCTAATATTTGTCTATGGAAATTACTTCTGCTTTAACTAATGCCTGGATTAATATTATTTTATCCGTGTACTTTAATTTCTCCTCATGTTCAATGGTACAGCGAAAATGCAAATTTTTTAAAATCAACGCAGGATCTTGGCAAGAAAACAATTGAAAAGAAAACACGAATCATAAATAAAGGTTTACTTTAAAACAATCTCTTCTTGGGTTCAACACTCCATCATCACAAGGTACAGCAAAGGAAAGATGTACATACGTGGCATACATATATTGAAGCATGCCAGCATTCACCCGCCTGTTTACCTTTATATATATATATATATGTATATATATATATGTATATATATATATATATATATATTAGTGTGTATGTGTGTTTGTATATATAGCTAACACAAGCTTGAAGGATGGGGATGTAGAAAAAAAGCAATCACAGAGTGATGCCAAGTGAAAAATTATGTGTTTACCTGAAGGATATCAAAAGATCAAAAGCCTAATCGGATAAAGTTGTGCACGTACAAATGGGATACAGGAGAAAATATTATAAGCAAGTAGTTTGAACATACCGACGACTGAACAAACTGAAAGCAGAGATGTCGTCTGGAAGACTGCTTTTTAGTGGGTGTGTTGACATTTCTTTCTAATCAACATCCATCTTATCCTCCCTCAATGTCTTTAATTCCAGTGTTGGTTTGTGGTAAATATTTTGGCACAAGTTGCGGCAAACGAAACAGAAATTATACAAAGTCAAAACTGAGTTTTTTTTTTGGTGTATTCAAAATATATTCTATTTAATGATGTGATATTGTTGTTCGGTGTTTATTTTGCCATTTCACTTTTTCCCTTTCTCGTTGTACATGATCTGATCCAGCTTATACCGGTATTTTGGCTGTATATCCAGCTAATACCAAAGCTATTTAATGGGTATTTTATAAAAATAAAGAAAATAAATAAACAAAGCGTTGTTACCGCATACCCGCTTTAAAGTGAAAGTCGAATAAACAGTCTATTAAGCAGCTCATGAAAGCTTTAATTTTTGGGCCAATTTAACTGTAATCACAACATCGCAATTCGAGTTCGAATTTAATTCAGAAAACAAATCTGAATATTTAACGATCATCAAAGAGTTACTGCCAGCTGAAGACAAGAAAGCCGTACAACTATCTTTAAGTGCTGTTATTTAATGCGTTCTAATTTTTTTTTTATAAAATTGAATGTCCAGTAAGCAATATAGTGAAGCATAATCACAAGAGCTCTTAACTTAACCTTTCCACGGTCCTGACTTCTTGATGTAAAGAAGTTTTGTCCTTGTTTCTTAGCGATCCACATTGCTCTTTACTATTTGTACTGTATACGAATTGCGATGAAATCAGAATGTGTGAGATATCGTGCTTCTACTGTAGATGAAAATATGTTTTGCAACTTTTGCATTCCTCAATGCAACATTCATTTTTAATGTGATAAGAATCCAGAAAAAACTTCCGCGCTCAATTAGAATGTGTTTACATCAACTAAACACGTATGATATCAACTTTAATTGAGATTCATTCAATTTCAATTTATTTTAACAGCAAATTAATTAAAATCACAAATATTTATTTTCTCTCTTTTAGACTGCCTTAGCATCTGCTGCAGCAATTAGATTTAATTCGACTTAATTAAACAAAACCGCAAAAAAAAAATGTACGAACATTTATAAAAATAAACTACACAAAAGCTTAGAATCATTTTAAAAATATTATACATTCTAGCGCGTGAATGTGTGTGTGTGTGTGTGTTACATCCCTCCGCATTCGATGTTAGAGTTCAAATACAGAGACCCATATATACATGCGAGTATGAAAATAAGGAAGAAAATTAAAATTAAAGCTAAACTTAAAACCGAAAATTGAACGGAAAAAATGAAAGGAAAAAACTCATACAGACTAAAATAAAGAGACTGAAATATATGCAGGCACATCCACAAGGAAAACATTTACATCTGCGGATAGAATATTAAAGGCCATCCTTACATGTGACTGTGTGCGTGAAAAAATACTGCAGCAAATTAAATTGCATTTTATACCGCAAAAATATTGCATTCGAGGTTTTTGGCAACACATGCTTAAAATGTAAAATTTCATCTAGAGAATGAATTTGAAATATTAAAAATGCCGAAGAAAAGGAAACACGGCGTACACGTCTGCACATACACAAGCAACATATGAGCACTCATTTCTCAAAGGATAAGGGACACACCGATGTGTAATTAAACAACTTAAAGGCCAAAATGTACCCACATGAATAAATAATTTTCATTACTTTCCCCACGGTATGTTAATTCTAGTTGAGGCTGTTTTTGTTTTGCTGAAACAGTCTTTTAATTACTTTTTTTTCTAATGAGAAACATAAAGTTTCATGCTTTGAATAATTCCAAAATGTTAAGAGCAAAGCGCAAAAATAGTCGAGTAGCATGTTCCCATTAAGGACACATCAAACAGGCGGTTCATAAAACTTAAAAGTTTTTGTAATTGATTGGACTCGAAAAATACTGGCAGTTTATTTTAGCGTTAACAACTTTATTCCGAAACATGCACTCATTAATTCCATTTATTTTAAATTCCAAGGAAGTTTCTCTGTTCTATTTACACCGACAAGAAAGTGGAGCACTTGTATGAACTTGTTTAGCGGCCACACTTTAAAAATCCGGTTGCAAATAATTCTCAGTATTGCTCATTCACCACCCCCCAAAAAAGCACCACAAAAAATATGCTGCCAATGGTAGTTGGCAAAGGAAACAACGAGCAAGTGGAACTTAAGCCGAAAATAAGTGAAAATTAAAAATCCTGCACACTTCGAAGATACTGATAGAAAAAGAAGGCAGTCTGTAGTCGTAAGTCGGCAGCCAGTTTGCCCCCTTCTATACACAAATGCAATCTAAAAGTAAAAGTAGCAAACATATTAAATGTTTAATCCCGGCGGCACAGAAATTTGTTAATAACCAACAAACATGCACATTCATTTGCCAAAGAAAATTATTAATGGCGATATTGTTAAATTATGATCAGAAAATGCTTCCCAGGGTAACGGTGACTTCTTTCACCAAATAAAATTGTTATTGCATTAGTGTTAGGATTCTTTTACTGAGTTATTCCGCAGAAATCTTCTTGTTTTCCTTGACGATTTATTCCTGTAAATTACTTGTATGAACGCCGAAAAGGTAGTCAGCCGTCAGCCGTCAGTCGTCAGTCGTCAAGGAAGGGAATTTTTTATTTAGTGCATTTCTAATTCCGTACGAAGCCGACACAAATATGTTTGCTGGGTAATTGCACAATATTCAAAAGAATTGTATGTCGAGTGCATACAAACACGAACACCACACAAATCTTGTGCAAATACTGGTATAGATTGTGCCAAAAATTGAAAGGATAAGAATGAAATGCAAAAGCATGCCCACAGCTTGTATGTTTGCATACTAGTAAATAAACAGATGCATGCACCCACACATACTGCATGCATACGTTGGAAATTCATGGTCAGCTTTAATTTACGATTTAGTTTGTTATTAACCTCAAGTTAATAATTTAAGCACAATTAAGTATTTTTTATTCCGAAGCCTGATTTATTTACAGTTCTTATTCTTTTGCAATCTGTAATCAAGTGTTCCTTCTTCCATTTTGCACAGTGGAAGGCAAACAGTTGCTTCGCCTCCCTGCACTCTGCCAACAGAAATTTAGACAATTATTTTATTAAAATAAGGTTCTAGTTTCCTTTCATTCCTGCCAATGAAATTGCATTTGTCCGGCTCGAGTATTATACAAGTGCAGTTACAAGTGCATATAAATCACGTAA
Organism: Ormia ochracea; assembly: GCA_963402855.1. Taxonomy (NCBI): domain Eukaryota; kingdom Metazoa; phylum Arthropoda; class Insecta; order Diptera; family Tachinidae; genus Ormia; species Ormia ochracea. Next base: position 58,570,376 of record OY727107.1, read on the forward strand.
TAATGCCAGCATATGTGGCATTTAGCATGTACTCGTATGTGGCTAATTGGCAGTAAATAAAATTCAAAATCTCTATTATAAGGTAACGTTTCTGGCTGTAACACAATATTTACAAATTTTATTGCAAACAACATCAGTTTACCCAAATCTGACATCTATCCCCTAATGCTTCGACTCCGTTAGTAAGCCAAAAAGGCAAATTGGTGTTCATCAGAGGACTACAATGTGAGAAATTTTCAACAAGACCGTCATCAATTTCGGAACATTATCGTCTTAAGCAAGTAGAAGCTTTCGAATGAAAACTGATTTTGTTTGCTGCTTGCTTTCGGAAATAAAATTCACTTCAACCGGCAATTAGTATGCTTTTCTGAAGGACTTCCCAATTTCTAAAGTCCTATAAAAATTTTAAAATTTGTTTCAAATAAGATACTTGGGCAAGATTTCGTCTAAAATGACGGCGTGCCATCGGTAGCACAGTAATTTCAACAAAGGAAAGAATTCTAATACGCCTCGTGTACATTTCTCACAAATACTGTCTCAGGTGTCTTATTGTACTCGTTCACACATACAATTGACTTTCATAAACATTGTGCACAATGTAACATATTTTCCGCTTGAATAACCCATTTTATCACATCTCTTATCCTGTTTAGCAAAGTTTTCTTTATTATTTGGAAACCAACTTTGAGCGTCAAAAGCAACATCGCGTACAAAATCATTAAATCCAAATACAAGTGAATCTCAAGCATCTTTAATGTGTATCTCTCGTTATTCTTTTTGTATGGTTTGTGGTTACCAAGTAACAGAGTTTGCCTTAAGTAAATAAAAGATGAATAAGAAAAAAGCAAATATTACAAAGTGAAACTTGCAACAGCCAACTAACCAAAAAAGCCAAATGTTAAGCCAAGTTTCATGTGTATTTATGGTCTAGATTTCTACCGCTCTAGAGTTTTATGATGAAGATGGATAATGTTAAATGTGCACACGAGATGTGATGGATACTGCCGGTGCTAAAGCATTTTACTTATTAGAGAGCTGCTTTGCGTATGATTCTACACCATACACTGACATGCTTTGGAAGCGATTCAATATTAATCACTAAGCAATTAAAATTTGTTTTTCTTGCTGGAGCAAAAGTGTTACCACACACATACATGAGCCCATGAAATTATGTAAGTGGAAAAGGCTAGAAAAAAATTATTATACTTTGTGTGGGAGAAGCTTTTCCAACGCAAAATACACGCAATAAAAAAAATTGTAGTTGATGCACTTCTAATTGAACTTTTAATAGAAAAAAATTATTATACTTTGTGTGGGAGAAGCTTTTCCAAAGCAAAATACACGCAATAAAAAAAATTGTAGTTGATGCACTTCTAATACGAGTATTTTCCTAACAAGGATGCAATCTGCCACTTAATAACTCTAAGGTAGTCATTTCTTCATTGAGGTACACAAGTGGATTTGTGCCGCTCTCTAGTCCACACATACAGTGGCGCAACAACCATCTCCATCAGTCGCCCGAGGAGCTGGCCTAAATGTTTAAAATTTCCTTTTATCACATTCAAACACGAGTAGCACAGTTAGGACTACAAAATTCACTCAACTATTGTGCTGTTTAGCTCATTGTGCAGCTGCTCTTCAAAAGCAGGATGTTATTAACGCCCCCATCCAATTCCCCAGTCAATTAATATTTAATATTCCAGCCCTTTTTCTGCAGTGAAAAGCTATTTTTCCTCATTTATAAATAATTTTTGGCAATAATTTTTTATTCTTCTTTTATCCTTTCTTGATGCTCTTTATTTTTGCTTCCTGTGTAAAGTATTTCTTGGTACAATTATATTCTCTTCAACATTCAATGGCCACTGGATAATATAAGAAAATGAAGAGTTGTAAATATTAAAAAAAGTAGTTCTATTTAATTTGAAATCAGTTACACTGTGAATTTTTTAATAGCGGAGCAACCAGATTGATTGATGGCATTTCACAAAATTCTGTCCAAGAAGTTCTCAAGACTTGCTCATTCACGATCCATATGGCATATGGCTTCTATTGTTGCAAAAGTTATTACAGTTGGTTTTTTTTTTTTTTTTTTGAGAAGTATTGAAAATATTTTAATTCTCGAATATTCAAATTAGGATTGCATCGGACCCGCTTTCTGAAATGGAATAAGCTGGCGTAACAAAATAGATTCGCAATTTTCCATTCAAAAAAAAGAAATGCTTCCCACAACAGTTGCTACCAGTCTTGACATGATGAATTTTGAATCAGCTTACTAGAAATCTTCTTTGTTCAGTTGTCAATATTCTGGACTGGGGAACGGAAAACGAAAGTGGATATCCTTTTCAAACAACTTTTCAATTGCGCAGTGTTAGGTGGTGTTGCATCTTAACGAACCACAATATTTGTCTTTGGGAAATTCAGATTGACATTGAAATTAATTTTTGAGCTTAAAGGAATTTCTAATAAAATTTCAAAGGCAATTATGAGCACCAATTACGCGTACCAAATTCGAATTTCCCAAACTATACAAAATAACAAATTATTAGACTTTCTCACAGCTCTTTAATCTTTATTTTAAATTGTCTCCACAACGGATTAAGGGAGAGCAGTTAAAGCTTTAAGTGCGCTCGGTCATTTTTGCCAATAATTTTCATTGTAAATAGTTTTTCCATCTGATAATAAAAAGTTTTCTCATTAAGTTTGTCTGCCAGAAGTTTTTAATGCAGTTGTCATTCTTGTTGTTTAATAAAAAAAATACTTGACGAAAGGTTGAGCAAAAAAAGGCTTTGCAATATCCAGCGAAGGAGTAGTCCCACACTTGCTTTTTTTTGTTGAAAATTAATCATAGAAATACCAGACATTTAAAAAAAATATAATTTATTTTTTAACTCAAACGCATCAGTTGATCTTGTAAAGCTTATTTCGGATTATTTGAATTTCAGAAAGATTTATCCAAAACGAAGCAGGATCCCAAGCCATTGCAAACAAGCCAACAGCTTTGCAGTCTGTGTTTGTCGACCTATTTTTCTGGTTTCGGTGCTAATCAACAAGCGAAACAACCAAAAAATGTATCAATTGAAGGGGAAAATTTAAATTGAAATGTTTGGGTGCAGCATGTTTGTGATTTTGTTTCAAAAATCCAAGAGCGTAATAAAAATTAAAGTTTTACACAAAAGCTAAATGGAAATCTTTCCAGAAGTAATTTAATCGTTTTGCAGCTGAAAGGCCCAGGAAGTCACTGTAATTAAAGTAAATTATAGTTGGGAAAAAAAATTTAATTCTTCTTTTTAGATGAATGAAATCCTTTGTTGCCCGTAATGTTTCTTGTGATTTCTATTTGGAAAGTGGCAATTTGTTGGTGGCACTGAGGCAAAGATGAACGAGAAGCAAATGGGCGAATGAACAATAGAGGAAAATGTGTGAAAAATTGTGAAATGTAAAAGAAAAATAATAATATAACAATTTTTATTAAATTTTTTTTTTATTCCTTCATTTCCTCAAGCAAAGCTTTTTTCGCACTTTTGTCGCGCTAACAAATTTTCTTGCTTTTCTTGTTTTTCTTGTTTTTCTTGCTTTTCTTCCTTTTTTTCTCTCAATTCATTTTTTCTTTCATCACTCGTCTTAATCTTATTTTCATTGTGTTGTTGAAATTTTGTATAGCTTTTTCCCTTTCCTTTCTCCCTTCCTTTAGAGAGGTTTTTGTTGTACTTAATACGAATGTAATACGGTGTTGGGAGTGGGGGCGTGGATATGGGTGTGCGTATATGCGTATATGCGTGTATATACGAGTATGCATGAATATATTTCTATTTTGCTGATGATTACCTTCTTAGTTCAAGTTTAAGTTCGCAATTTTCTTAACGGAGATTAACTTCTTTAAATAAATGTACGAGTACGCTTGACGATGGGTGTTTCCACGTAAAATCGGAAAATGAAACACTGGCTTTTGGATTTTTAAAAAATTACTTCGCAGCTGCTGTCCTTTTCAATTAAGTGTTTAAGAGACGCAATTGGGATGGAAATGGTTACAAAATGTTAAATAAAAGCAAAAGTCCCAACACTCGAACCTTCTTTTTTTTGCATCTTTTTATTTTTAAAAGAGTGCGAATTGGACTTCTAGGACTTTGTTTCCTCTATTATGTTTTATTATTATGCTTTTCGTGTTTATTTTCTTTGAGCTGTAAGTGCTTTTATGTTGTGACTCGATTTGTGATTTTGCTTAACTGCATGTAACGGACGGAAGCGGAAACGTGTCCCTGCTTGAAGACATTATTAATACGGTTGAGAAATCAAGCTTAATAAGGATTGAGTAAAATTTTAAACTGAAGAGATGTCAGTAATATTGGATGAAAAAATAAATAAAAAATATACATTTTAATAATTATTATTGTGGAATTAAAATTTTGGTTGAATCAAAAACGAAAATAAATTGCGATTGGAATTAATTTGTTAAGAATCAAAAATCAACTGCTTTGCAGAAAAATGCTAGAAATCTTCATGTTTGTTAAAATATTTTCAGTGTTCGGCTAAATTTTTACTTAATGGCGTATGAGATTTAAGTTGAAATTTTCATCTTTTAGTTTTTTTTATTTTCATAACAAACGAAACTTTCTGAAATATTCAAATAATTTAGAACAAATAAGATAAAGTATGAGTATGATAAAACATTTTACTTGCATGCATCGTAGCGTTGCTCCTTTAGCTCAAACCAAAGTTTTTATTACAAGATGTCCCGAATGTTTGCAAAGCATTCAAAAGTTTTGCCTAATTCGTGAAAGAATTAATTTCTGTTTGCGAATTCTTTGATTACTTTTTTTTATTCTCTTAGTAAAAACAAGCAAACTTTGTGCCAAATCACAGCACAGCTAGCAAATATCTTGAGACATCTTTCAAATATGCTGCACTTGTTTAGTTAGAAGAGCAGACAACTCTTTTTAATATTCTTAAAATATGGGTGGAATAAATAAAGAAATACTTTCAGATGAACCAAATTTTTACAATATATTTTTATTCACTAAAGAGGAAGAATAATATTTAAATCACTGTTCTCGTTGGAGTCGACCGGTTCCATGCAAATAGTATGAGACTACCTCGAATCAAGCAAGTGGAAATTTTTTATTTTTATCGCTGGAAAAGACATGCGACATTAGTGAAACGATATTAATTTAAAATTCGGATCCAGCCAACTTCCAAGAGGAGCTCCTTCCTTTAATATTAATTCCAGTTCTGTGTGTAAGTAGTTCGCATACAATACAAAACAAAACAGCCAAGTAATTTGAACTGAATTCCCAAAGAATATTAAAAACGAAGTAGTCGATACCGTCAGCGGGCAGTGCTTGCAGCAACAGTGCGTTTATCCAACAATAATTTACATTTTGAAAATGGTGATGAGCCAGAAATATTGAATAAACGAAATCAATTCCAACAGAAATATTTTTCTGTTTCTTTAAATTACAATTAACGTCTCATCGAGAATTTAAAAAAAAATGCAAAACCCATATTTGGACATGACGACCAAATTGTGACCGATCAGAATATGTAGCAATTGATTAGGAACCAAAAAAAAGACATTTGTGTCACTTGCAAGGATTAAAGCTCTGAGCGGATGAAAGAGAACGCCATAATTCAGCTGATAAAACTGTATTTGGGCAAAACAACTGCTTTCACAACACTACTCAAGCCACGATTTGCTGATGATGCCGATATCACATTTCGTACAAATGGAATCACACATGCAAAAAGAAAATTTGCAACATTTAAAAGTTACGTTTTTTGTGCTTGCAGAGTAGGAAAATGCTTGTGGGAAAGCAAAAGGTCGATTGAACTGCAAGTTGAGTACAATGAACGGAGTTGAAGAGAAGTGTGAAGCATCTTTTAAAGATCGTTGTTAGAAATCCTGAAGCGAGGACGTGAGTTGTAACGTAATTAAATATCCCAGTAACAAAAACTTTCCATCAAATTATCTTCTTCCATTTTAATAAACCTCGTAGTTCTAGTACAAAAAATTTGCCCCATTGTTCTAAAACATATACCGAATTTAATAAGTACTTGCTGCATATTATAAGAATCCATTGATCACATTGCAAATACTTCACGTTGAATGTGGCACTTATGCCAAGCATGCACGCTCTCAGCAGTATAGGAAATTGCTCATAATGCTTCATGTGAACGTGTGTGTGCAGGAGCTCGATGCAGGTATTGTTGCAGACTCGTCCATAATTTTATATTGCAGTATTGCAGTAATTTGGAACATTTATTGACATGAATGAAATTTAATATTATGCCTCATAGCGAAGCTTCTGGGAGAGAAAATAAATCGCAAATTAAAACAGTATCGCACAAACGAAATGCATGTTTTATGCCCCGAATCCTCAAATAATGTCGAATAAATTTAATTTATTTTGCTAGACACATTTACGAAGGATGTTTTGACTAAAAAATACAATTTTTTGTAGGAAACAACAAAAAATTCCCAGCCTATTTTCCGAGTGCCTCGCTGGAGCAAAATAGTTCGTACACCCCGTCAAGCCAAGAAATGATTTGCAAGTAAATATTTTCTACTGCATTTATGGTTTTTCATATATATTTTTTTTTTAATTTTTTAATTATAATTATATACACATATTTTTAATATAACCATATGAAATGAAAAGGGGAAAATGGAAAATCTGAAAATATTTCTAAAGAGTTGTAATTTTTTACTCGCCGCTCCAGATTTGCGATTTACATTTTGCACTCTTGGCTTCCGACGGTAGATAACGAAAGGGTTTCCTCAACTAAAAACTCCAGGCATACGAGTACATAAACAAGCAATTATAGAAGCACTTACATACTCGTCCACTGTAAATCATACGCCTGAAATATGATTTACATGCGACGATTCCGCCCATCGGGTCTCCGGACGTCCACCGGTACCCTGTTAATGATATGCTGCACAAAAGTTCACGATTTCTTAAAGTGCTCTTTTGTGGCAACATACAAAACTTGTAATTCTCTCTAATGAAAATTATAATTAATGAAACACAACATCAGCCTCATGAGCACATAAATTTAATAAACATTTTGCATGTTTAGTGCACAACCCGATGCGTTATCAAGTGCAGAATATTGTGAATTTATTAGAAGCAAATTGAAAATGTTGGGAAATTAGTTTTTGCGGTTATTGAAAAATCAAATTTTCAGGCGGAGATTTAAAATTTATTAACACATTTCAAGAGTTTAAATATTTGACAAAAAGTAAATGGAAAATCACTACATTAATCGTGTGGGCGCAACGAATGAAAGCAAACTATTTGGAATTTTAATGAAATTGCATGAAGACTGGCACAACTCGGATTGTGTTCAACATTTGATTGGATTATAAAAGAAGGGATGCATTAATGGGTGGCGTACGTTAAATAGTTCTGAAAAATAATAATTTCCGATAAGTATAATGAAATGATCGGAAATTAGTATTTTTATAATTAAGCTTCTAAGGTAAATCCAGCTCATGAACGGACAATACAACCCCCTTCCAGGAATAAAAATGAAATTCTGCAATGAATAAGACAACAGTAGGAAAAGGAATATTTTTTTTGTGAAAAATTTTGGTAAAAATTATTTTGGATGTGTTTTAGTTAAATGGAGTGCACTTTCCTACCCGCATGGCATAAAAGTGAAATGAACAAACAAAAGAAGAAAAAACTCCTGCATAAACATGCAGGTTAGGACTTGAGTTTTCTGTGATTTCATTTTCTTTTCGTTTTGTTTTAATTTTAGACTAAAAACTGTGAATACATTTCTTTTTTAGAAAGTAATTAGTGAAAATTATCACGGCTGAAAGATACTAAAAAGATGAATCTCTGAAAAGTAGTCGCAAATTTTTCTAATCACACATAGAGAAACAAAGGGAAGATGCAGCGTCTAGTAATTGCTTTGGCATTAAAATAACGTCTTGCTTTGCCCGCAGGAGCATATTCCTTCAACTTTAGGTAAATTCTTGAAATCCTTCGCTAATCAGTTTTGGTTGAGTGTTGGCAAGCAGTTCCGGTGTCGAACTGATGGGTTCATAACTAATACTCGTTCGAAATCCCTTGAGTTACAATGAAAAATTACAATCGAAAACATTTACGATGCCTAAAATAATGAGTTGAAACGAACAGTGGAGCTGCAGTTATTTATTTATCATAAAATACAAAAGCTGTAATTTAATCAGGTTTATGCATGTTCAAGCAGGAACATGCATTCCTCATTGATAGCACCGTGGCACAATAACGTAACATTTTTGCCAGTTTGCTTCATTGCGGATTTAGAAGGTCTTGAATGTAAAGTGCATGGCGTTTGCTGAATCGGGCTTCACACGATGGCATTTCAAATATATTGCATGATGTGTGAGCAATAGCTGGCTGTCTGAGGCATCATCGCACCTTTACCTTGACATTTAGAATTTTTAACATATTTTAAAATATAAGCACAAAAAGGGACTTCCGCAACATACGGAAGAATTAAATACACTTAAATATGTGTAGGCCGTTTTAGGCTTTTGGAAACATCAGTATAATAAAAAAAACATCTTTATTCTCAACTTAAAATTTAAGTCACACTGTGAAATAATTGGCAAACAATGCGGTCGTGTGGCATGATTCAAAGAACGCTTGTTGCTGCCATTTTTAATTCTTATGTCGTTGCGAGCAAACAAAGTTTTATATTTTAACGTTTATGTCATTGCCGCTGTCGGTATGGAAATTTGATTCTGTACGTGTACACATTCAGCTAATGGAATACGTATCGCCACCAGCTACATCCAGCTACACTCTGTTTAACGAAGTTTCTATTTTATTATAACACGAATACATACTGTGTATGGCTGTTGTCTTTTTCCGGTTAACTTTTTGCCTGGAAATCCCAAACGAAATAAAAAAAGAATCCAGCTTACAAAACGCCATGCCAATATTTATCCGCATATTAGTGTATTTAACAATTTAGCCATAAACAAGCAAAACTTTTTACTGTTTCACCATCAGCACGAACAACTAAATACAGTGCGCTTAGAAAGTAAGCCATCTACTTTAAGTATCTTAATTGCAAAAGTTTTATGAACTTTTAAACACTTGTAGTTTTTTTCGATTCCGTATTAAAAATAATCGGATTTCTTTATAATGATCTGCACATATAAGGAGATGCAAGCTAAAATGTGTTTTAAGAAGAAACAGACTGAGGAGCTGGAGGGTTCAAAGATAGTCTAAATTTATAAAATGTCTCCCCTGACTTTCGAAACTAATCGTTTAGAGCACAAATTTAAACAATTTCGTAACGAATGGACAGTTTTCAACGCAGTGGCCAGCGCAGATATTTCGAAACAGAAAATGAGAGTGCGTTGCGGATGGTTATAATTACTTTCTGGTACTTCAAATCGTATTGTTTTAATTTCAACTCATTCGGAAATTCACCAATGACGCGCATATTTGTCCATTGATGCAAACAAACGAGGATAACAATTAAACAATACTTGTAATTATTAACATCATTATTGTCACAACAATATTGTTTTGTGGCGGCAGTTGTTATTGCTTAAGCTCTTTTAACTCCAGCTGTTGTCGTTGTGCAAATTCTGTAGCATTTAATGATTTCTTAATTAGATCATTTGCTGTGGAGTGGGATGTATCGGTGTCCCAATTTTGCTAGTACCTGTACATCTGGCGAGCCACGCGCTGTTTTCTGCTTTAGCCATAATAGAGTTTTCGTTTAGAGATACATTTGTAAGCTTCTAAGTGTGCGTGAATGTGTGGGCGCTTCGATGGTGTACAACTACATACTCCACCACACACACTTTTGCATACATACAAAAAGCCATACAAATTTATATGTATTAGTATATCCACATACCCTCGTACAAATGGCGAACGCTCGGCATATGTTACTTACCCAAAATACAGAGCCATACATGTTTCTAATTTAACTGGAGTGGCTGCGCCAGACTGCCTACCTACGAAAAGGTGTATGGTTATGTGTATATTTCGCTTACTATTATTTGGAGCAGCGGTTCCTAAACGAGAACTCAATTATCGAAAATGTCTTCAACATATAAAACGGAAATATTGAAGTTTAAGGCACCCTGAACTATTTTTTGGAGGGAGGTTTACATACTTTTAGAATCTCTTCATCGTTTATCTATAATTCAGTCAGAACCCCGCCGATGTGCACGTGTATCCCATGTATTCATACTTAAAGCGGGCGTATGGAAAATGTGTGGTATTAAATTTTAGTCTGTTATTACGTTGTAAATAATTAAGATAGACGGGTTGCTTTTCCCCATCCCCTGATGCTTGACATATTTTTGTATGCCGGCTAAAAACACGATTGTAAAATATTCATGTCTAATTTCGAGTGATTTTTATTCATGTTTATTTATACTAAAAGCATAAATTTGCTCAACTGCACAAGAGCACGACAACGATTGCTCATATTAAAAAATATTAGAAAATGCAGCCCAGCGAATCATTATTTTGGAAGATGACCTTTTTTTATGTCGTAGATATGAGGCAGTGCCGAAAAGCATTTCCATGTTGCTCTCGCAATCGATACATACCGATTAGTTTAAAATAACTAACCTATAAAAATGAGGTTAAGAAGTGTTATCTTTTACAGTGTGTGCCCATGGCTTACACAAGGCTTCAGAAGTCTTCAAATAAATTGCAACGATGTAAGACCTTCTTGAAGGCAAGTCCTTTATCTTTTCGATTTCTGTCTTCAAGACTTTTTCTTTTCTTTTTCCGTGAATTTAAATAGTGTGATAACGATGTTGAAAGCTTCCCTCGTTTCTATATCTTTGCTTTTTGAGCCCCAATACTATTTAAAATGCCTAACCAGCCCGGTTTCGTAATTTCAGTCAATTAAAAACATTTTAACTGGTCGGAAAAACAGCATTACAAATCTCATGGTAAACCGTTACGTGGGAAACCATGCATGTAGTGTGCAAGTACAAGTCTAAGGTGAGTGCTCTGAAGGTGTTAAATATTTATAGTTTCCATTTTCAAATAAAAATTTTAAAAGTTGGCGTGGTTGTATATAGCGGTAAATTTGTTCTGGACACTTGTTGAAAATGTACTTACCGAATAACTTTGTATCGAGTTCACCTGCAAAAGAAAAAAAAAGAAGAAAAATGTCAATCGTTTTATTCCACACAGCAGAATATTCAAAAAGAAAGTTTCTGAAATAAAAATGTTTCAGAGAGTATTTGTTTTCTTGTTTATGCAGTCACTTCCACAATTCATTAAATTATTTATTCATTTCTTCTAAAAAGGAGGTGTAAAATTTATTTACGAAGAAGCCTGAGGAGGAGCACTTTTGGAAATCTCTCGCGGCTAAGCCGAGCTCACTCTTTCACTTTTACAACAGATGGCTTACAGTAATGAGCAACGTAAATGGTTTTATTACATTTAGAATGATGATGACATTAAGAATTGAGATAGGTAATGCAGAAAGGTTTTTCCTCTCCCTTCTTTCAATTCATAATTCCCTTTTTTTTTTGGCTGAAATCTTCGCATGTGGAATTTAAAAAATTTTTATTAATTGAATTTTCGGCGAAAGTAGTGCCTGTTAAAATTAATCAAGCTCATTTGCAGTTGCCGGTAGTTAATCGAAATCGGCTCATTCATAAAGATACGACATTTTACTTTCCACAATAAACACAAATAAGTATTACGTCCGTCTGATCACTTTCCACCGCTAAAAGCAAAACAACTTAACAGTCGTGGTAATTGTGAGTGTAACAGGCTTTTTAGTATAACTTATTTTGTGTCACTAAGCTGAGGAGAAAATGCTTCTACTAATCATTGAACTGACAACCTTTAAATGCGAAACCATCAACGTAAACGATAACGTCAAGAGTCAATTGCCAAGCCTCTGCTGGTCTTGTTTAACAATCTAATTGTGCGAAAATGTTTTATAAATTATTATACACAGAACACACACTTTTAGTTTGGCAAAGTGTAGTGCTTGGATTTCAACAGGCAGTGTGAGTGTTGCGGACTGATCCCTGTGTATCAGCACACAGATGTGGGTTGATTTCATCACTCTAGAAATAATCATATAATAGAGCAAAGTGACATTTAATGTGCAAGTATTTGCAGCAATTTGAAAACATTGAGTCGTGCTCGTATTTCCAACAATTGTTGCATTCTGTAAATAAAGTCAGCCACAAAAGACCAAAAACGACATGGCAGACACAAGTGCTTTATTTGCCAACTATTGTATGGATTTTATGATTTTGTATATTAAACAATGGATTATTTCAAATTTTCCTTCATTTGGTGACCAGTTGAACATTCATTTGATGATGATGTAGAGGAAAAGCAAAAAAAAAAAAAAAATTTAAAATTAAATCTGGAGACGGGTAGAGCGTTTTTGGCATTTATTGTGATTGTTTTTGTTAGCGTTCCAATTCGAGTGGGAAATGAGCAAGAGCTCATTCGTGCCTCCTTGCCCTGTGACAAAGAAAAATGTTTGTATAGTTTTATTTTCTGTAAGTAAACGGAAACCGCAAAGAAATGAAATACCTCAAACATGAAATATATTGCTCTTGAAACCCACTTTTCCCCCCAAAAATGGAATCGTCTCATATCTTGTTCAAAAAAAAATTTTACGCAGAATTAAACATCCGGATGATCATCTTAAAGATGAGAAATTTTAAGGCAACTAAAGCCCATGTGATGAAATAGATAAACAATTTTAAATAATGTTTTTTTTTAATTTTCCACAAATGCAATGTTGGAGCTTTCGCCTAATTTACGCTTATTTCATTTCACTAAATGCAAAGGAAAGTCAAACGTACTTTGGCCACATCAAACTGAAAGCGACTTTGTTGTGTTTTTATTTAAAAATCACACTAATAAGATTTAATGAGCCAATGCTGTTGCAATTGTGCAGAACCAGCCAAAAACCAACAACAACAGACAAACTTTGAAATCTGTGCATTGAAAGCATTTGAAAAATCTAAATGAATAAAAAAGCCACACACACCATTTCTCCCCCCGGCCTTCAATGAGCACGCCTTACCTTTGTTCACTGGAGCCTTTTGTTGCATTTCAATGAATTGAAAATATTTTCAGCTTCAATTCCATCTATTTTTATGCATGAAGGTTGCAGTCAATGTTTTTATCATTTTCTTGTTGTACAACATGTTGTACAATCATTTGCTGTTAGTTGAGGTTTTCATTACATTACCGACAATTTTGCCCCGCAAGTGCCGTGATACGTGCACATACCTCGTACGTATTAATGCTCAAATTTATTAACAATTCGAGCTTGTTGTGTGGGTGTGTGTGTGTAGAAGAATATACTAAGCCATAGCCATCCCCTCATTATTTACTCCCAGGCACATACAACATATTCCTAATTTTATAGCTGACAACAACAACAGCAATACTAACAAATGGTGTTGTGCTTGGCCGGGATGACGTAAGAAGGATTCAAAAACACCGATGAGGTGGGGTTGAGCAAAATTGATTGTTAGTGTTCGGTTTGCCATTGTGGACGTGATAAATGCATTTGTTAGCAACAAATATAACATTATTATGTAAATAATTCCAGTTACACAACAAGCAACACACCGAAATAACATAAATACACGTATGTGTGAACACACCTCGTATTCTACTTGCTAATTTGTTGCAAATAATTTTCTCGATTGCAATTAAGGCCAAGTAATGGTGTACTAAATATAAATAAGATAAAATCTAATGCCCGAAATGGAAAAACGGTTATCAGAAATTAGGGGGCAAGTTAGCTTTAATCCGAAAACCCTTTTAATAAGATTTTATATGTTTAATGATGAATGACCTTTATGGTTCTTCCAAATTCAAAAGCCTATGCGGAGGTGGCAAAAGCTATAATTCTGACGGTGCATCGATTTAATATAATCCACACATGGCGAACACTACCAGACGAACTCATATCAGGTGACCTTTCTTGACATATTTTCTTAATATTTATTCGTGCAAGTAAACAAGGAACAATTTCAATATTAGAAGAAGTTGTCATTGCTCGAGCTTTGTATAAAAATTATAAAGAGACGAATAACAACAGTTACGCTAAATTAATTAAAGAAAAAGAAATTTTGAGAAAATGGGCGTGGCTCATATCCATCCATATTTAGTACTTCCCCTAACTTTCGTATTTTGATTTAATTGAAAAATTTAATTATTGAAGTGGTTAATTTTTAAAGAAACACTGGGTATGCCAACAATGCCAACTAATAAAGAATTTTATTTGAATGACAAATTTTTATTTACTTTTGGTGAGATGCATCAGTGTCTACTTAGGAAATGTACTAAAAACGTTGTCATAAGAATCGAATCAGAAATACGTTTGCTGCTTTGAGATGAAAGCAAGTAAAAGACGTACTTGAAAAAATTAGTTAATTATTCTTTTTTAATGCAATAATTAATTTACAAAAAAGTTTATGGAAATATTTTATCTATTTTCGTCAAAGTTGATTTCGTTTTCTGCACAGGGTTTGCTCTTTAAATTCAGCAAAAAAAGAAATTCGTATGGAATGAAAAGAAATAGGAAGAGTGGATCTGATACATAGTTTTTTATTTGTTAGCAAGATAAACGAACTAGTGACAAATCGTAAATTGGGCTTGTGGAAGGCAATTCGTGTGCATACACTTCTTTAACTTTACGTAACTCAAATGATTGGCATGAAATTGCGTTGGGCTGATTTGCCCCGCAACATGTTTTTCTAAGACTTTGTTTTTCATTCGTTACATGGAAAGTTCTAAACTACAAAGCTTTTTACCTCTAAGAGATTTCATTTCGGATTAGATGTGTATATTTTAAGCAATTTGCATTGTTTTGCGTTGTGATGTTTGCATAATTTTATTTGCTTTTTTAAGAACTCAGTCTTAATTCCATTTGCTGGAGGAAAAACATTTTCCCATTAATTTTGCTGTTTCGCATATTCTGTTGCATTTTATTGTTGTTCTCAATGTGTTGATAATGTTACATTAAACTTGTCCCACATACTTTATTCATGTATTTACACCAGCACACACACACACGACTCCCTCCTACACAACACTGCACATCCTTCCACAGTCACTTGCAACTGCATGTATGAGCATTTCTGTAGCTCAAGTAAATTTAAAGGGTTCTTTTAATATTTTTTTTTTCTTTTGGTTGACTACAATCTAAATCGGGAATTTAAGGATACTCGTTTGCATCCTCTGCAGAGTTTCGTTGGAATAAGAACTCTTTTTGTTAGACGAGAAAATGGATTAAAGTGCAGGATGGGACTGCTCCCACAAAATATATCATTTTATAAAAAAGGCAAAAAACTGTTAATAAGAAATATTTGATGAAATCACTTCTTTGGTCGTTAGCAATAAAAAGATAAAACTGATGTAGCTTATGATGTGTTAATTTGGAGTCAAACCCTTCGCAGTCATTTACATTCTGATTGATAATTGAAGTAATTCTGGGGATAGAAAATGCCCCTTTTCTAACAATACAGAGGAAAGAGGAAAAACTATTGTCTGCAGGGTATGCAAAATTTCTACACAACCGAAAAAATTTTTTCAGCATTCATTTCACTCTCCTCTTTTCATTTCACTTTATATGTATTTTATTCAACAAGAGGGAAAAACATTTTAATGCTGTCAGTTAAAGCGAAAACGAAAATTTATTACAAGACTAAATGTATACATACATACATATGTATATTGAATGCAAGGAAGAAAAGGGATTTGTAATGTTTTTGGCTCCTTTATATACACACATATTTATTTTTTATATTTTCGGTTAAACCTCTTTGAAAATAAAGGTTTAAGCTACAGCCACCACTATGAGTACAACAATGAGATCTTTTGTTGACGACTGCCAGCAGACAAGCAACCGAACGCCTGATTCTGCATTTTTCTTTTATATACACATTTAAAAAAAAAAGCCGTAAATAAAAATCTTTTTATAGCAAATGTTTCTCTACGTTTAGATTTTACAACTTGGAGGTTCATCCGTATTCATATAAGCTTCGTGCAAAAGCGTCTTAAATTCTCCTTTCATCTTCTCCTGAAAATACATCGTGTTGCTCAGTTGCTTACTTGCTCAGTTGCTAAGCAAATGCGGAGACCAACAATTGGTTATAAATTTAAATGCGAAAGCGGGCAGCGAATCCAAATGTAAACGTTAAACGTGCATGTCCTTTACAAAAGAAAAACCTTTAATTTTTAAATCGGTGTTAGCAGTGACACTAAAATCCAAAAAAATAAGTACGCGTACATGATTTCTTGATAATCGTTAAACTTTAAGCAATTATTTACTCGCCGATTGCAATAAACAAATTGCTGCGGGAGATTCAGGCAGGATTTGTTATCCACTCGTATCGCCAGCAAACATTTTTTAATAAATTTCCAGCCGTATTTTAAATTGAAACCACTGCAATGAAAAAAGGTCCTTGTCACTGCAATGAAAAAAGTTCCTTGCACTTATGAGGCTAAAGGACAATAATTAAAAAAATGGTCTAAAAATAAGAAAAATAAATTGAAGTCTCAGAACTGTGTTTGACCGTTCTTATGCACTTGCAGTGTAAACGAGTACAGTGCAAGTTTTGGGCAAAAAGTTAACGATAATTTGACAGCAGCAGCAGTTTACTGACTGGTGTGCGATAAACGAAGCAATTCAAAGTAAAAAAAGCTGCCATGAAATCATTGAGCGGATGAGAAATTATCTCAAAACAACTTAACGAGATTTTTTCTATCGTACAATAGCAAAAATCGTTTATGATTCGAAAAAGGAATATTCATTTCTGTCCAAAATACGAATCTAAAAAGTGGTACGTACGAGTATGAATTCCTACTCTGCTATCTTTTCCTTTTTAATGTTCACTAGATTTGGAACAATTTCAGTATAAAATGTATTTTTTTTTTAATTTCGCCCCCTTTCGGTATTATTTTGAGAGTAAAACAATTTGTTATTTTTGGCAGCATCAACATCAGCGGCCATCGTTGTTCTGCTGTTGCTGCTGTTGTCATAGCAAATGTTGGGTTTCTCCTTTTTTGCTGTTGGATTTTGATAATGGACTGACTGGTCATGAAACCTTAACGGCGAAACAAACGAGATTTTTATTTGTTCAGAACACTAAAATGCAAACACAAAAGTATTTGTTACACTTGCACTGTTTACTGAACCGAAGGAACAATAATTTTGTATCCGTATACACGTGCATGAGTGTTATTGTTATTGCTGCTGAATGTTTTTCTAAAATGCAACATTCACCGTGAAATCGTTCTACAGGTATTAATTTAGTTTTAGTGAACCTGAAAAATTATTTTAAATATTTATAGTTCTATTGTTCGGAGATTCACTGCTGACAAATATTTTAAAATTTTAATTCATGTATTTAATAGCCAAAGTCCAAGTTTTAATGGCTACTCATCAAGCATTCATGAAATTGGTTTCAATAAATGAAAGTAAGTTGGAATAAATGACAGGTGTGTATGCAAATCCTTCCACCTGTAAAATACGTTTCATATAAAGTGAATGAATGATTGATGATTGAAATTTTCGGCATAACGCGAAGAACAAACAATTATTAAATCGTTGATACTCGAAATACTTTGGCGATTCCTCGGGGAACCAGTTGTTTTTTCACAAAGTAAAAACAACTGCAGTAGATTTTAATTTCTCATGTTTAAAGCAAAATTTGTTTAGTCCTGGATCCTAGTAAGTGAAGACGATAAGCTGAAATACTGAACTGTAATATAAACATTCCAAACGTAAGGAAAGCTGAGTAGGCTGTGTGCAGAAGAAGTCCAACAAAAGAATAATAAATGAATAAAGATCGTCATTGCAACATCCAGGATACACTGCGAAACTAATTCGAAAACTAATATGATACTTCACCAGAAAATTAAGAACGAAAATTTAAATATTCTAATACATGATTTCTTTTAAAGTCAATGCTTGCAGTTCATTTCACTGCAATATTTAAAAACGCTTTTTCCCAAATAATTTAAACGCCACAGCTTGCAATTTATTCGTTGGCCAAGAAATTGAGAAAATTTTAAATAAAAGTGCAACTTGAAAACCACTCATGGAAGGTTAAAAGCAATCAAAATGTAAATATTTTTAAAAAGGAGCACCAACACACATGCACAATAAACGCTCCCATACTTAAAACTGAAATGGGAACAGTGCAGCAGTATTAGTAAAAGTGTATGATTGGAGTAGTGCATGTGCATCTGTGTTTATTCCGAAATCTTTCCGTATAAAGAAGATTCATTCATTCAATTGTCGAATGTGTCAGTGTACGACAGGAGTTTCTTTCAATGGGCCATTCTTCGTAGTTCGAGTTCTTCCGTTTGTATCGCTCTGCCATTTTATTTCATTTTTTTTTCTCCACATTTTTACAATATTATTTTGGTTAGCAAATTGCAAGAAAAATACTTTTTATTTTGTATTTGTTGTGCTTTTACATGAATGCATGAGGATGTGTGTTTCCTGTTTCTCTTTCTGCTTCTGTTAAGGATAAAGTCCTATTTTAGTAGTGGAAAAAATACAACTGGAATTCGACTACCAACAGAAGCATTCACACGCACACAAACGTACATAGAATAAACGTACGTGCATATAAATAAATACAAGAAGAATAACTACACTTTTTAGTTATTCTTGTGATTTTCTTACGTCGAGTATTTTTTATTTCTTCTCTCGTTTAATTTTTACATAAAAAATAAATGTTTTTCTACTATAATAATGACGCTATAAAGTCTAGTCTGAAGATGAAAATTTGAATTGTAAACTTTTTCAACTCAGCTTTATCTTGTTATTTCTCATTTTATTTCTTTTCTTTTCTTTTTTTTTTCCTTTTTGATCCTATCTAACACTTTTCTCTTCTTTTCATTTGAGAGCTCAGAAAAAAACCAACAAACTTTGCATAAGTCATACATCAGTGCGGTGATACACGCGTATGAGTATAGCCATCCTGCAATGCCCCTGCAGTTTTCAAAATTGAAAATAATTATATTCTCTGGAGCAGTCGGTTTTCCACGATTTAATGATAAATATTTTCCCGCAGCAGCAAGCAAGCCTTTGGCCAGCATGCATTTTAGTTTTAATTGCGACTCTACGAGGCCCGCGATTGAGTAATCAGAACTGTGAGGCACCTTCTTTAAAATCTTAAATTTAATCGTATTAAAACTTGGTGGAACATTTTCAATGGCACACATTGCTAAAAATAATGACAACGTAGGAAACTGTAATATACAGCAGTGCAGCGTAAGGAAGTGCAGTGCAACTTTCAGCAAAAAGTGGAAGCATTAGTTTTACTGCATAATTTGAGAGCAGCAGGAGTTGACTGGCATGTCACATGACGAACAGAACGGATATGAGCTTAAAATGTTGGCACGCTAAAAAAATTAAATGGAAGGAAGAATAAGGCAACTAAGAAGGAAAAGAACGAGAAAAAACTCGAGAAGATAGTAAACAAGTATCTCATCCCAGTCCGGCAAACAATGTTGCGTATGAATGATGTCAATTTTCTTGGCTCTTACTCAACCTTTAAGTGTAACTATACGTTGAACATGAAACTTCTTCCGACATTAAAGCAGAATAAGTTTCATATTCATGTTGATGACAACATTGATACGGGCGTCTTCATGTACGAATTTGTTTGAATCAGAGGAAATTTAATGAAGCGACACATATTTTGCTTCAAATAAATTGATTTCAATGAACATGCCCAAACGCTTTTCCATCGAAATTCCTAATTGTTCCCGAATTACCTGTTGTAATCTCGCATTATTTTGCCTAGTGAGAAATAGAAAAATGTTTATTTGTTTATTTATTCTTTCTGCTAAGGAAATATTAGCAGACCATTTCGGATCGCAGCCTTCACACACACAAATAGGATTAGTGCACTTGCACTTTAGAGATTGCAAGAGAACCACACCTACAAAAGGGGGGTATGTATGGATGTTTGTTAGCAGCTGTATGCAAAATTAACAGCATATGAGTTTGGACGTCTGAACATCAGTTTACTTTTGACTAAAAACAGGATTTGTGTACACAAATCCATTCCCAAAGTTGAGTTTCCTTCTGTTCATTTCAACCGCGCCCAAAAAGGTATAAAATGCGAATTCCTCTGGCACACTCTACACTTGTAAATATATTTTACGCCTGTTAAGGCAGTAATTGTTTAACTTTAAATCGAGAAAAACCTTCCGTATTTGATGTTGGCAAGTTATTAGTTCGACAGGAAGGAAGTTGTGACTGTTTCGTCTGACAAAAGAAAATATTATTCCATGTTTGCAATCATTTCGTAGAAACCGAAATGAATTACACAACAGCCGCCGAGAGAAAATCATTCCTAAAAGAGCCTCACGTGTAATCCTCATAATCGGTGGATCCAATAAAAGCTGTCAAATGGGGATGAAATATTCGATTTTCCTAATTTGAGATTCGCACATCCATTTTTTCACAGTGTGACCGTCAAAGCGTTCATCGAATGTTTTACTTCGGTTGCAATGCAGACGTTGAGCACATAAATTCTGTTTCCAAAAATCACAAATGGAACATTGTTTTAAAACTCTTTGTAGCAACTTTTATTAAAGAAATAGATTGCTACCAATATAAATTATTGAGAGATATCCTTTCGAAATGATACCTTTTTTTATTTTTTATTTTTTATTTTTTTTGTTGCTTTGGTTAACAACTATTTTATTTTCCCCAGCAATTAATGCTGCCATTTTGGTATTTTCCGCAAAAGAAAATTTATAAAAATTTATTTTTTTATACTTCCACCACAATAGTTACATGTGTACACTTAAGGAAGCACATATTTGTATACCTGCATGTAAAGTTATTCATCCCTTCAAGGAGGAGTTTTCATTAGATTGCAAAACTGGAATCAAAATTGCTTTTTAAATGTAGAAACGTTTGGAAAATAATGGGAACAAAACAAATCAGAGTGGAGTACCCTTCACTCTTGGAATACTTGCCTTTTGCAAAAATTTATTTATTTATTGCATGCGAGTGTTGCAAGTATAACGAACTGAAAACATTTGTAAAACTTGCTGGAGTGCTTTTGCCAATTAATAACAAAACGTACCAAAGCATACAGATTTTGTACCACAAACCATGTGTTTGATCTGCATTCCCCAAATGTTTCCATGAGAAACATTTGAAATGAGACGGCCATCTCTTCTGTCAAGTATCGAAATTGTTATGCGAAAACCTTTTAAATAGTTTTACAGGAAAAATTTAGATTTTGAGAAAACGGCCTTAAAGGTTTTGCAAAAGGTTATTTGAGATATTCAAAAAATTTATTTTCCACTAATTACTTGCTTTGTTATTATGATTAATCTAGTCTGAAATTCATTCATACGCACATTCTCGGAAGCAATAGAGAATTTCGAAGGCAAACTTTCATTAAAGAAAAAATTGATTGTCGCACGAGTCACACCGCATAAGATAAATATTTTTCCATTTGCTATTAGATTTAAATAAAATATAAAGTATCCAGCGTCTTAAATTCGATTTACTAAAACTTTTTATTCAATTCTAAACAACATTTTGTTTATTGTTATTAATACATTAATTACCAGACCAAGAACGTTCCGGACAATTTCACGCAGAAGTCAATGAAATCAACAATGGGACGCATCATTGTAATGTTTGCGTACTCATTCCACAGTTCTTAATCCATTACAATGTCTTTTAGGTAAATATTTTATCACAATATAAATTATTTATTTGCAAGGCAGCACTCATTGTTGAAATTTAATCAGATAGAAAGAAAAGAAATTTTTATTAGAAATTATTTTTTACGATTTTAGTAAAAACAATTAACAGAACTACATTTCTCAAAACATTAACAGCCTTATTTGTTTAGGCTTAACAACAAGTTGTACAGCATAAGCAGAGTTTTTCTATTTTGTCTTGTAATGGATTTTACTTTTTCATAGTGGCGTCACCGCCATTCTCTCCATATTTTTATTTTTTAATTTGTTATGCTGTAAATACGAAGAATTAGAATTCGCCCAACTTTTTATTGTTTTCAATTAAATTAATCTTTTCGTAGTAATTTATTACAATTTTTCATGTCCTTTTATTAAGCATTTGCCACAAGCTAAAACCGAATGGAATCAAACGTCAGGATGTTGGCATTTAGAAGAAGATGTTGGCAGAAGATCCATATTTTTATTTGTGGCGCGTGTGTGCGAATACTTACCAATACCAACACAACAATTTTCTAGTTTGGGAACAAATTTCGTACGAGTTATGGGGATTACTGATACGAGTGCTTAAGTACTTGCTGGGCAGGAAGACAAGGCCCTCTTAAAGCATAAATAAATTCATACAAATGCTATTTTGAGCTTTTGAAATTATTGTTGTTTTACTGTTCGCCTTAAGCCTAAAATAAGATTTTCATGCAGGCAACATCCTACGGGCTTCGAAGATCGGAGCCACACATAGATTTAACTCAAACGACATCGATCCGTTTACTAAATTACTTGTTAAAATTCGATTAAGTATTCTAATGCATTTATTGGCAGCTGAAATATTCATTGAGTGTGTGCAGGTGAGTGCGAAAGTATGAACAGATGAATATTTTTATAGACTAAATGCTTGTCGAAAGTTCAGCGAAATACTCGAAGCAGGAAATTTTAGCATTTCAATTTATAACGTTGTTACAGAATATGGAAGAAAAAAGTGAGAAGCCAGTCATCCGGTTGCATTTCCTCCACCTTCCGCCTAAAGCATTTGAACAATCACAAATATAAGCGAAGCTTTCCATTGTGCACTTTTTAATTATTCCCATTAATCATCATCAATCTGTATTATTTGTTGCCATAATTCAATATGATTATCCGCACGTACATAGTTTGAAAAATTGCAATTTGATTTGGAACAATATTTGCAAGAGCCATTACCTGGTTTCATCTTGAAAGCTGAATGGGTATTGCAGAAATATATTAAATGGGTATCTGTGAACAAGAGCAGGAGGAGTGCAATTCAGCGGTAATGGCACATAATGTATGGCAATTAATACTGGATTTAGCTCGGTATTGAAATTCCACCTACCTTTTAATGAAAAACATTTATGATTGATATGAACTACAAATAAAATGTTTCGAACAAGTTTGCATTGAGACGAAATGTGTCCTTAAACTCTGCTGCCTTTTAGTTTAGTGTTTTATAAGCAGATAAGCTTACTTTCAATATCGCATGTACAAAACACAATTTTGCCCAACTGACAAAAATCAGTTTACAGAGCGTGCAGTTTCTAATAAATAAATTTGTTGGAACATTTGTATAGAGAATGTTCAATTTAGAAGAGCCAACTCTTCATGGCATAAACGATTTGTGTGTTATTCGGTGCTCCCCAGAACACGACATTTTCCTTCCATTTTTTATTTAATACTCCTTGAGCGAGAAGACCATTTGTCATTATGAAAGTTGTATGTCACATCACATTTCTATATAAATGGGAAATGAAAGGAAAAATTAGCTGCTCATGCGAGTACCTTGAGTAAGCTTGAACCGAAAAAGGAAAAGGAGGAAATATGTTTTAAATATCTGCTTCGTCTTCGGTTTGAGCTTGAAATGCAATATTAGAATTATTTGTTATAATACAACCGTATACTCTCGTAAGCGAAAATTAAAAGTAAACACCATAAAAGGATTAAGGCGGACAATAAATGGAGAAGTACACCAATAGCCATAAACATTTCTCGTAAAAAAAGTCGCAGAAAATATCATGAGGGTATGGAGCGTAAGTGACACAAAGTTAATGGACCTCAAAGATTTATTGGGGGTCTACCTGTTACTCCCGTGGTACGTTGACTTTGGATTATATCAAAATTAAAAGCATTAAAAATCGGGCACGCACAAAGAATACCCTTAATCAAATTAAAATCGGAGCATATTTAAAACAATAAAGCAAGATTTTTTCACGAAACGAATGTCTCCGATATACTTTTATTGACGCCAAAGAGCATAACAAGTGTTTAAAGACGGCAAAGAAAAGCGCAAAGAAATCATGTCAAATAGAATTTTAATTTATTCTGTATTTCTTCTAAATTTATTTTCCGCCCTCTGGCAATTTATTCTCCCAGAAACAGGACTTCCAGCATGAGCCTTCGATAGTTACAAATAATTTCAATGTAAAAAAAAGGAAAAAACTAAAGGTGAAGAAAAAGGAAATTCCCATCAAAAAGTAATCAAATTTTTAATAATTAAACTGCGAAAATATCTTTAATATATTTATCCAAATTTCGAGAAAAAGTGACCTGTATTGTTCTGAAGAATGGCTGATTTTTAGAAAACTCCTTCCGATTGGTTTCCCTGAATTCTACAAATGTATTTATTTATTCATTCCTACAATTCCATCCGTTTGTGTGCAGAAACAACACATACTCGTACACATATAAAAAAATAAATATAAAGTTTGATGTAGTCTGGTATAAATGAATCCGACCTCACGTGCCCAAGTGTTGACACATGCACACAGAGGCATACACGTTCCTTTAACAAGTAACAAAAACAACAACAAACACACGAACAACACATTAGCAAATGTTACGACTGTTATGGATTCTTTTGAGATTTTATTTATAAAATGTGTGTTTTAAATAAATATTATCGGTTTTGTTGTGTTTTGCTTAGAGTGGTTTGCTATTTTTTCCCCCCGGACGTTTGCTTTGTAGGTTTTCAATCCCGTAGCTGGTTTAACCATCGGAAGGAAACACATTTGCTGTCCTTTCCTTTGGCTACAGGTGAAATGAATTTTTATTGAAATTCTTATTTGTGAATCACTGCGATTTAGTCCGCATACACATGTCATTTTAACACAATTTTTCTAGCATTGTGCTTTTATATTAATCTCCTTCTGCCCATCTTCGTATTGTATTGGCTATTTCATTCTCTTTCTATTCATTCAAATTCCTTACCTTCAGGAACTCACAAGGTAAAAAATAAAAAACACGTTGACGTCAAATGATAAATCAGAAAATATTATTATCCAACTTTTCAGGTTTTTAATATGAAATGAACCACATATTGTTTTCACTTTTAATGTTCTTGCGGCATGGAAGAATGTTGAACGTTTTGTTGCAACAGCACCAACAAAAATTTAATTTCGCATGGGGGACATACAAACAAGGCAATGCCCGCGGTTCACAAGCTTCCAAACATGAAAATCATGAATATTTTTTCATGTCCGAATTAACATTCTGTCGAATGTTCTGAGGATAGTCAAATAAGGATTTTCATGAAAGAAAATAATATTTTCCACTTCTATAGAAATCATGTTAAAACTATAAAAAAAATTACTAATTATCCGTTAGTAAAGTCATTAACTTTGCGCATGGCAAAAAAGGAAATAGTTGTTGGAATACATGTTTTCAGCAGTTCTCTTTTTAAAAAGTATAGCAAATATCTACACCAATTTTCGATATTTGTGAAAATTTCAATTTTTGATAAGGAGCATTTTTGGGCAAATCTCGTCAGTTTCTGAAAACGTTCGTTTGTGTATTTTTGAATAGAAAACTTGCGTTTTTAATACTCTTGTATCTTTATTTTATCTTTTTAAATGTTTAAAATATACTTTTGCTAATGATAGAGGAAAAAAAATTTTTTCGATTTTTGTGAAAATTTCAATTTTTGATAAGGGGGTACCCTTAGCATTTTTGTACAAATCTTGCCTGCTTTTAAAAACGTTCGTTTGTATATATTTAAATGAAAAACTTGCGTTTTTATTGCTCTTGTATGTTTATTTTATGTTTTTAAATGTTTAAAATATATTTTTGCTAATAATAGAGGAAAAAAAATATTTTCGATTTTTTTGAAAATTTAAATTTTTGTTAAGGGGGTACCCTTAGCTTTTTTGGGCAAATCTCGTCAGTTTTTGAAAACGTCCGTTTGTGTATTATTGAATAGAAAACTTGCGTTTTTAATGCTCTTGTATCTTTATTTTATCTTTTTAAATGTTTAAAATATACTTTTGCTAATGATAGAGGAAAAAAAATTTTTTCGATTTTTGTGAAAATTTTTATTTTTGATAAGGGGGTACCCTTAGCTTTTTTGGGCAAATCTCGTCAGTTTTTGAAAACGTCCGTTTGTGTATTTTTGAATGGAAAACTTGCGTCTTTATTGCTCTTGTATGTTTATTTTATGTTTTTAAATATTTAAAATATACTTTTGCTAATAATAGAGGAAAAAAAATATTTTCGATTTTTTTGAAAACTTAAATTTTTGTTTTTTGTTAAAAACCCTTAGCTTTTTTGGGCAAAACTCGTTAGTTTTTGAAAACGTCCGTTTGTGTATTATTGAATAGAAAACTTGCGTTTTTAATGCTCTTGTATCTTTATTTTATCTTTTTAAATGTTTAAAATATACTTTTGCTAATGATAGAGGAAAAAAAATTTTTTCGATTTTTGTGAAAATTTTTATTTTTGATAAGGGGGTACCCTTAGCATTTTTGTACAAATCTTGCCTGCTTTTGAAAACGTTCGTTTGTATATTTTTAAATGAAAAACTTGCGTTTTTATTGCTCTTGTATGTTTATTTTATGTTTTTAAATGTTTAAAATATATTTTTGCTAATAATAGAGGAAAAAAAATTTTTAGATTTTTGTGAAAATTTTAATTTTTGATAAGGGGGTACCCTTAGCTTTTTTGGGCAAATCTCGTCAGATTTTGAAAACGTTCGTTTGTGTATTTTTAAATGGAAAATTTGCGTTTTTATTGCTCTTGTATGTTTATTTTATGTTTTTAAATGTTTAAAATATATTTTTGCTAATAATAGAGGAAAAAAAATTGTTTCGATTTTTGTGAAAATTTCAATTTTTGATAAGGGGGTACCCTTAGCATTTTTGGGCTCTTTTGGGCAAATCTCGTCAGTTTTTGAAAACGTTCGTTTGTATATTTTTGAATAGAAAACTTGCGTTTTTAATGCTCTTGTATCTTTATTTTATCTTTTTAAATGTTTAAAATATACTTTTGCTAATGATAGAGGAAAAAAAATTTTTTCGATTTTTGTGAAAATTTCAATTTTTGATAAGGGGGTACCCTTAGCATTTTTGTACAAATCTTGCCTGCTTTTAAAAACGTTCGTTTGTATATATTTAAATGAAAAACTTGCGTTTTTATTGCTCTTGTATGTTTATTTTATGTTTTTAAATGTTTAAAATATATTTTTGCTAATAATAGAGGAAAAAAAATTTTTAGATTTTTGTGAAAATTTTAATTTTTGATAAGGGGGTACCCTTAGCTTTTTTGGGCAAATCTCGTCAGTTTCTGAAAACGTTCGTTTGTGTATTTTTAAATGGAAAACTTGCGTTTTTATTGCTCTTGTATGTTTATTTTAGGTTTTTAAATGTTTAAAATGTACTTTTGCTAATAATAGAGGAAAAAAAATATTTTCGATTTTTTTGAAAATTTAAATTTTTGTTTTGTGTTAAAAACCCTTAGCTTTTTTGGGCAAAACTCGTTAGTTTTTGAAAACGTCCGTTTGTGTATTATTGAATAGAAAACTTGCGTTTTTAATGCTCTTGTATGTTTATTTTATGTTTTTAAATGTTTAAAATATACTTTTGCTAATAATAGAGGAAAAAAAATATTTTCGATTTTTTTGAAAATTTAAATTTTTGTTAAGGGGGTACCCTTAGCTTTTTTGGGCAAATCTCGTCAGTTTTTGAAAACGTCCGTTTGTGTATTATTGAATAGAAAACTTGCGTTTTTAATGCTCTTGTAAGTTTATTTTATGTTTTTAAATGTTTAAAATATACTTTTGCTAATAATAGAAGAAAAAAAATATTTTCGATTTTTTTGAAAATTTAAATTTTTGTTAAGGGGGTACCCTTAGCATTTTTGTACAAATCTTGCCTGCTTTTGAAAACGTTCGTTTGTGTATTTTTAAATGGAAAACTTGCGTTTTTATTGCTCTTGTATGCTTATTTTATGTTTTTAAATATTTAAAATATACTTTTGCTAATAATAGAGGAAAAAAAATATTTTCGATTTTTTTGAAAACTTAAATTTTTGTTTTTTGTTAAAAACCCTTAGCTTTTTTGGGCAAAACTCGTTAGTTTTTGAAAACGTCCGTTTGTGTATTATTGAATAGAAAACTTGCGTTTTTAATGCTCTTGTATCTTTATTTTATCTTTTTAAATGTTTAAAATATACTTTTGCTAATGATAGAGGAAAAAAAATTTTTTCGATTTTTGGGAAAATTTTTATTTTTGATAAGGGGGTACCCTTAGCATTTTTGTACAAATCTTGCCTGCTTTTGAAAACGTTCGTTTGTATATTTTTAAATGAAAAACTTGCGTTTTTATTGCTCTTGTATGTTTATTTTATGTTTTTAAATGTTTAAAATATATTTTTGCTAATAATAGAGGAAAAAAAATTTTTAGATTTTTGTGAAAATTTTAATTTTTGATAAGGGGGTCCCCTTAGCTTTTTTGGGCAAATCTCGTCAGATTTTGAAAACGTTCGTTTGTGTATTTTTAAATGGAAAATTTGCGTTTTTATTGCTCTTGTATGTTTATTTTATGTTTTTAAATGTTTAAAATATATTTTTGCTAATAATAGAGGAAAAAAAATTGTTTCGATTTTTGTGAAAATTTCAATTTTTGATAAGGGGGTACCCTTAGCATTTTCGGGCTCTTTTGGGCAAATCTCGTCAGTTTTTGAAAACGTTCGTTTGTATATTTTTGAATAGAAAACTTGCGTTTTTAATGCTCTTGTATCTTTATTTTATCTTTTTAAATGTTTAAAATATACTTTTGCTAATGATAGAGGAAAAAAA
Organism: Ormia ochracea; assembly: GCA_963402855.1. Classification (NCBI taxonomy): domain Eukaryota; kingdom Metazoa; phylum Arthropoda; class Insecta; order Diptera; family Tachinidae; genus Ormia; species Ormia ochracea. The sequence goes on from OY727107.1 coordinate 58,599,164, forward strand.
ATTTTTTCGATTTTTGTGAAAATTTCAATTTTTGATAAGGGGGTACCCTTAGCATTTTTGTACAAATCTTGCCTGCTTTTAAAAACGTTCGTTTGTATATATTTAAATGAAAAACTTGCGTTTTTATTGCTCTTGTATGTTTATTTTATGTTTTTAAATGTTTAAAATATATTTTTGCTAATAATAGAGGAAAAAAAATTTTTAGATTTTTGTGAAAATTTTAATTTTTGATAAGGGGGTACCCTTAGCTTTTTTGGGCAAATCTCGTCAGTTTCTGAAAACGTTCGTTTGTGTATTTTTAAATGGAAAACTTGCGTTTTTATTGCTCTTGTATGTTTATTTTAGGTTTTTAAATGTTTAAAATGTACTTTTGCTAATAATAGAGGAAAAAAAATATTTTCGATTTTTTTGAAAATTTAAATTTTTGTTTTGTGTTAAAAACCCTTAGCTTTTTTGGGCAAAACTCGTTAGTTTTTGAAAACGTCCGTTTGTGTATTATTGAATAGAAAACTTGCGTTTTTAATGCTCTTGTATGTTTATTTTATGTTTTTAAATGTTTAAAATATACTTTTGCTAATAATAGAGGAAAAAAAATATTTTCGATTTTTTTGAAAATTTAAATTTTTGTTAAGGGGGTACCCTTAGCTTTTTTGGGCAAATCTCGTCAGTTTTTGAAAACGTCCGTTTGTGTATTATTGAATAGAAAACTTGCGTTTTTAATGCTCTTGTAAGTTTATTTTATGTTTTTAAATGTTTAAAATATACTTTTGCTAATAATAGAAGAAAAAAAATATTTTCGATTTTTTTGAAAATTTAAATTTTTGTTAAGGGGGTACCCTTAGCATTTTTGTACAAATCTTGCCTGCTTTTGAAAACGTTCGTTTGTGTATTTTTAAATGGAAAACTTGCGTTTTTATTGCTCTTGTATGCTTATTTTATGTTTTTAAATATTTAAAATATACTTTTGCTAATAATAGAGGAAAAAAAATATTTTCGATTTTTTTGAAAACTTAAATTTTTGTTTTTTGTTAAAAACCCTTAGCTTTTTTGGGCAAAACTCGTTAGTTTTTGAAAACGTCCGTTTGTGTATTATTGAATAGAAAACTTGCGTTTTTAATGCTCTTGTATCTTTATTTTATCTTTTTAAATGTTTAAAATATACTTTTGCTAATGATAGAGGAAAAAAAATTTTTTCGATTTTTGTGAAAATTTTTATTTTTGATAAGGGGGTACCCTTAGCATTTTTGTACAAATCTTGCCTGCTTTTGAAAACGTTCGTTTGTATATTTTTAAATGAAAAACTTGCGTTTTTATTGCTCTTGTATGTTTATTTTATGTTTTTAAATGTTTAAAATATATTTTTGCTAATAATAGAGGAAAAAAAATTTTTAGATTTTTGTGAAAATTTTAATTTTTGATAAGGGGGTCCCCTTAGCTTTTTTGGGCAAATCTCGTCAGATTTTGAAAACGTTCGTTTGTGTATTTTTAAATGGAAAATTTGCGTTTTTATTGCTCTTGTATGTTTATTTTATGTTTTTAAATGTTTAAAATATATTTTTGCTAATAATAGAGGAAAAAAAATTGTTTCGATTTTTGTGAAAATTTCAATTTTTGATAAGGGGGTACCCTTAGCATTTTCGGGCTCTTTTGGGCAAATCTCGTCAGTTTTTGAAAACGTTCGTTTGTATATTTTTGAATAGAAAACTTGCGTTTTTAATGCTCTTGTATCTTTATTTTATCTTTTTAAATGTTTAAAATATACTTTTGCTAATGATAGAGGAAAAAAAATTTTTTCGATTTTTGTGAAAATTTCAATTTTTGATAAGGGGGTACCCTTAGCATTTTTGTACAAATCTTGCCTGCTTTTAAAAACGTTCGTTTGTATATATTTAAATGAAAAACTTGCGTTTTTATTGCTCTTGTATGTTTATTTTATGTTTTTAAATGTTTAAAATATATTTTTGCTAATAATAGAGGAAAAAAAATTTTTAGATTTTTGTGAAAATTTTAATTTTTGATAAGGGGGTACCCTTAGCTTTTTTGGGCAAATCTCGTCAGTTTCTGAAAACGTTCGTTTGTGTATTTTTAAATGGAAAACTTGCGTTTTTATTGCTCTTGTATGTTTATTTTAGGTTTTTAAATGTTTAAAATGTACTTTTGCTAATAATAGAGGAAAAAAAATATTTTCGATTTTTTTGAAAATTTAAATTTTTGTTTTGTGTTAAAAACCCTTAGCTTTTTTGGGCAAATCTCGTCAGTTTTTGAAAACGTCCGTTTGTGTATTATTGAATAGAAAATTTGCGTTTTTAATGCTCTTGTAAGTTTATTTTATGTTTTTAAATGTTTAAAATATACTTTTGCTAATAATAGAAGAAAAAAAATATTTTCGATTTTTTTGAAAATTTAAATTTTTGTTAAGGGGGTACCCTTAGCATTTTTGTACAAATCTTGCCTGCTTTTGAAAACGTTCGTTTGTGTATTTTTAAATGGAAAACTTGCGTTTTTATTGCTCTTGTATGCTTATTTTATGTTTTTAAATGTTTAAATTATACTTTTGCTAATAATAGAGGAAAAAAAATTTTTTCGATTTTTGTGATAATTTCAATTTTTGATAAGGGGCTACCCTTTTTTTTTTTTTGATAATTTGTACCCTTAGCATTTTTGGGAAAATCTCGTCAGTTTTTGAAAACGTCCGTTTGTGTATTATTGAATAGAAAACTTGCGTTTTTAATGCTCTTGTATCTTTATTTTATCTTTTTAAATGTTTAAAATATACTTTTGCTAATGATAGAGGAAAAAAAATTTTTTCGATTTTTGTGAAAATTTTTATTTTTGATAAGGGGGTACCCTTAGCATTTTCGGGCAAATCTCGTCAGTTTCTGAAAACGTCCGTTTGTGTATTTTTGAATGGAAAACTTGCGTTTTTATTGCTCTTGTATGTTTATTTTATGTTTTTAAATATTTAAAATATACTTTGGCTAATAATAGAGGAAAAAAAATATTTTCGATTTTTTTGAAAATTTCAATTTTTGGTACCCTTAGCTCTTTTGGGCAAATCTCGTCAGTTTTTGAAAACGTTCGTTTGTATATTTTTGAATGGAAAACTTGCGTTTTTATTGCTCTTGTATGTTTATTTTATGTTTTTAAATATTTAAAATATACTTTTGCTAATAATAGAGGAAAAAAAATTGTTTCGATTTTTGTGAAAATTTCAATTTTTGATAAGGGGGTACCCTTAGCATTTTCGGGCAAATCTCGTCAGTTTCTGAAAACGTCCGTTTCTGTATTTTTGAATGGAAAACTTGCGTTTTTATTGCTCTTGTATGCTTATTTTATGTTTTTAAATGTTTAAATTATACTTTTGCTAATAATAGAGGGAAAAAAATATTTTCGATTTTTTTGAAAATTTCAATTTTTGGTACCCTTAGCTTTTTTGGGCAAATCTCGTCAGTTTTTGAAAACGTCCGTTTGTGTATTATTGAGTGGAAAAGTTGCGTTTTTATTGCTCTTGTGTGTTTATTTTATGGGTTTAAATATTTAAAATATACTTTTGCTAAATATAAAAGAAAAAATAATTTTACTATTTTTGGGAAAATTTTCGATTTTTGTTTCGGGCTGTGTGTGATGCCGTTCTCCCTGACATCTTAAAAGTCATGTAAAATTTTTACTTATGACTGCTGAAGACTTCGAAGGGAGAATTTTTCTTTTTCTAGAAACCATAATTTATTACATTTAATATCAGAGTGTTTGTTTATTCATTACTTTTCTGTATAATTTTTTTTCTTTTTCTTTTCGTTCTTCTTGTTGCATGTCAACAATTTGTCATTGAAAGCAGAGTTATTTTAATTGAAAACAATAAGGACACACGTTATTGTGCCAAGCATAATTTAAATGTTCTGTCCATGTGAAAATCGTAAATCATTTCTCATTTTTAATTATGTGTGCAATCCAATAGACAACGGCATGCATTTGTGTTTGTGTGTGTGTGTGTGTGTGAATGCACTTAGCAAACATACGTACAAGGAGACAGACGTGTTTACTTAGTACTTCGTCAGGGCTTTTGAGTTGTAGGTGTATTATTGTTTTGTAGGGTTTTATTCACAATATTTTCCATTGCATTTAATTGTTGACATATTTTGGCTTGCGAGTGAATGTGGAATGTTTGCTTAAAAATAATTATATGAAAAATAGGGAAAATATCTCACACATTTACGAAAGTGGGTTGACTTCGTGATTATTGCTCATGTTAAGGTGTTTCTTCAAAATAATGCTAAATGCATTCATTGTGAGCGTGAATATGTTTCTACTTCATTTCAGAAAAGCGTGCTGTTCAGATTTTAATTGCAGCAATCATTTTTTTCACCGCTGTTTACTAAAAATAATTTTTCTGCATGCAATTGTTTTAAAGTTCTATTAAAACTCCTGTTCAACATTCAGCAAGTAATAAACCAAAAATATTTTAATGAAAAGGAATCCTTATGCTGGAACTAGAAAGTGAACTCTTCTAAATTTGATAACGATTTTTCGCTAGCGATGGATGGATGGATAGATAGATTTTAGTAGGGACACCGTTTACTGTACTTTTATTTTCTAAAATTAACAGCACATCTAGTCAGACTGCTTGTATATCAACTCATGATTCATAAATATCAAAAATTTGTCTTGGCGTAAGAGCTATTCAAGACGATATAGCTGGTATAAACTAATATAAAAAGCAGAACACACCAAAACACCCTCGATTTCTTAAAGTTTAGAAATTTTTTTTTTTTTGCTTTTCTTTGAAATGCAAATAAATAACTCAATATATTTCAAGATGACAAATACAATGTTATAACGTTTATAATACAAAAAAAAAGTTTTATGGAAAGAATCCTAACATTTTAAAATTTATTAGATGAGCCATAAAAGCAGGTGAAAATTTACCAAAAGGACTGCTTAAGGAAGGACATAAAAGGACGCATAATAAATATGTCAGGAGTAAGTGTGCTTCGTCTCGTTTGTAAGAAGAAATACATGGAAAACATCATTTCACAAAATTGAGGCGGAGACACCTTAAAGTTGGTATTTAGAAATTATTATTTAACATTTTGCAGTGCTTTCGAGGAAGCATAAAGTACATAATCTTTAATCATACTTGACTCCCGCTAAGGAAAAGTCAACATTTTATGTTTTACGAGAGAAAAAATGAAATATAATTCTCCTTCATTTGGGTTTCTTTTCTTACCCGGAAATCTTTTGCAGACGTACACCAAAAGTTGCGGGCATTTAACGTCATTTCTTACTCCATTTCTCTCGCAGTATACTTTTTTAAACATTTTTTTTCCTATAATTTTTTTCTCATATCCAACATGAGCAAGATTTTTTTTGCTGTTTTCTTCTTTTTAATGAAAATTAATGGTTTTTCCAGTTTGCTGTCAAAAGCTAAAATGGCAACACTGGCAGTTGACTACTACTAAATACAAGTTAACGGGTGTTTCCTTCCAACATAATACCTTAAATCATTCCTACATACATATGTATGTACACGAGTGTATGTGTATTAGTGTTTGTGTGTGTGTGTGTGTGTGTGTGTGTGTGTGGGTGCACAGTTTACTGCTATTTTCCTGTCGTTTCCTTTCAGTTTTTGTAAATTCCCTGGCGCGATGAACAATGGTCGTCATCATCATTTCAATTCGTTTCATTTTGCTTTTAGTAGAAGTTTTATTTTCTTATTCCGGTTCTTCTTGACTTCTTACATGCCATTTGATATAATTCTCTTTTACACAAAATAATCAAATATTTAAAGAGATTTAAATAAATGTTTATTTGAAAATTAAGTAAAATAGAAATCAAGTAAAGATGAAAGCATAACAAAAGTGCATGCACAGCTTTGGCATTTACGTTGCATTTTCCTAAATGACATTGACTTTATTATTTAAGAAATAATTTCAACAATCCGAATCTTGATTAAGACATCGGATCGCATTTGACTTTGAACTACTCATATTAGCGACTTGTTTTGTTCTCGTCTCACAATTGCAAACTTGATAAATATTTTGAATATTTTTCCATCAAAAGAATGAAGCCAAATGGGGGAAAAATGAAAAAGGAAATAAAAAACTGGCATGCCGTTTTATTATTAAGTGATTTTTCTTTTATTTATTTTTTTGTTTTATTTCACTAAAAATAAATTATTCAATTTCCAATTAATAGCTTTAACTTTGTCAAACATTGCGATGTTCATCTGTTATTGTAGCAGTGATTTGACGGAAGACACCAATGCGAGGCCTACGACGAGTATCATACATTGGAGCGTGAATAGTTTGCTTCGTATGTTTCAAGCTCCATGGTATCGCAAATGATGCAAATACTTTAACCCTGACTGTACCAACGTGATCCTTTTAAACCGCTCTGAACAGATCTTTATTAAAAAATTATTTTAAATTGTAAAAAGCTATAAAATTCATTTGTTTATGTATTTTTTGCATCTATTTGTTGGTTCTTTCGTGCAATTCGAAGTAGAGAAAACCTCTATAATGGCGACCCACTCGTACGCCTTACCGGCCGTTACTATCCCTAAACTTCTCAAAATACTTGTTTGTGTGACAAACGCCTAAAAAGTTTACAATTCCGCGCAAGCAATGTTGACTAGCGTAGAAATTGTTTATTTTTGGCTCTTTTATGCAGTTTGTAATGTTTTGCTCCGTTAAAAGCAAAAGCCTCTCCGCAACCTCGGCAAGAAACGAATGGATACTTTGTTAGCGTTATGCAAATGAAATGTAAAATGAAATATTTTCGGTCCTTTAAGAGGACTTGCACATGTCTTTGACTTTTTGTTTGCAACTTTATGAAATAACGCCCATTTAGCAAAGACAAGCTTCCACTCTGGGAGTGCTTGTACTGTTTCACAAATCGGTCTCACAAATGTGTTTATACAAGTTTTCTTTTGCCTCCATAAGTCATAAAAAAAGGGGAGAAAAATGTAACGAAAATGTAACGAATGTTCTATTGTGTTCTTTTACTTAACAACGTTATTTCATTTTACTTTTTGTTATAAAACTCTCCTTGAGTACGTACGTATAGACGAAAATCAGTTTAATGGGATGGTTGATTCTTTATTACATCTATTTAACATTTTCACTCCCCGGCCTTGTGCTTTGCAAAACTTTCAATATTCCCATCAGATATGAAACATTGAATTATTTAGAATAACCACTGGTTGCAAAGTTGGTGATAAAGACAAACACCCTCGAGCGACCCCCTAAACGTATTAAAGAAAGGAACTTCACATCTTAAATTTTTTATTATTTTCAAGAGTTTCTCTTGTCCATCTTTTACAGCTGCATGTATAAGTAAACATGGACATGAGCACGAACATGAATACGGTCATGCAAAGAGTCCACAAACACACATCCATTCAAACATTTAAACAAACATCTAATTTTCATGTTTATTGCCCAACAATTATCATTATCGCCATCAACCAAGAAGCACAGGAATGCCCATGCGTCTGGATGTGTGTGCATAAGAAGGCGCATAGAAACACATAACGACGAATAGGATTAAAATATAAAGGAACGAGAAATAGGGGATCTACTTGTTAAAGAAAACAGCAGCTTAGAGAATAAAAAATTAAAACAAACAACCTGTTTAAAGACAATTGGCCATTTTGAGCACGTAAATGTTGCATCACGACAACAACTTCGAAGTTCCAGCAACAAACAAAGCAAATAACTTACAATGAAATACTATCTTGTATCCATTTGTCAATTTATTTGCTCTCCTTATGCCGAGTAATGCGCTCACAGTACCACGTATCCAAGTCAAAGGAAAAAATTTATATGTGGAAGCACATCTACGGTAAGAGTGTGTGCGTGCAAAGAAAAAGGTTAAACTTTTGGAAAAGTATTAAAAGTTTTCTACTTAAAGAGGAAAACTTACCACACCTCCGGGAATATGGCCACTTGTAGTTCCACTTGTTTGGCACGAAACATGTGTATGCATGTTGGGTCTACGAGTATCTACATGCGTTCAGCATATTATTGTCATCAGAAATACAAGTGAGGACAAAGCGATCGTATGTTTTTGAATGTGCGCAATCAAGCACACACGCAAGCATCTTATGACAAATCCACACTTCATATACGTATCCATACCCATAACTTATGTGCAACTTAATGACCACTTTGTATCCCAATCAGATAACTTGTACAACTAATAAAGTTAATAAAACCGATTGACACTGACATCATTTGCATAAATACTTTAGTAGTTAAACAAGACGGCCTCATTTGCTCACAGATTTAATATCCATTGTTGGACAGCCAGTGCTAGCTCGTTCTGCTTTGCGATATTTGAATTAGTGAACCCAACACGAGGCATTTATATATATTCGTACATAAATGTTCTGCATAAAAACCATATTTAATTCGGAATGGTGGCGCTTTTACAGGAAAACAAACAAAGACGTCGTCACAAATTCTTTATTTGGTTTCCTTCTTCATTTTTTTCCACACAAACACTGACAGATCTTCAGAGGATGAACGTTGAAAATTCTGCCGTTACCTTGTAATAACTGAAACGGACACACAAGTGGCCTATAGAGTGGTCCAGCCACTTTCACCTGGGGTGGTTCCCCTCCCATCGCAGAGATAAATATTTGTCAGATAAACATTTCCTTTTCAATGAACAAGATTCCTTCCTGTGGATACATTTTGATGAAAACTATTTATATTTCATTACAAGGACATTCGCACGTTTTCATTTTCTTTTTTTTATTTTTTAAGTCTGCAAAGGTGAGTGAGTTCGGCGAAACTGCGTTAAACATACACACACACACACACACACACACTCAAATTTATTTCGTTAGGGTCGTAGTTTTGTGTTGCTACCTTTCCATGCATGCCGTACATTTTTCATTTAGTATCTGCTTAGTAATCAGTGCGTAACACTTTCAAAAGAAAATCACAAAATTGACACATCATACACTACACACTCGTACAACAAAGGACGTACAGAACGGAGACTTTCAATACATTCAACAAAAAAGGATGTACAAAAAAATCCAAAGAATTTGTCTATAAATGCAGAAGTTCATGATTTGTTACTTCTTCGTATTTCTGCTGAAGTCGTTGTTTTTCGTTAAATGAAAAAAAGTTAAATTGACCCTCGTTTGTTACTTTTAGTTTGTATTGTCCTTCATCATTCACTTCCATACACAAAAAGTCCGCAAACTGAGAGAAATTTTATAGCAATACAAGATGTATTTTTCACCCACAAGCAATAGAAAACCAAGAAGAGCGAGCATCTGCTCTATTTTTTGTTCAGTGTATTCCAGAAATATGTCACAAGCATGTTTGTATCTGCATCCACATTCAATTCTTTTACAGATAAATGTGACCAATTAAATATTTCATGTTTAGTTGACCACTATTTTCACTCCTCCCAATTTTATTATCTACTCGTTCTGAAACAGCCCGTTTTTATCAGTGTGTGCTTGCACATTATGAGACCGATGTTTTCTTTGCTCATTTGCTTTCGTTAATAACTTAATATTTATTCCAAGTTTTTCATAACAGTTTGTTGGCCGGTGTATTTCAGGCCACTTTCATCTGGGCACAAGTCAAATGCAAATGGGATCAAACATGAAGTTTTCTTATTTAATTTTTGTTTTTACTGCCAGATTATTTTATGAAAAATTTATCCTTTTTGGCAAAGTGATAAAATGTTTTAGCTTGATTTTCCTTCTAAATTCAATAAATAAACAAACAACAGTAAAAGAAGGACCAAAAAGGTATAAATAACATTTTACGTTCGTACATCCCCTCTATGGTTTCACACAAAACACATACACACACAGACGCACGTTCACGAAGGTGTACGTACGTCTATGCTTTCCTATCGTTATGAATGCAAATATTTGAGATATTCTAAAACAAATTAATCAAAACTAACAAATCCATTAATTTTATTGTTTAAACAACATGAAATTAAAATATACTTTTTAAGTCTTAATATTTATAATAATAACAAAAGGATCGCTTGTTATCGTAAGAGCCTGATTATACTGCAAGTCACGCCAACTAAATTCACTTTTAAGCACCTTTTAAACATTCGCATACATGTCATTTACTATCCCTTCAAACGAAATGCGTATGTAATTTTTCAAACTTTTACGGATTTTCCTCAGACAGAGAGAGACCAAGTTAGGAACTTTTGGAAAATGTGTATTACGTGGAACATTGTGAAGCATTTATTGCAAAGCAAAGATAATGAAAGGAGGTGATGAACGAAGGAAAAGTTTTCATTACCAATTTCCTTTAAAAATAAATGAAAAACAATAAAATAAAAAGGAATAGACTCCATCCCATTTGCAATTCAAATCCGTTAGTTACCAAATGATTACAAAAAAAATAACGAGGTGTTCATCATGAGTCTTGTTTTCGGAAGCTATGCAATGTCAAATACTTCATTTTCTTTGTAACATTATCTTTTTGATCGGAAATTCATCATATTCTGCAAAGCATTAAATCATAAATTAATCCCTCCATGGTACTCTTAACCGCTGTAGGAATCTTCGACGTTAATTAAGCGTGGAAACGTGGATAATGAAAAGGAATGGTGGGGCGCGCAACGCGATAATTTCAGCACGCGAAAAATAATAAATAAAAATAAAAATTATAAAAACCTTCTGATGATTTAAGACTTTAAATTTTTCACTTGCGATTTAATTTTTCGTAAAATATTAAAGAGGGAAAAACTTACAGAAGAAGAAAATGGTTCGTAGCAGCAGGATACGGCGGGCAGCCCTACTAACTTCTGCACACTAAAAGTATTTCGCTGTAATATTGTATTTTACATTTCGGTAGGAATGTGCCCCAATAAAGTATTTCTTTTCGTTGCTTTGATTAAAATACAAATCAAACTTGCATCAATTGCAACAATGCAATTCAACATTCAGCAATAAAGTGCAGTTGGCACAGAGCAAAAATAAATTAAAAGAGAAACTATGAATGAAGCATTTAAACATTTGCTTTGGTAAATGTTTTTCCTCCGCTTGCAAAGCCACAAAAAGAAGGAAGCCGACAGAGAAGTAATAAATAATCAATTAATATCTTAGAATGTCAGGTTAAATAAAACATTTTATGCATATTAATTAACTGACGCTGTGCCCACCCAGCAGGTGTTAGCTTTTAATTTTTGATATTTTCAGTTCCATTCAATGCATTCATGCCATTAGGTGCAGCAACCAGCCGTTGCTGAGAAATAATTAATGCTCGCACCGTGCAGGTGAGTGACTATGCACCATGGAGGTCCTTCTCCAACAAGCGAGATGCGATTTTATTTTAATTCGTGGTTTTCGACTGTGAATTGTGAAAAAATGTTTTAATTGCAAATATTGAAAAATTTTTCAGTTTTTTGCTGGCCTTTTTCCAATAGAAGTGCATACTTTCCACACATCTGTATATTTAGTTAAACCATTTCATTCACCGGGCGTAGCCGTCGCTTGCGTTTATGTGTTGTGTACGCGTTTGTTATTGTTTTATCAGTTCGCTTGTTTGTTTAATTGTAATTCGGTTTTTCACTGCTTTAATAAAAATACGTTCGTTCCGTCAGTGCGGTTTTCTAAGATTCCGGTCTTTTGCTCTCGATTTGTTGTATTGTTCGCTCAGTGTGTCTGTGGTTAAATGCATGCAATGCATTATTTTTTATTTATTATTATTTTTTTCTTTTTAGTTATTTTTAATTAAGAAATTCTTTTGCTAACAACCGCGATGCAAAAGAATAAAAATTATTCACAAGAATCTTTTTTGAATTTTTAGTATTTTAACAAACAAATAAATTAATTAAGTTGTAATAACTTTAGAAGTCTTCATGATAGCTGTTCAAACATTATGCACTCTCACTGCACTTCTGCAAATGCCGCTAGGAAATGACGGTATCCTCATAAACAACTGGCATTAATAGTACAAAATATAATTATAAAATAATATAAATATAATTATAAATATAATTACAAAATATAATCGTGAAAGGAAGCATCTGTGTTGTTAAGTGATTTACATATATCCAATTTTAATTTCATCGCCTTATTTTCTAACCTCATAACCTGCTGGCTTGTTATATATTAAAATCTGACACAAGCTGATTGATCTTGCCCTATTATCATGTAATCGAAAATGGGAAAAAATTCAGGGAGAAAACCACTTTCCTTCAAAATAAATTAAAATAATTCAAATCAATCAAGCCATAATTGAATTTTACAATTTTCTTTCTGCGAAAACCCCTATCCTAATTCCACTAACAATATAACAATTTTTGTGTTCAAATATATTCATTTATATATTTTCTATTGCAGAATAAGTTCTTGAGCAGATCTCTTGAGAAGACGAAACCGCAATTTGCTCCTGACAGATTTTTCTAGAAATAAAAAAAATTTGAATGAAACCCGATATATGTATATTTCACATTATGATTAATCATTGACCAATTTTCACTACCTCCAACCGTTAAGGAAAACAATAATTCGCATTCGTCCAAAAGGGCTGGAAGAGAAATAAAATGACTTTCAGAGTACAAAAAGAAATCACAAGAGAGCTTAAAACCGGATTTTTCTGATTTTTCTTATGCCAATTACGAAACATTTCCGAATGTAAAAAGTTTTTAATTTTTTTCTATATTTCCGGACAAAAATGTAATTTAATTAATTCAGTGACAAAGTTGTTTAAGTATTCAATTAACTTCTGCAAATTCGCAAAATTCTGGGATCGCGGATTTATAAAAGTAAGTTTTAAAAAGAAAACACTGACACACACATACACATGCACACGCAAAGGCATCTAGAGAAACAAAATGTCCATAATAAATTAAGACACGTATTTAATTTTATATGTTTTACATGAGTGCTGTAGTGAAGAAAATAACGAACACTTTAACTTTTTATGCAACATTTTAGCACGTGCATACAGAAGGTAAATAAAAGTCTCACTGAGACACTTCTTGTCACAAAGAACACTAATAAAATTAACTGAAAAGGCAAGTTCGCAGTGTAAATATGATTAAATACAAAAATTCTATAGCAAAACCTACCTGTACCCCAAAAAACAATATTTATAAATAATTTAAGAGGCGAATTTAATTAACGAGCAACAAGCGAAAAAACATTCGTACTTAAGAAAGTAATAAAGTTCAAAACTGGGCTTATAACGCTCAAAGGTGTTCCGTAATTTAATCAATAGAATCAATGAACAAAAGATGGAAAACAAGGAATTCATACACTTCCATTACTGTTCAATACTTCTTAGTCCTGATTCGTTCGAACGTGTTACATTTTCAACACCTTTCCCCCTCCCAAACTTAGGACAACATTTTTGGTTCAGTGGAGAAACCGAGTCGCAAATTGCTATTACACAACACAGTAAAAGATTTAATTGTGAAATGATACGTTTTCTCATTCTGATTCTCGATTTCAGTCACCAGCACTTCACATACCAATGCACTTTCAATAATACTAATAATAATCTAATAAGAGGGCTTGTGGGCGTGTGTGTGAGTGTGTATGGATGGATGTGTGATATTTCCACTTCGTACGTGCACACACACCCGAGGAATGCAAATGTTCATTCACACACATACAGGAAACGACTTCGTTTCTTAATTTCATTTCCGGCCTGTTGCTCGACAATGGAGGCAGATCCCCAAAACTCTTCTCTTTGGCAATAGGTTGCAAAATAACCTGTATTTATACTTTTAGTGCGTACTGCAGAAACAACAAGCTAATAATTTAAATTTCTTCTACATGGCACTCAAAGCCGTAAGCTCGAAACACTAAACGAACTTTGCTTACACGATTTAAGGTAAATTCAAATAACATTCCAACATACATGGAACTTAAATAAATGTTTAATATTCTAGTTAATATAAATAATATATATGATTCGGGGTCAGGAAGCAGATGATTCGAAACCAAAGCATATTTCAATCAGCAGGAGATTTCCTCTTCACAGTCATAGCAAAGGACTCTGAAATCGTGGCTATAGCTCAAACCCTTGTGGCAGAAATTATGAGAGAACATGATCGATCGGCTCGTGTAAACCAACTACAAAATTGTTGAAAAATTGCAGGATTTGTTTCCTATAAAATGCACAAAAATGGGCAGGAAATTATATTGTATTACTTCTTCGTTTATAGAAAATTCAATATTTAAATTTCATGTTTTGAATACTGTGTGTGGGTGTATGAGTGTGTGTGTGTGGGAATCTACGTTGTACATATTTAATAACCATACAATCGACTTATCTTCCTTCTACGTGCAGTCTACAACACAAAACACTTACCAACATTTATTAGATAAAAATTAAAATTCTAAACTACAATTGGCTGGTGAGTCAATGAGCTCTTTTTAGACCATGAACGCAATAAGCAAAATCGATGAACTTTGTATAGTTACAACTGATTTCCAGGGAAAAGGAAAGAAAAATGAAAGAGACAATAAAAAAAATGCAACCGAGAAAAGTATTGTATAGTGGAATGTTATTAAAAATGCAACAACTACAAATGCAAGTGCGAATACAAAATATTTTCCTATAAAAATGAGAATGTGTCAAGAAGCCATAAAACATGTAATTTATGTGAACTGCACTCAAATGAAAATCTGGCTTGCACAAGCAGGCACACAAATAAGTACAACAAAATCAAAGATATAAATTATAAATACAAGACGCACGAAAAGCTTCATAGCAGAAGATACCGACCGAACCAAAAGGATTGAATAGAATGAACAGCAGCGCTTTTTCATCATCATCTTCATCGAAAAATTACTTGCAAATTATTTGCTTTCAACTTTTATAAAATAATTCATCTCCTCTTCTTCTTCAACCACTTTATTGTCATATTTTCTACTTATTTTCCACTTTTTCAAAGAATATGGTCAATTTGGAGAGCCTTCTCAGCAATTATGTGTTTCTACTTAACCCACATTAAAGACTTAATGAAACACTTGGCGCTGTGTAAGCGACAACAAGTGTGCCAATCGTTAAAAGAACAAAGTAAACAACAACAACATGCGTTTAAAATTTTTCTTAACATTAAAGAAAATCAAATCCAGAATACATATTCGAAAATTTAACTGATGCATTACCATATGATTCCCAAAATGAAGACGAAAAGCAATTTCCGTGCGTATATAAAACACTGTAAAATTTAAAAACTGTAGTCCAAACACTTCCTACCACACCAATAGCGACGCTGAAAAGCAAGCTTGAATGCTTACCGAAGCAGTGGGTACGGGGTGCAAAGACCGTATTAACCAAAATAAATACTTTTAAATCATTTGAATTAACGCTTGTCAACTAATATAGCAAAAACAATTCAGTCCGTCAGCAGTCTTTATAACATCATCTGATAATACTTCCACTATAAGAGAGTTATTGAATGTAATTAATTAGCCAAAAGTAACGTAAACATAAGCTAAAACAGAATTCAGAGAAACGAAAGCCCTTATCAGAAGTACCTTTAGTATTTGTTTATGTATACAAAATCTAGTACAGCTATTATAATGCTGACAATTCTGTCCCCCTTTCCTTTGTTTCTAGGCTGGATCAATTGTAAACTACTTTTTTCTTCTTATCAACGCTTTTCGGCGAAAGTTAACAGAAAAAGGCATTTTAATCCATTACCCAGTATGTGATAATGGCAAGGGAGCCGAAGACGTCAAATGAAACGTTTTAAATTATTGTTTATCTTTTGACACAACATTTGATAACCTTCATCATCATCTGAGGCTTTTCGACACGATATTTTTTTAGATGAAGCTGTTTTCTGCGTTAGACATGGTGTTGCCGCAGTTCCAATACAATTCTGTCTCTGAGTTAATTTATAGATACACGTACACACTCGTTCCCATACGCACACACACATTACAACTGCGTAAACACGTAAGTATGCGAGACTAAAAATTAGCATAAAACATTAACATTTGCACAAAGCCAAGAAACAAAAAAGTATAAAGTTTAAAAAAGTTTTTAAAATATGAAAGAAACACTTTTCAGAGACAACACAGGTAACCACGAAGCTGAGAGTAAGCAAATGTTCATTAGAAATAAAAATCCAAAAAAAATAGTCAACAATTAATCGTAGATTTTCAAATTAAAACTATTCGAAATGTTTAGGAAATTTGCAAGGACAAATTAACATTATGAAATAATATACTAAATCACTGGAAACTGCTTCGATTTTCGGACGCCCCATCGACACCAAGAGTTTTCGAAAGTGTGTTGCGGGGTCCTACGCATGTCGAAATGCTTTGTTAGGGCAATCTTCCCACATTTTGGATACTTGGGATTGTATCACGCAACATTTCCACACAACCACGCCAACGGCAAAAATGTTACAAACACCTTGTCTAGAACCAGTAAGTGATAAAAACCAAATGGAATGCGTTAAAGACTGTAGAGATCGATGTGTCTGATACACAACTACACAAGCGTGTGTACGTATGTGAATACATTTCCAAATTTAAATCTTTCAAGAGAGTTTTATACAGAACGATATTTTCTGGAAGAATATTCTTAAACTTTTTAGTAAACCGAATAAAATTTGGATTTTTAGACAAACATTTCGATTTTTCGGCAAGGCAATCTTTATTTGTCTACTTTTAACAAGGACTTCCGTCATTTTTTTCTTTTCTCATTGACCTCATCTTTGACTTCCTGTTTTCTTTAGATACAAATTAGTCAATGTAACACTGGCTATTTGATCAACATCAAAAGTCAAGAGCAAGAAAAATCTCACGGAAAACATGTGAAGGGATGGATTGGACATTACGATTGAGAAAAATAATTGTGGGAGATTTGAAAAAGAATGGCTTTTTATATTATTCGATGACTTTGATATCGTTTTAGCCGCATTGAACTGTACCGAGGTTTGTCTTTATCCGAAATGCCACACCTTCTACGTCCTAATTTCACAGGTTTATGGACAGCATTTATCTCTTCATTTTATTTTCTGAGTGTGTGTGAAAAACTTAATCTGTAAAATCTAAAATCGTGTAAAAGAAAAGTTGTTTAAAGTTACAGAGAGGGAAGGAAGTTTCAAGATAATTTGTTATTTTTCGTTAATATTTCCATTTTTATTAAAAAAAAAATGTAAAAAATTTATCAACATTTTCGTTAATTCTAATGATGCAAAATGTTGTGTTATTTAAAATAACAAAGCAAAAGTTCTTCTGTTGGAATTGCTTTTATTTTATATTTTAAATTCATTTTTAGAATTAATTAGGCAGAACATAAATCGCAAAGCGAGAAGCTTTGCTTCTGCTGCCACTCAAGTATACAATATTGAGCACAACATGTATTTATTATACGGCAAGATATTTGGAACCGTAAACTTATGTGAACCCCCTTCAACATGACGCTTAATCAAATTTACATAAAAAAATTTACATATTAATCGTATTCCACGCGAATTGTTTACATTCGTTTACTTTCAATTTGTAAGACCAGGAATCAATCTCTTCTCTACCTACAAATAGAATAAAGTTTCTTTGTAACTTCCGTGGGCTCTCCAATTCTCAAATTTTACTTCACCAAGCAAATATATTTTTTTCCTGCAGACATCTCACTAGACCTCAAAAGTACGGATATTGGATATTTTCGTGTCGGATAAAAACGGAAATTGATTTAAGATCAGATGATCATAATAACTTCAATAGCAGCAGCTCCCACGCGCGGTTCACCTCATCCTCGGAAAACCTTTCCTTTTGGTTTCTAGTGCGATTTTAATATCACATTAAGAACCATGAATAAAATAATAATTTATTATTATTATTATTATTATTATTATTATTATTGTTATTATTATTGTTCCACTTATCCAAAATGTACCACATATCATTGATGTTAAGCCATCCACTATGAAATGCTCAAAACAACTATTGGCGCACTTGCACTTGTTTCAACTTTTTCGCGTTTTATTTTATTGATGGAAATTAAATGGATACAATTTATTTCTAAAAAAAATCACTGAAAGATACAAAATCATGACAGCTGCAATGATTGGCAACGAAACTATCAGGATTTGTACAATTAATTAATCTCCAGCCAACACATACCAGCAATTAGTTGCAACAATAATCTGATAATTCTATATTCTCGGAGTAAAAAAAATTATTTTTCTAATAAGTAACAACAGAGTAGGAAAAACTTAACTCGAAATAATTATTAACCTCACTCGCTATTTATATATCAACTAAAGACCAATCATATAAATAAAATCAAATGAAAAGTAATAATAACAAAATGAAATTGTTATAATGTCCGGTTAATAATAGTTCTTAAGGAATTTAGCTTTCCCAACACAAACAATTGATTATACGCAAAATGAAATAAAAAAAAATATTTGACTAAACAACATTTCTGAATCTCTTTCCTTTTAGTTTAGGTATCTGGAAATAATAGGCAAAAGTGCAAATCAATTGCTACTTTTTGAAACACATTTAATTATATTCTTTTACTACGGTTTCGATTTTTGACGACTTTTAAATTTACAAGTGTTAATTTTTTATATTTAAATTGTTTTCCACTAAAAATTCTCAACTTATCTTTGCCTTAAAGATACATCCTCTTTACAAAAATTCTAATTCCTAAATTCCAAATTACTTATATTTTTCAATCGCAAATTCTGAAGAATTTCATTAAACTAAATCTGAAATAGAAAATGTTATTCTTTAAGTTATTATTTTTATAGAGTTCACATCGAATTCGATTCTGTCTAATGAAATTTAAATTGGAAAAAAAATGAATTGATTTCAAGTGTAAAAAGTCATAAAAGAATTGAATTCAGAATTTTGTCATCAGAATTGGCCAACTTAAATCTACTTCAATTGTTGTGGGATACCAATTAGAATATTGATGCTGTCTGTATTAGGAAAAACCAATGCATGCGATTTTTAATTTTATTTTCCCAGTATCTGTTATTCCCGCTGACGCAGCCTTCTTGAAGATACCACAATCATCGTTAATTCGACGTTAGCACAACGACAAATATTTTGTACTTCTCTATTTATATGCTGCTATATTTCTTGTCACAACTGTGTGAGAACCTATTAAAATAATGCTTCTGGGTCTGAATAATTTTAATACATACTAATAAGCATTACCTTGCAGTCAACAATTATATTTAGTTTTAATGAAAATTAAAAAAAAAATGTTGTGATAATAATCGTATTTAGTAGCACGTAACACTACGGAGCATTTGATTTTAAACATTTGCGGCTGACGTTAGCGATGCACTAGAAATTAAATATTTTGTTTGAGACTCGTAGTTTAGTATACATTTGCGGATCCTTGCTAGCTTACTCAGCTAGCATGGGAAATATCTTCAGTTAGGCAGGTACCTTACTGGCACACCAAAAGTTTTCTATGATACCCTCTGCTCTAAATGAATTCTTAACTTGTATGAAACTCAGCTATACAACTCGCAATTACTTTACGTACAAAATTTATCATGAAATGCTGCTCTTCGTTATGTAGAGTACATGCACCGGGAACCATCCACTCACCCATGCATGCTGCTTTCAACAGTGCATGGAACAAAGCAAAAAGAATAATTTGCAATTTTAATTCCAATTTGAATTTAAAAAAACTAACTTTGATGGTACTCCCGCCAGCATGAAGGATTATGAAACTGGACATAAAAACGTAATGAGATTTTAAATTACACATAAATGAGAGACAATTTTTGTTAGACACTCAAAAAAGAAATGAATTTGTTTTTTATTTCAATTTACATTTTTACAATTTTTCGATTTATCTCTCGTCGTTTGAAGCAAAATTATTTTTAAATTCTTGTGGAAAAAATTATAAATTGTTTTCAGCTTATTTCTATGCAAAATGCGGAAGGTTTAACAAAAATGTGAAAAAAGAACTTATTGAAAACTTTTAGATGGCTCCGGATATGAGGGCGTGCACATTCATCGTTCACTTCCTGATCTAAATAAATATTGTTTAAAATTTATTTGAATTTTTAATAATGATTTCTGCACTGATTTATACTGAACTTTACATGTATATGTACATACACAGGCCCAGGCACAGGAACCCCCACACTCACACACTCGCGCACTTACAAATTGAGCTTGTTAGCTCATAGATATCATTAGATTGTGCAAAATGTCACTGTATACTATAAATGTAAATTTATCTGATACGAGTATTGTGACATTTTTAATAGAATTTAAATAGAAATAAATGTGAGAGAGAAGATATGAAAATGGAAATGCACTCCTTTTATATCATAACCAAATATTGGGGATATTTTTTACAATACGAATTTCTGTTTATTATTTTTCTTTCCTCTTTGCCTTTCACAAAATTATGAATGCATGCAGAGAAATATGTGCATGGATGTATGTAGGTATGTATGTACGTACAATCCTACGTACGTGCATACACACTCATATGCTGGAATTTACGTCATACGAGTATATGCATGCGCACATAGACCGTCCAATAAAAACAAGCAAACGGTTACATACAATATTTAAGTACAAATTTTATTTTTTCTCTAAGTCTTTAACGTGCAAATGATATATTAAATTATTTTCTGATGTCACAATTAAATTATTTGTATGTCCGATCTACACAATAGCAATTGTAGTAAATACAAGCTGCATACTAATGAATGCCAATTGCTAAGTACATGTTTTGCCAAACGTATTTGTTTACAAATTCGATATACTTGTTTGGAAATAATGTTTAATTGTTGAGACTGCAAAGAAGAATTGCACTTTTATAGTTCAATGCAGACTGCACATTGCAGACTACACACTTCCTTAGAAGTCATTTTAATGAGGTGTTCGGTCAGAGTGCATACTTACTGTGAACTTGCCGCACCTTATGCTCTTTGAACTTAATCGCAAGCGCAATTTGTCAGCTCACAGCAGTTTTAGCAGTAAGTTTACGTAGACGCAGTGGAGGCGACTGATAATCAATAATATTTGCAAAAAGTTTTCATTAAGCACAATTATTGAAAAAAAAATTAAAGCTAATTAATTTTAAACTTCACGGATTGAAAGCACAGACCACTTTATTTCACATTTGAGCAAATAATTTAGTATCTGCTAGCAGATTATGCCAATTTTTATTGCTGCAACGAAATTTAAGGATTAAAAATGTGTTTCGTGTCGCTGAGGACATTGACATCACCAGCAAGAGACATTATTTTGGAATTTATGCGGTTGGAAAATAAGTATCAAGCGGTCACTTGTCGCTCGTGCAGCTGATATTTCCAAGCAATAAGAAAGCTGAGAGAGGAAAATGTAATACAAGGTAGAAAACGTACAGTAGTAATTATGGAGATCAGCTGTAATACAATACAGTCTAAAGTAATTGGTTACTTTCATCGTGATCATGCCAACTGCACAAAGGAATAACGGATAGCGAGCGCGCGTTCGTTTCTTTTGCTAAGTTCCCCTTTGCTGGTGATATTAAACAATAATTTTACTTTATCTAGCTCTTCACACCTGTCTCACCCCCTTTCACTCATGCTATGAAAACCAGGGCAAATAATTAACTATTTAAAACTATTCCCCTCTTCATACTGCTGCAAATTTCCATTCATTTGCGTTTACCTTTGAAATGTATTTGTATGTGTGTATGCATGTTTGCATATACCTAATTAATTAACCCCTCCCCAAAAATGCAAAACTTCACTTTTAGTTGAAACTTTTTATCGCAAAGTAATAATAATTGTTTGGGGGGAGTTTGGCGAGAGAAAATTTACATAATTACCAGCTTTATAATTTAGTCTTCATATTTTATAATTTCATTTATGAAGTTTAAGTTCTGAACGTTGTATGTGTCAATCCAGTTTGACTTCACGCACGACTAGTTCATTAGTTGCCATTCGTGAATACATAATCTTTTAGTCATGTTACATCCCCACACAAGCACACACACACAACAATCCGCACCATCCGTTAATAAGAAACAGCATGAATATTTTGTGAATTAATAAAATAAAAACTAAATAAATTTACGAAGATGAGACGAATAATGAACGCTGAAATATTTAGCATAGGGAGTCTGCTCCAAAACCATTAGACTGGCATTTTATTCGGCGTTTGGCAATTTTATTATCATAAAATTTATTTACAACGTCACGTACTTGGAACAAAGAAATGTTTGTCAATCATAATCAAGCGAGAATATTTTCTAAGATTTCATGAATTTTAATTTCAATCACGCTTTCACCGAACACTTAAAAATAAAGTTCTTTGAGGGCTTCATCTGTTAATCTGTATGTGGTTTCGGCAGTTCCTTATTTAAAATATATTTTCCCTTTTCTTACACCCTTCCCAGTATGCCTAATTTTTCTTTCATTATTTTTTTTAATTACTATATAAAAATAGTTTAAGCTTTTTAATTATTCTTAAAATTTAAATTTGAAGAAATGTGGTCAAAATATGACCCGACCCACCAAATCATTTTTGAAGACATTCAAAGTAAAAAGTAAATAAAAAAACAATTACAACTGTGACTGACAAACGGCAATACTGTCATATTTCAGAAGGGCTTCATTCGTGATAAATATTAAAATTGCCAAACAGTTGCATTGTCTCCTTGTAATTCATTACGTTTCTTCCATGGACATTTATGTTCTTGCGTCTCAAGAAGGCAAGTTTATGCCTTCCAATTCAATATCCGTTTAAAATTAATGACCTCGAAGACAGTGCCAATTGTTTTCCGTTTTCACTCAAGCGAACAGTTTGTCATCGGCAAGTAAAATGAAAAATAATACAAAATGAATGAAAAAGTTTAAAACTATTTCCCAAACAATAAAATCATCAAGTTATTAATATGGGAAAGTGTAACTCACAAAATATTACTGACGAAAATCAAATTAAACTTTTAAAATACTTTTAAAACAGTTTCCCTTTATTAACAGCATATCCTTGTATTCATCTATACCAATATGTTTGTGTAAGTTTTAGTTTTTTTCGCCCTCCTTTCACAAACCGCAAAAGAGATTCATTTATTCGCAACAATTTCATACAACGGCAAATGTAAACATCACCTGCATATTCTCCCTGCACATTCGTTGGGAAAACAACATGTTTTCCACAAACAAGTGGAGTCCCAGAATTGGCATAAAAGCAACACATGAGAACTGCGCACCTCAATTAACAAAAAGAAACGGCAACCGCAAAAAAAATAATAAATAAAGGAGGATTATTTGCTGATATTGGGAAAAAAATTAAATAATCGATGAAAGCTACAGCAATGTAAATAATCAGTTAACAAAAGCACCAGAAAAGTTTAACAGCAAGGCAAACAGGGTGATTCTTCTATATGATGGGCGATTTCTTTTTGGCTGCCACGATATTTGCTTCTAAGCACATGCAAAATGAATTCGTATACGGGTGCTTATATAATTTATAGTTCTCATTGGCCTCCGGATATGCATCTAAGACACTTTATTGGAGAAGAGTTCACTCCTTAAAGCATTTCATTAAAAGTGAAAAAGACATTTTTGTCTTGCTAAAGAAAATTGTAAAAAAATTATCAAATTGAATGCCTTTAAAGAATATTTCTTAAAAAGTAAAAGCGGAAAACTAAGCTCATTTCTATGTGACATGCTGACATACAAACAATCGTTTAAGTCCCTCTTTTGTTATAATTGTGCAAATATCCCGCGGGAATATTTGCGTACATTCGTAACGCTTTTTTTTAATTTTAACTAAAAATTTTATTTTAATTTTTATTTTCCCGCCGTGAACAGCAACAAACCAAAATCCACTTCGAGGGGGAAAGGGAATCTTAAAAAAACATTTCATGGATAATTAACGAAAAGTTTTAAACAAAAAGTATTTTACATGTTTTACATGTAAACAGGAAAGAATATTTAATGCAGGCTGTTGGCATTGTTTGTTTTACTTTCTTCCTTGAATGCAAAAATTACAGTTTTATTTAATTTTTAAATCAGTTGAAAATTAGATACAATTAGGGACAACAATTTCCCGATTTATTACAAATAGAAATGAAGTAAAAAATTAAAAGAAAATAATGGTTGATACGAAGGATGCCAACAATAAACACATTTAGCAACTCCACTTCACCCTCGCAGTACAACTAATAATATCCATACACGCAGTATAATAACTACTCCGACCCATATTGCCCAACTCCTCGCCATTGTTAGCACTACTTTGGGCTACAACGAGGTGAAATACAAGCTGCATCCTCTTTGCGGAATGTCTGAAGAAACTCTCACAATCCCTCAAGGGATCGAAATTGCTTTCTAGCTGCTCTGAGAATGTAAATATTCTTCCAACATGATCTTAAATTATTTCATAAGCATTTCTGATTCTTAAATTAAGGCATACTGCAAAGAGAGCTCAATGCGAACCAAATTTGCACCAAAGTCCATATATTTTCCACCTTTTATTGAACAGACATTAATAGAACTAGTTAGGCAAGTTATTCAAGCATAAAATTAACCAGGGAGTTTTGGATTAAGCGATAGAACATAAAATAAAATAGTTGCGTCAGCATGCAAATGTTCAGTCAACCAATTAAATCGTCATTAGCTCAGCAAAGGGTTTCAAAATATCATCACAATCATCACAGTTTTTGCTACAGAGAAAAAATTCTCCAACAAACAACATGCAATCGTGGAGCAGCTCATGCACACTCATAACAATTGCAAACGACAACTATTTGTTTGTTCACTGTTGATCTCCCTAAACAGTATACACCACATGTAAGAGTGTACTCCATACCGTTCATATCCCTGTACTGGAAGCCACAAAAACCAGATTGAAAAAACAACTGATTATTTAAAATTATTTAAATTGAATACTATTTTTCCCCAAGTTTTGTGGTCAAATGGCAGAAGGTAACAGATAAACAAACAAAATCGTTTACATGCTCGCATTAAAACGTGTCCTTTTAGTAATTCAACGACATTTTAAATTTCGCTGGAAAGACTTTAAATAAAACAGAATAAGCATTTTAAAATGCTTCCTAAAATAATAATTATATTTGATTTAGTTAAAGAAAAATCAAATGTATCCATTTTCTAAATATTTGAAAAGAATTAAGGGAAAAAACTGAAACCACCAGTAACAAAAGCATGGCCTTCTAGGCGATTTCGTGCCCCACATGTAGACTACAAGTTGCATCTAAATCGATTTAAAGTATTTATTTATTCTTAGAAAACGTGCTCTCTGAACAGTTTCATAAAAGTTAAGCAAATAAGTATCGTCTGAAATTGTGAAGAATGTCAATAATATTTTTGCTCTCTTGCGTATCCTGGAATTTGCGCACTCATTAGATTTTAAAAAAAAAATAATTAAAATAAAAATATTGAGATAAATTACGAAGCAGTGAATAATAACTGTAGCAGATGCGACAATTAATCGCCATCATGTGGCGAGTTTTCAACATTTTCTAGATGGATACTACACCGTACCAATATCAATTTCTTGACTGAATCATGTTCGAAAAAAGAATATGGGGCCACATACCATTTGACTAGCTTTCGTAAGCGTCAACACCTTCGGAGAATTCCAAATCAAACATCTCACTAAATATTTTTAGTTGCAATTCTGTTGCATATTTATTGCTAATAAGCTTCATGCAGAGTATTGCAGATTAAAAGTTAGTCTATTAAAGGGAACTTTTGAAATACTTCAAAATGACTATTGTGCGCGAAAGTACAATACTTGATGTCGCATGGCCGTGTTTCCATTAGACGAACAAGCCTTTTTTCAAGCGCGCTTAGAGGGTTATAACCAATCCATGCAATCGACATTTTTACAATAAGTAGCACTGGATGTTCTGTTGTCATCTGTTGTGGTATATCTCTTCCGTGGATGTTGACTGACTACATTGTTCGCATTGCTGATTCCGAATAATTCCTCTTATGAGCACACAAATTCCATGTCTTTAAAATACATACAGCAAAAACTGCCTCATAGAATCAAGAAGATTTTCTCTATGAAACCTTTTTAGGCAAAGGGGTATCCCAGCAGAAAGAAGCGAAGATTTTTTTAAAGGGATTCCTTATTACTTTTATGTGGTAAACTTTATTAATTTTATCAAGAAGAAAAACACATAAAATCAAGAGGAAAACTTATTATTTGCAATAATTGTTTTATTCTGTTTTTTTTTTTGGGCATAAAAAACAATTCATAGAGAATAACTTCTTGATTTTATTAGGTTTTCTTCTTAATTACATAAAAAGTGGATTTCTTATGGATTTCATTAGGTCATCTTATTAATTTTTTTAAAAAGGTTTTCCTTATTGATTTCATTAGGTTGTCTTCTTGATTTTACTAGGTTTCTTGATATTTCAAAAATATGACACAATTTTTTCAAGGTTTTTTTTTTGTGTTTTGTTTTTTCTTGCAGCAGAGTCTTTGATTTACATGTCATAATTTTTTGCCACTTGACATAATGAAATTAAACTTTTAGCTAGTGAAGTAATTAATAAAAAAAACAATCTTTTTAGTGAATCTGAGTTAATACGTAAGTAAAATGCGTTTTTTTTTAATAATAGTAAGTTTGTTAACAAACTGTGTATGAAGTTTATATGTATTATAGTACTGCCATGACCTAAGAAAAGAATTTAACCGAAGATATTCAAAACCATTCATCGGCTCGACAAAATCCAACCTTCAACTAGCGGCAACTTGTAGTAATGGGCATAAGTAATTATAACAACGTATTTATTTAAGCAAATATATGTAATTTATATATGTAAAAAGTCAGTAATATACTAGTAATAATAATATTTATTGTTTAGTATTGTATTAATGCATATAGAAATAATAAATAAATAAAAAAATTATAAAATAAAATCAAGAAGTATTATTTATAAAAAATTCAAGAAGAATACCTAGTAAAATCAAGAAGAAAACCTTTCTAAAAAAATTAAGAAGAATACCTAATAAAATCTATAAGTTTTCTTCTTGATTTTTTCAAAAAGGTTTTCCCTATGAAATTAATAAGATGTTCTTCTTCTTGAAAAAAAACCATAGAGATATCTTGTAAATTTTGTTCTATTTTATTAGGTAACTACTAGGCACATTTTGCTCTGTGTAGCATCAATACGTTGCAAAAGTGAAATATTAGTGCGCAAAGTCACACTAACTTTTACCTCAAAAAAGTCGTCAGTTTTTTCCAAATTGCATTCTTTATTTGTTCTAATGAGTAATTGAAATTCCAAACGAAAATCAGCATTTGCTGCATTTCAATAATACATTTGCACATACGAGACTATGGAAAGGTGTGGAGCGGAGGAATGTGTTTATTGCAATTTATTTATTATTATTGACATTTGTTAGTATGCCGTATGGCTGTAACACATGCACATGCACGCATACAAACATAAATATTTTTTTAAATAATTTTATTTTATTATGCAGTCAGAGTATTCTGTTTGGTTTAACCATCTAGTGAGCACTTGTGTCTAAATGGATTCCCATGCATGAATTGTGAATATTTCGCAAGTTGACTTTATGAAGCAGCAGAGTGCACTTAAAGATACTGCTTTCTGGTGCAGCACATGCAAACCGTGCATATGGGAGTTGCATATGCGAAATAAGATAATTTCATCAAATTTGTTATAATTAATGCAATACTTTGCTTTCCTACGAACATATAAATTGTTTACAAATCTCTTTCTGAGCATTTTTAAAGAATCATAGAAAATTTAAGAAACACTAAAAGTTTAAATTGCATATTTTTAATTAAAATAATTTCATCATTGTATAATGCTGTGATAAATATATTAAATTCTTTAATAATTTTAACGACTTTAAAATATAAAAACATAAATTTTTTTTAAAAATAAAACACTTTTGTATTTCGTATGTCCTTAGGACATAAAGGACTATTTATTAAATTCTTAAAGTGTAGTTCAATAAATTTCACAAAATCTTCCCTATTTAGAAATATTATATATAGTGAATACAGATACAGATAGTGAATCATGCGAACTTCAGAAAAAAATTTTGCTTGGAGCCGATAGTTTTACGATCATTTAGATTTGCGAAACATTATCTAAATTCTCCACGATACTCCAACGTCCGCTGCAGGGTTAAGAGAACATTGCAAAAAATTTCAACTGCAGTATTAGTGTAAATGCTTATTTATTCATATGTATGCGCACACACACATATATATATAAAAATAAGTAATTACAGTCTGATTATGGTAATATTTTGCGGATATACAATTTAAAAACTGAAACTGAAAAACCGAAACTCATTAAAAATTATGATAATTTGCCAACATTTTGAATTAATCAAAAATTATGAGCTAATCTAAATGCATTGGACAGAAAATTTAATTAATTAAATATAATGAAGTAAAACATTTCAATTTCCATTTAAAATGTTGTCAAGAACAAGACATGTCTATTATCGAATTGACACATCAAATCACACAAGTTCACACGCATTAAAATTGCTCATAAAATGTTTTTGATGAAAATAAATTTATGTATTTAAATGAGCAGCTCACTTGACTCGAGTCATAGCGAGTTCGCAAGTTCGACTGTTGGCTTGGTACTCGCTGTAACCAAATGAATTGTCAAGCTACATTTTAAGTAATTTAAATTTTCTTCAAAATTGCTCTTCAAAAGGCGTCAAACTCGTTTAAGCAGCAAAATTTCTTCAAAATTCATTGATGAAAATTTTTTGAACAAAACTTTTCAAGATTTAATTGATGCCGTGAAAATAAGCTTCAAAATCACATATGGCAATATTAACAACATGTTCATTCCCTTGATTCAATATATATCACCTGTGTTAAGTCCCTGCAAGGAATTGTTAACCGCAGATATCGGACCAGTCTCTAAAAATTTCAAAGTAAATTTACTGCCAGCAGTTCTCGGTGGCATATATATATGGCATATACTCATATTAGTATTGCCCTTTTTATTGATGGAGTGATGAGCTCCTTCTTCCTCTAATATTAGAAGTGTTAATGCTGTAATGATTGTGTCGTCGCCCATACTTATTAATAATAAATTATTTCACAAAAGATGCAAAATAGCTGATCAAAGTCAACATTTTCAATATAAAAAGTTTACCAATAGTGTAAATTAGCTTCAACAAATTTTGATCAAATTTTTTTTGAAATATATTGAAAGGATATTTTAATCAAATTTTTGATACGTGTAAATAGAACATCAAAACACATTTTCAAAATGTTGATAAGACTTCAAAATGCCTTCAATCGTGTAAATCTAACTTCATAAAAAAAGAAAATAAAAAGTTTTTGTTGATGACTGTAAAACTACAAACGGGAAGATTTGAAGGCAAGTGGAACGTGTTAGTTACAAGTCATTTTTGATACGGACTTACAAACACAGTTCATCAGTTTTTAGATTCCCACTCTTATTTCCACTCTTGATTCGCCGACATTTCTTGTAACTGCAATTTAGTAAAATTGTTAATTCCTGTTAAAGTGCTCTCGAGGCAACAGAAAAATTGTCATGTCCACGATTGCTGAAAATCAGACAGTTTTGATATCTTAATTTGGCGAGTGATCCTTTCATCGTCCCCCACTACGATTGGCATACAAAGTGCCAATTGTGTGATAATCGATGACGACATGTTTGCAAACGAACGCTACACAGCCCCAATACAAATGATGATTGACTACTTTATTTGTGGGCCTCCCTGCACTTAAGCCATGATTGACGTGTACTTGAAATTAAGATGAAAAAATTTAAGAAAATAAATTTCCAATTACAATTCCCTATTGTTAATGGTCAGCGTCTGGATGTACGTATTTCGTATGTGGCATTCATTATATTACAAAAATTGTATACGAAAACATAAAGGTTGGCTCTGTTTGGTTTGCAGCGCCTGACTAAAACATTTCTATGGAATTTTCGCCACTAAAAGCCCAACTTGATCAACTGAAGCACTATTTTTTCCGTTTCTGCAGTTTTTGCATTCGTTTCAATTTGATTATATTTCCACCATAAACTTTTTCCTTATCGCTTTATTTTTTCTCTCATTTTCGCTATCACTGTCTTATTATTTAGCATAAAAATTTGCAAAGTTCCACAAATACCTCAAGTAAACAAATCAACAAAACCGACGCCAGCAACAAAAGCAAACAACTCAGCTTGTAAATAAAAATGCTCAAAGAGAACCGCAAAATAAACGTTTGTCACTTGCTGTGATGTTGCTGTGATTGTGAGAACACAAAACAAATCAATACAATCAACATTTTTAAAATTCAAACACAAACTGCATGCACTTTCCATTTGCTTGATTTGGCACGCTAACGTGACCAGCATTCGCCATTTCTTTAATCTAATTCTTTGAAATCTTAAATCTTAAGATTTAAGATCTTCTTCGTATTGGCTGGAGCTGGCAGATAGATAAATTCTCGTTTGGAATAAACGAATATGCCTCGTACGAGTGATTTGTTTGCAAATCACATCGGCGTTAAACGTTAAAAAGCCAAAGTAAATTCTTGAGCGGATGATGCAGTGCCCTTATCGGAAATTTATTTGCGTACGCAGCAAAAAAAAATTAAAATGTAAAAAAAATAAAAATGGACGAATAAATGGCTCTTCGCAATAAGCAGCCGTTCACATATTATTTTTATTAAAAAATATAGAAATTACAGTTCATTACATTACAGATGAGGAGGGAGCTTTTGGAATATGTAACGCCACCAACGCAAATTTCAATTGTAGCATTTCTATCAAAAATTTTACTTTCGCAAATGGTCTTCTCTGATTTCACAATTTCGATAAATTCAGTTAAAACTTATTTGTTAGCCATATTGGCAACAATGAAATTATTTAAAAAAAAAAATGGAAATTTGTAAATTTCTGTTTATTTGTAACGAGAGGTCGGAAATGAACGAATCACACTCACACAAATCAACCGTCTGTGCGTGCTACCTTTAGGATAAACGCTGGTTTAGGTTTTAAACGCTGTAAATCTGGCTCACTTAAGCGCTGGCCATCAAATATTCAGTTTTGCTTGATAATATAAAAGGAAATGTCAATTCACGCTTATTAATTAATAAATTATTATGGTAAATGAAAAATTAATTGTTGAAAATTGGCAACTCTGAATCGAAAATTTTATTTTACGTTTCGTAGTTTCCATTAAAACTGCCCACGCTTCTGAACTGGCTCATGAAATAATCTACAGTTTCCCAATACAGTACCATTCTTAGGAAACATCCCTTAAAGGTAATCCTTTATTATATTGCAAGGAGAGGATAAAAGAGTCACAATGGCTGGTCACGTTACGCATTTGCCGTGAGTATGTGTTCAATGCAGAGCTGGATGTCTAGTTTAAGTTCATTCGCTATTCAATATGTATATGCAGCTGAGAATTTATTCAAAGCTTGTTTGCTGTCAATCGATAAGTTATCAAGATTTTTTTGTTTGGCATTACCGCAACACACAGTTTTAGCTAAAAAAAAAGCAAGTGGGATCAGACGATTGAATTGCATTGCAAATTAAAACATTTTAAGTTTTCAGAGTGACACGTTGTAGTTGCGCAAAAAATTTGAATTATTTTCACTTAAATAAATAAATTCTTTATGACCAATTGTAAATTTTGTCATTTTATATTTGGGATATAACCCTTTATGCGAAATATATCTTATATTCTATTCACAAAAAAAAAAGAGAAATTCAGATATTTGAAATGTATTAAACTGCTAAAAATCAATAATCAGCAAAATATTTCTTTTTTAAAGCATTTAAAATGCAGTACGTACTTATTTATGTACGAGTACGTGTATATTTATTAAACATGAATAGGTAAAAGGATAAATAGTTAAACGATTTGTATGAAACGAATCTGTTTAAGCGATTTTTAAACGTCGATTTCTTATACTCGCACATTAGCCCACATTTGCAAAGTCATTTATTGTAAATAAATAAATTAATTGAAGAGGTTGCTTAGCCTGCTTCACTTACTTGTTAATTACATAAAACATGTGCATGTGCAGTGGATTCTACAGGTTCGATTCTTGTAATACATAAAATGATTTTCTTACCTTTGACCAAATTAGGAAAGCATCCCGTCTCTGTAAATCCTAAATTGCCACTTTTGTTAGAGCAGGCAACTGCCTTACAATCGTTGATCAATAGCTACAATGTGAGGGAATTATCTTCTCTTCTTTAAACTAGAAAATTATTTCGAAGGGTTGTTAAATATCACTTCAAATTCACATCACTTGTTTACATTTCTTAATTTATCACACCAAATTTTTAATATTTCACAAAATTATTTTAGGTATACAGAACTTTTTTGAGGGGTTCCTTCCCCATTTTAGCAATTATTTTGCAACATACAATAGATTTTTTGTATTCAGAATTTATTTTTGTAATTTATTATGGAATAATTTCTGTCCATAAAAATTTTTCTATTTTCCCAAGAAAAAAGAAAGTTTCCAGCTGAAAATATAAAATCAGAAAATAATTAAATTTAAATATGAAATCAAACACTGACATCCCTGTTGTATTATCATATTCATCACACAATTCCAAACGCAGGAGTATTTATGAATATTTTCGGGCAATTATACGGGTTTATTTGTTTAATATGTGAATTTGCTTAAAGGTTTATCAAAATTACCAAAATTAGAATATAATCCAACTTAAATACTGGTCGTATGAAACCGCAAAGAAAAAAAAATTATTTTTTATGCATTTTTGTGTGCATTTTCATTTATCTCTCATACTCGTGTATTTCATTTTATTTGAAATGACGAACTCTGAAGTCGTCTCTGACAGAGTTTAAACACATCGGGCTTCTACGGCGTTCACACAAAGCGAAAAGTCTCTTCTTTTTATATTTCTTTTCGAAAACAAATTCCGTTATAGGAGAGTTGTGCCAAACACTGCATAACTTTTTGCTACAAACAGATGACGCTTGATATCGATATTTCATGTTTAATCATGTCTAAACATGCATGTACCTTATGGCTTTTTTATATTACACGAAGATATACAAACATACATATGTACATACATACATGCATATATTTTTTCTTAACTTCATTTATCAGCTGAAACCCGTTTCAATACTTCATATGTACGAATATATGAATTCCTTTTCGATATTATTTGGTTAAATTTAAAATTTTTATTTATATTATTTTATTTATATTTATGCAGTGCATGCTACATGTATATGATTATATTACATGCATAATTACATATGTATATTAAATTAGCATAAGTATGTACATACATATATGAATTCCATTAGTGATTCAGCAAATCGTCAATAGGCTTCAATTATAGTCTGTAATACTAATTTTGACACAATTTTAATGAAATAAGACTTTTTTTATTAAATTTTTACACAATTTTATTAGATCCGCGTCTTTGAACGACAAAATAAAAGAGAATGTCAAAATTTAATATCAGCATAACATTATGAATGAGAAAACAAAATGACAAATCCGAAAATGAAGACTCGGCAGAAGTGAACACAGATCTAAAATGGTGATACACAAGAACAGTCTATTTAAGAAAATACGAACCGAAGGATATTTATAATATGTTGTTACTCCATTCACACATCCTTACAGTGCACTGTAAGACTCGAAGCGGTTTTTAAATTTATTCAAAATAAAGTGATATGTAATATTTTTAACACTTTTATAAAAATAAATCTATAAAAATGTAGCAAAAAATCGCTATAAATGGAATTTGTTGAGTGCAGTAATACTCATACGAATTTCCTTTCAGACTTTCAATGCAAACGGAACTCTATTCCTTTTTAATATTTACAAGTTCCACAAATTAAAAGTTGTCGTTATACAATTTTAACGAATTTTACACCACTTTCTAGATATTCATCCGATAAAAAGTGAATCCGTTGCGGGGAAATAGGTTTTTCTTTTGCATGGCAACCATGCCTCCGTGTACTCAAGAACAAATAGATACTCATATACGAGTATTTCTAAACTACTGATAAGACATGCTGTCCAAAACAAATGGCATATAAGCGCTCTACTGCTCCCTGTAGAATTTAGTTTAGTGAGTTTTTTTTGCTTACCACAGCACTGTTTAACGCTCTACAAAAATTTTATTTGAAAAATTATATTAAATTAACAATAGAAAAATTTTATCTTTTGAAAAGCAATTCATTTTCATTTAAATAGAAATATTTGTTCGGAAGAAATTCAAACATGGTACGTGTTACGGAAGATGTATTTGGAACTGCGACTAATCCACTGAGCCAACAAGCGGAGCAAATAAAACGCTTCACTTTGGTAAACAGCATGCAAATGAAAGTTCAGGTAATTATTTTAAAAGTAATTAAGGTGCGTCTTGTTAAATCAAAATAAATCAAAATATAACACTTAAAAACACTTGTCGAGATGCAAAAGCAAACGATATAAATACTCGTAGATCAGTTGCTTTCAAATACGTATCAAGAACGGAGATGTTGTGCAAATTGATTACTTGTATTTTTTCTAAAGCAGATACATTTGTAAAAAAAATTTTACTTATTCAATTCAATTCCCACAAATTAAGTTCAAAGCCTCCGGAAATATATCTTACATGCACGAGTACAGCAATCGCTTCAATTGCACCCAGCGAATGTTTATTTCAGTTTGACTTTATAAATTTGCGATCCTGAGAAATGGCAGCGAAAATCTGGATGGAAATTTAGAATAGCAATTTTCCTAGTTGCCTCATTAAGATATAAATATTTATGTATATGGAAAAGACTGAGGCAGCTTTCAAATACCAGAAAACATTTTTTTCATACGACATTGCAAAGGGGAGGAGATCTAAACTGCATTAATTTAAAATTATTTTTAAAATATTTTATTTTATTATTGCGTTTTTAGTACAATTGATGCGCCAAAGTACGAAATTAACTAAACCTTGCTTTGTAGCGACCACATTTATAGACCAAAAATTCTTAAATCGCTTTAATTCCGAAAAATTCTACATGAGACAAAATAATTACCAAATAATGCAGAAATAGACAACATACAAAACACTTGAATCACTACTTTACTTCTTTTATCCTGTCAGCCAATGGCGTCAAAAGAAGCAACGACTTCGCATTGCGGCTGATACAACCGCAAAATTCTTCTGATTAAACAAAAAAAAAGTTGCGCAAAATGCGATTTACAGCCAGTTCGCCATTGTCAACTGGAAATAAGTCGCTCGAAAATTAGAAAATTGTTTTAACGATGTCACGCCTTTTCAATCGAATACGATCAAGAGTTGCACATGACATACCAAATTAGTAAAAAATACTACTAAATTGTTTGCATATAAATACAACGCAGTTGAAAATGTTCTTACGCCACCTATTTGAGGAAAAACGCACTACAAATTGATATTTGTAATATATGTATGTGCATGTGTACGTATGTACATTCTCTGAAGGATGTCACTCATCATAACGATTGTATAGAAAAATAAAAGATATAAAACCATAAACCATAAAACTGTAAAAACCATAAAAATACAAAGAAAGAAATATATTAATAACATTAAAAATATAAACTAATAACGAGCCGATACCCTCAGCAGCCACTGCTTCTACACATTATAATTATATTCATATAATTGTAATATGAAATAAATAAATAAATAAATTCAAATTATTACAAAATTGATCACTTTTTTGTGTCCCTTAAGAAGTCAGGCAAAGTATTTGTATGGTTACTTTTTTAAATGTAGTTTTCCTGTCTTTCATTTTTTAGTACAGAATGTTTGAAATGTTTAACTGTCATTCGTAAGCCAA
The DNA here is from genome assembly GCA_963402855.1 of Ormia ochracea. Lineage (NCBI taxonomy): Eukaryota > Metazoa > Arthropoda > Insecta > Diptera > Tachinidae > Ormia > Ormia ochracea. The sequence continues at coordinate 58,634,916 of OY727107.1, forward strand.
ATAACGAGTGACTGATTTTGACCACTGCTTCGACATTGATAAAGTCAATTTTGTATGAAAACACTTACATTTGATTCGAAATCCACCACAGTCAACGCTGACGTGGATGTTAATTACGCAATTTATTTTGAAGGAATTAACTCAACTTCAAATAATTGCAAAATACTCTTGATTTTATCGTTTTACTCTGAGTATGCGATCGTTTCTGTTTTTATCTATTGCCAATTAAAGTGGGGAGTAGAAATCGATACCATCTGAGAGAATCAAACGTGATTTAATGTCACATTGCGGACAGATATGCAAGTACAACAAATCATGATAACGTAATTAAAACTTTTAGATAAATTGCTAGAGGTTGCAGTAGCTCAAACAGTTTTCCTAATAAATTAATTATAAAAATATTTTTAGAAAGGCTAATAAGACAGAATTATACTAAAGACTGTTAATTATTATTAAAAAAATCATTCTTTGGGTCCTTGGGGTACTCAAATCACACAGTGTTCTATTGTCTTATATTGGTTGTACTGTACTTTTGTCATATGGCTTTCAAAAACTTTCGTCACTATTTCCCACCTACCAGGCTAATGGGATAAAACCAAAATTTCACCCTTTCAGTTTCAGGACGCTTTCCAGACAGCTGCTTCCAAAGCAATAACTTTTCACCTGTTTGTAGAAGCCGCAGGCCTACATTTGGTCTTAAAGGTCAGTTTATGTTTTTCCAACTTACAACAAATTTTAAATTGGCTGAATATGTAAATTTCCACAACAACCAGAATGCAAATAAATAAAATCGCTTAACAGTATCGCAATGTTGTGTTCACAGTTCCGGGGTTACAAGAGGAAATTGCTTTAGATCTAAACTTTTCTGGCCAAAAGCAAAAGGCAGCAAAAGAAAGCCACAGTGATATACGAATGCAGTAATATACCAATATGCTCCTCCGTTGAAATTTGACGACGCTTACAGATATTTCATATTTAACTTTTTGTTGATTGAACATAAACTTTTTAGCTGCTTTTGTTTAGGATTTTATGTAGGACGCATTTGCAATTATGCTAATTTAAAGAATTGTTACGTTTTTTAATAACTTCAGCCATCAAAAACTTTAAGAGAACAATAATATTTAACAAAGTGCTCGTATTCCACAGTTACAAGTTTATTTTTGCCAGAGATTAATTGTTATTACACACTTAGTTTTTCAGTGGCCATAAACGAAATCGAATTTTCAACAATATGAAATTTAAACAAAATGTCCTTGTTAGAATCAAAAAAAAAGTATCCTGAAAGTTTTGCTCCCTTTAGTTCACCATAAAAGAAAGTGAACTAAATTAAATATTCTCCTGTCATAACAAAGTTTTCCTTAACGACAGAAGTGGAAATCAACTAAATGCTCGTTTCAATTGTTCAAAGTTTCATTCAAACAAACTTTTAAAAACATTAACGGTTATCAACCATTTTACAAAATTTGTACGGAGGTTTTGTTAAGCCATTGGATAGTAAATATGACTGCCACACCAGCAGCCTACGACCTAATAATTTCATGCAAGTGCATTATCACCTCCATCGCGCTGATAACAAAAAGTAATGTAATAAGAAGTCCATTCGAGATCAAGCATGCATTTCGATTTGTTTGTCTTTAGGAGACTTTCTAAAATTACTGGCAGTCCAAAGTCGTCCTACTGTTTTATCACTTTAGAGACGTCCAGCAGGCACATCTCTTCACAATATGTTTCCACGTTCTTGCTCGCTACACAGCCAAACGGTTCATCGTGAATTTACTAATAAAAATAAATTCCAATTAAATAACGTCTAATGCAAAATGTATTAACGAAATGAATGAAAAAAAATACATTTTTCTTCAAAAATCAAATAACGTATGTGTGTTCAGTTCATAGAATACTTTAGCGAATGTTAGTGGAATTAAATTCTAAGATTTCCTTCAAAGTCATAAATCCTTTGGTCCCAGAAGACAAACAAATCCAAGCAGTAGCAAAACCCAGGCAAACAAATCAGCCAATTTTCTAACCACTAAAGCACAGCACTCGTTTCAGTCTTTGTCCGTTCATTTCCTGCTACATTTTCTACGTCTTTTCGTTATTTTTCATTTTGTGTATTTTTTCAGCTTATGCAAGTACTCGTCTACAAGAATGTGATGACTTTTTTTTCTAATTCTTATTATTTTAAAACTTACACTTTGCTTCGTCTTAGCAACTTTCTTAATTTGTTTCACACTTCCTTATGCACTTTCTCTCTTTTCATGCCTCGCCACAAATGTGGCAACAACATTCACACTACACATTTCTTGCATTTTGGTATCAAATGATGATGCTGATGACGATAATGGCAATGCTGTGATAATGGCAATGTTGGTGTTGACGTTGGTCAAATGAAATGCAATTGCAATTCTTTTAATAATTGTTGTTTCGCTGCCATATTTTAAACAACGCGAAAAACAAAACAGATAATTACTTTGGGAGGCACGATTACCAGCATTCAAGTTCCGGATGCAAATGGCCATGTGGATGACATTGTATTGGGTTACGACGATGTTGCAGGTTAGTATTCTTAACACCAGCATGACAATTTATTCCCTTAATACGTTGCATAAGAACCAATTTCTTTCCGAAAAGTAAATGAAGCTGAAAGAAATTTATAAAAGAAATTAATGCCTTGGTGTTTCCCTACCAAGAATCGACTACGCAGAAATGGGAAGCCTCATTTTAACTTCACACCTATTGTGTGTCCATTTGAAGAAAGCAGAACAAAAACAGAGTGTTGGATTGCTTGACAGAAAGGCTGAGTGGCACAACGCGCTCTGATGGCGTTTTATATTTGAAGTACTTGGTCCGAAAAATACCTTTTTGTGGTGTAGTATGCATTGAACTAATTTGGTATTGTCGATCTGAAATACAGATTGTATTGCGAAATGAACGCCCATTTGTGGGCATCAGCAGTACGTAGAGTGTATAGACTCTTCAAACATTGGTTTTACTTATTTGACGTTGGCATTTTGCGTGCCACTTTTAAGTACATCAAATCGCTGGGCAACAAGTTCCTGATGTCAGGAAACCACAAGTGCAAAGTTATAGATTTTTCATTCAATGTCACTGGTGGGGCACAAAACCACAGCTTTACTAACAATGTGATAGCGTTTCGTATACAATTACATTTTGGCCGTCCAAATATCTCTCCTTCTTCCAATTGCCGACAGTACAGCAACATTGCAAAGAGTAGGTTGGCCGGCAATTTTATTGCTTACACTGGCAAAAGCTAAGGCAAGAGCTGAGCACAAGGAAAATACAAAAACTTTTTGCTACAATTTGTTATAAAAAGTTTTACAACCATTATTTTTAGTCGCTTAGTCACGAAATATGCTGTAAAGAATTATTATGGTTCTCTTTCTTTTCACGTTTCCCTTTCAAAGCATGGAATTTTCACATCTAACTTTCTTCAACTATTTTTGATGAACAGTCATATTTTTCCCTGCCCAACTACTAGTGTTTTATTTTATGACTAAAACTTTTTTGCCTCTCGTAACTACTGGGTTCTGTGATGTGATTGGGTAGCTGAGTAGCTGGGTGGCTAGGTGACTGGGTAGTGTTTGCTTAGTGCCTTCCCGCTGCACGAATGCATCAGTGAGAAAACTCTGTGCAACCGCCAAAAAGCGTTTTAGTTTAAATGACGATACAAAAATATTATTGATGCAAACGATACGCGCACATACTCTGCAAAATGTTTGTGTCGATTTAGCAGAAGTAAAAAATATTTATCAAAAAAAGGTTTCTTGCTTAGAGAAAAATTCATAGTTTATATTAAATGTATGCTGCGTATTTGCAAAATCATGTATGAACAGTTTCATATTTTCATGGAGCAGCAAAAAACACATATAAACTTTAGGTGAAGCTGAAAGTTTATTTAAATTTTCTCCAATGAAAAGAGAAAACTTTCTCGAATAGAGTTAAAAAGCAAATTCAGTTTGTAAAATTAAAATGTTAACGAATTAGTGAAGACTCATAACAAATATACATCTCTATCCATATTTTGGGGCTCTGGAAAAAGCAAAAACTCTTTATTACCCATGCCTTAGCCAAACCCCAATCGTGTTTAATGCTTTAAGTTTAATGGTCCCTTCTTTATTTTTGGGAAATAAAGAAACAGTTTTCGGTTTCATTATTGTGTTTATGCATGTTTACAGACTCCTTCGCAGTCAATTTGCTTCTTCTTAGTTTATCTTATTAAGTTCAAGATCCCTTTGCCAAGCTCACCACAGCGCAACCACTCTGCCACCACGAGAAAAAATAACAATAACTGACAATATAAAATACAGCAACATAAACTGAAACAAAAAAAAAAAACAAAAAAATGGAAAAATGGAAAATTTGTCGAACAGAATTGAGTTAAAAGCAATTCAAGTTTTTTTTTTTTTTTTTTTTTTTTGTGAAAGCTTTTCGCCAAATACTTCAACCAACAAGTTTGTTTCTCCTTTAACACTGACAACAGCTACAACACATGCTATCAATGCCCTTTACGAGTATAACAGAATACCCCCTTGACCATGAATGCCAAAACCAAAATTGCGTTCTCTGTTGTGCAAGTAGTGGTTGGAAACAGCCATACACCGCCAGCTTGACGGATTCTACAAATAATTTTTTCACATTGCGTGGATCTAACTTCAACATTAATTGGGTTAATTTTATTCATGGTATCGGGAAACGAAAACATTTTCCCAACCACTTTCCCAACCATTTTCCCAACCATTTTCCAACACATTCCTTCATATATTATTTAACAAATAATATAAGTACTTTGAGGGAAAACACACAAATTCCAACAGAAATGGAAGTTACAGCAGCCCTATTGTAACAATTTGACTAGAGCATTTGGAAAATGATTCCAAATCGAAATTTTCTTTCTTCAGCACGTCCTTAAGTCAAGTGGGTAGTCGTGTGCACCTCCCTACTGTCCGTGTATTCCCGATAATCTTTTTCTTTTTATTGCAAAGTAAGTGAATATGTTTGCTGAATCCCTTTTTGGCTTTGCTCTTCGCTCTGTTGTCGCAATATCTCTTCAGTTTACTGCTTCTACAATCAGTTTTCCAGTATAACAAACAACAAAACTGAGAACCGAAAAAAATGCAAAGCATTGCAAGACTAATTTGTAATGTTTATATTCCAGCACTTCCTGGATTTTTTAAACAAATTTTTTCCCTGTTAAATTGTTTTGTGTGCATATGTTTGCTGAAAAACACCACTTCAGTCAGCAGAAGGAGCGCACGAGTGAAGGGAGGAGGTGACACCAAGTGCATAAGTGCACTTGAGGGCTAAACATAAAGTGTCATTTTGTCACTGCAATGGCAGCAATGAAGACACGCTCGCCAGCCGTCTGGAAATGTCTGATGATGACGATGAACACAGTGTCAAAGAGTCTATTTTTGGCTTTTGCCACTTACGAATGGTAGCTGAGAATAGAGGGGCAAAGACACCCAGCATAATAATACAAATGAACAAAAAGCAAGGAGGAATTTCTGCCTCAAACTCTCATAATTACAAACGAGCAAATACTAGTCGGTCGTGTACTTGCGGGCTTCATATACCAAACAAAAAGTAAGAAGGACGAAATGATTTGTTGTTACCGTTTAGCTTTCCTTTTTTTTGTGGAGCATGTAGGGCATCCCAAATACCAATTTTAATGTGAAAGTAGATAGTTGGGGGGAATATTCTAAACTTGTGTTGTAAAAAATTAATTGTGAATTGTACTTTGCTGAAATTTTGCCATAAATTATCAAAAATTATTGTAGGTTTAACCACGAAAAATTTAATTTTATTAGTTAAAGACCCGAAATAAAATCATATGACAATTTTAATTTCAAGTCAAATTTCAAGCCGTTGCAGTTACTGGCTTCAAGCGTTTAAGATACATCTACAAATTTTAAGAAAACTATGGTTTTAGTTTCTTCAGCTTAAAACAAATCATTCCTTGCAAATTAATTGCAACAACGAGACAGAACCAGAATAAAGTCACCTTCAGAAATTTAATGATCGTGGTATGGATGGAAATAACTATCGAAACACTTGTACGTGACCTGTAGTGTGGCCAGTCTATCACCCACTTTCACATCAATTTTAATCTATTGAGCACCCTACACATAGGAGTTTAGCCAGCAGTAAAATAAGGCAGTAAGTAAAAAGACTCGCAACGCACATTCCCCACTAAACCGCAACTTGCCAAACGGCTGGTGGCTACCTTTAATTTAAAGAAAAAAAAATTGTTTTTTTTTGTTACGATTCATTACCAACGTCACTTTTACCACCAACGACATCATCACGAATTCTTCCGCCACCGTAAACCACCATTGCCAGCAAATTATTACAATGACCACTTCCGTTGCAGCACATCTAAAAGTTGTGCTTTCGCCAACAATCAGTGTACATTAAGACCCTTGTTTTACTGTCTTCTAAAGTTTTGCAGCTTCAGCAGTAAAAACGAATATGCGAACAAAATAAAATAATGCAGGAATGCTTATTGGGGATCTGAACAAGTGAGTTGCATTCAACGACAGAAGTGTACAATATTCACATTTTGATTTATAAATAAAATAGAGCTGATGATTACAAATTGATGTAAATTATTGCGAGCTTCGCCGAATCCACTGCCCATACCTTTTAGGCAACCTTTAAAGTATCGCCACTTGGATGAATATTTTTCACAACGGAGCGTATTATATGGAGAAGAGTATCTTTAAAAGATAAAACTAAAGAAAAATGTGTTAATCCGCGTGCCAAATTTTGTACAGCTGGTGCAAACAAAACATGAAAGCTTAATAATGCAAAATAAAATCATCAGCTCATAAATATCTACATTAACTTTTCTGTTTAGGTTATCAAACCTCAACTAACCCGTATTTTGGTGCTACTGTTGGCCGTGTTTGTAATCGTATTGGTAATGCTCGGTTTCCACTGGAAGGTCAAGAGATACAAGTATCACGCAATTGGAACAATAAACATCAATTGCATGGGGGTTTCATTGGTTTCGACAAGGTCCATTGGCAGGTGGAAGCCGTACAACAGAATGAAGTAACGCTCAAACACTGCTCACCGGATGGCCATGAAGGATATCCGGGCGAAGTAACAGCCTTCGTGAAGTTCACATTAACTGAAGACAATTGCCTGCATGTGAAAATGCAAGCCGAAACCACTAAAACTACAGTAGTCAATATGACAAATCATACTTATTTCAATTTAGCCGGACATGTAAGTAGCCAAATTTTATACCGTCATAACGCCGATGTGCATCATCTTCTACAAGTTTTTCCATTTAATTTTTTTCAATTTTTTTCTCTTACTTTTATCTATTTACTTTTTTTCTTGTATACTTGAAAAAGAAGAAATTGCAGCACATGTTCAGTTTAGTTTAGTTTTTAACTGGGTCTTGTCCATTGTGCTTAGAATGATTGAGTTGAGGATTAAGTTTCGTCCATATTCACTCTGTAGTTGGTTAGCTGGCTGCTACAAAGTCAACTTCTGCAAAGGGAAATAGAAAATTCAAATCATATTGAAATGAAAATTGTAGGAAGGAAGTGTTGCAATATTTTTCTTTATTTATGTTTTTTGTTTTATTTGGAGAAAACTTGTGTGTTTACCGGTGCATTTTTTAGATAAATCGAAAACATAAGAGATAAATAGGAAAAATCCTTTAAGAACATAAACGTGTGGGATAAGGACACAAATAGATTTATTCTACGAACCGACGAGCAGCTAAACTAAAAGAATATCTCAATCAGCTTTAAAGCAATTAATCCATTTGAATATTTATTTTCAATTATATTTATAAAGAAAATCGTTTAACTTTTGCTGAATACAAGAAAATTTAATTTCACCTTCAAATTTTGTACTTGAGACTTAGAAAGCGAATCGTTGGACACTACTTGACTGCCGTTAAAGTGCAATTAACTGTGTAACGATAAGGAGAAAATCTCTTCCAAAGGTAGCAGAACACGAAGCATTCAAATTTATATGAAGTATCTTTAGAAATCAATTAAATTTAAATGCTTTCATCTCACAAATTATTCAAAAATTTCTGTATGCTTCGGTCTCTGATGTGGCATTTCATATCGGAGGGATCGCACCGCTAAAAGAGACAACAGATGCTGAACTCTTGTATTCACTCAAATTCCTTTACTTCATTACTTCTTACAACCCATAGTCACTAGACACTATTTACGAAAAGTATTCTGTCGCACGCTTCGATTCTTGCCCGAATCTCCAATTGTTTCGTTATTATTCGAATTTTGGGCCAGAAATACAAAAAAAAAACTCAAATAAACTACTCGAACTCCTTTCACGAGAAAATATAATTTCTTCTCTTCTTTCTCACAACTAACAGAACGTTGGCCAAGAAGCCATCTTCGAACATTCAGTCATAATTAAGGCAGATAAAATAACTGAAACTGACAGAGATTCCATACCAACTGGAAATTTTATAAGTGTCGAAGGCACTTTATATGATTTGAGAACAATGACTAATTTGGGCAAACAAATAAAGAAACTTTTGCCTGCCGCCAACGGGTATGACGACAACTTCTGCATTGACAGAAACACAAAAGACACGAGCGTCAGCTTAATAGCCAAGTTAGTATAAAGAGGACTATGCAAATCACCAAACGTAGAGAACGAGACTAATAAAATAATTTTCTCCAGGGCTTATCATCCGAAAACTGGAAGATGGTTAGAAATTGCGTCTAATCAGCCAGGCGTACAGTTTTACACTGCAAATTTTCTACCTGATGTAACGAAAGGAGAGGTAAGTTCATTTCCCCCCATTTAACTTTTGTTTTAATTCAATATTTCTTATACACCGATATTTACTCAAAGTAAATGCAGAAAATAAATCTGAATTCCAGTTTAAATTCTCACATTTAAATTCTTTCCACTCACTACTTCTGCTTGAAGTCTTCAATCATGTATTTGTTTCTCTAGAATGAAACCCTTGAAAACCTTGCAAATACTTTTAAAAGTTTATACGGTGTTGGAATATGTTTATTTACAATAAAAACCCAGACCGCAATCAAATTAAATTAATTAAAAAAGCAATATATTCCCTCTCTAAAACATTTATTTTGCCTTAAAAAAATGTTTCTGCTTCATTCTCGAGCTACAACGGAGTGTATTTGAGCTTAAAGCAATTATTGGCTTGTATGATAAACAACAAAAAATAATTCAGCTCGTTGGCAGAATAGGAAAAACTTTGTGCGAACGCAAATCAACAGAAGCGGTAGGGGGAAGGCAACAATAGAAGCTCATAGTTCGTAGAGTGAGTAAAGTTGCAGAAAAATAAAATTAAGTTGAGCTTAAATAAGTGCATTTTATTGACCAATCATGCCTGCGGAGCGATAACTTTTTCTCCATCTTTCTCACCCCTTCTTTCTGCTTCCACTTTTTAGTTTATGCTTTTGATTTTTATGATGCCATTTTCATACATTCATTCAACTTTTTCGCCCGCTCTCTTCTTATTTGATTTTGCAATGATTTGCTGTTTGGCTTGCACTGATGTTTAGACAGTCTCTTCTGTTGCTTTACTCGCCAACGCCTGACTGACTAACCATCGGCTGGTGGGTCGTACGGTAAATTTTACCCCTCAATCGTTTAATTAAAAACTTTAGTGGCGCTTTACGTTTCATTTCCTGTTGTTATTGCCGGTCTTCTTCTTCATAATTTCACTTTGCAAAGATCATAAATGCTTTGCATGCATGGTTTAATAAGCTTTCAAATGTTCTTGTTGCTATTGACTGATGTTTAAGCAACCGGCGGCATCAAGGTTTTTTGAAGCTAAATATTGTGTTAGTTAATAATTATTTTTCTTAGTGTTGCTGTTTATGTGTGTATTTGTGTATTGTTTAGCCCTCGTAATGAAACGGTACCTGAAATATAAAAAATTCACAAACCGGATATTCAACACCGCATCTCGAGATCTATAAAGCAGAACTGTTCCGATATACGGATAAAAGCACTGCCTGCTTTATAGTAGTTATAGTTTTATCTATATATAAAAGTGGTGGCTGGAATAGACGAAATTTTTGCAAGTGAAACAAACAACTTCGCTTAAATTATATTGAAAACTTAATTAAAATTTCTAAATGTTATGTAAAATATGCTTCAGAAACTTGAAGGAAAAATATTTACCATATTATGGAAATTAATAGAAGTTTCGACGTATTATTTGAAAACTACTTTCTATTTAATATGAAATTTTTATGAAAACCAAGTCAAATATACGAAGACATACAATATCAGCCAAATGTCATGCGATCGGTTAGTTAAGCAAGTACTTACAATGTCTGGAGTACAAGGCACATGCCTCAAGAGCAAATAGAAAACCTAGCAGGATTTTACAATTTCTACCATAATAGGGATCCCGTTAATAAAAAGTATGTGCGAGTACGTAATTGGGATCCAATTTGAAAAGGGATATTTTAATAAAAAGCAAAATGTAAATATTTGCCCCAATGAACATTAAATTAAATTATTAAATTAGTGAAACACTTTAACAATCCCTTCCATTTCAAAGAACAAACAAATAATAACTTAGCCATAATATTGTATGAAAGATAAAAGAGACAAAAAGATATTCCCCTGAGTTTTTATTATCCTTACATAATTACAAGCGAAGAATACAGCATTTCCATGCCACAAGTTAACCACAATAATATTCCGATAACTATTGTAAAATTGTATATAAAGCTCTAATCTTTTGTGTAAATTATAATTCCTAAATATTCTATCGTCAATGCTCAGATGAATAAACGGATTATATATGAATGCAAAATCAAAATCCCACTGAGCGATTCATTTGAGAAATCAAATTTTAAAAATAACAAGCAAAAATTACGTGTACAAACTCGCATCTATACAGATGATGTATGAAAAAAATATTATCCATGAGTTACTTGCGCTGACTACGCATAAAAAACACGACATGGCAAACAAAAGAACACAGGAAACAAGAAAATAATAAGAATTACAATATTGCGGAGCACAACAGCACAAAATAAAATAAAATGCAGGAGCACGAGGATGCAAAATCCATACTGCAACAAAAATACAAACAAATTCGAGTAAATATGAAAAGTGCCAGTGTAAATAGAAATGCATGCAGTGCTCGATTTCTCCATCTGCATTATGCATACATCAACTGAAACAAATAAGCACACACGCATCGACTGTCACTCTACACACGGCCTTAAGCACATGGAGCTCACGTGCCCAACATAACGTATGAGCATTTTGCGATCTGATTTTTTATGAAAGCAGCAGCAACCACAAATAAAATCAATCATACAACACGGAGGCCGGCAGTACTAAACGGAAAAGATTGGAGTTGAATTCGAGTGGGAGTGGGTGTGAGCATGGCATCGTTGTTGGCACAAATACATTTTGTTAATTATATATTTTGCTCATAATCTTATTGGCACGATATAAATATATTCTGTAATGAGAATATAAATTACTCTATTTGAAAAGTTTTCAATTTTCACACACACCTGCAGACAAAGTCGTCAAAGTGGCAAAGTGAATCAGCGAAAATCGCTTAATCGAATTCAAAATTATATTTAAAATTTTGTTTCTGTTTTGTTTTGTTTCCATTTTTGCTCCTTGGAATAAAAAAAAACATTCTATGAGAACGCTTGCAACTGCAACTGCAACCGAATAAACTTTAAATCGCATATTTTTGAATTACATGTGCCCTCAATCGAATGAGTTCCGTGACAGTAGCGTATACAGCTGCTGCCATTCATAGTCCACATTAACAACTTGGTTTTTGCTTGAAGTTCACAAATATGGAAAAATCCACAACAAAGAATAGAAACGGCCTCGGCATCGAATTGTGAACAGTGTCAGAAGGATTCCGATAATAGCGCACTGGCAGTGACTCGCGATGAAGACAAATCAAAAAGCGAAGTTCTGCTTATTTGGTAACACTACTTAATTGTGTGTGTGTTTGTATGTGCATCTGAATCGTTATTTGCTTGTGTTGTGCATACAAAGAAACGCTAAAACCAACAAAAAAATAACAAAATGAAGTTTTCTTTCATTTCTAATTTAGCCTCACACATAAAAACGCACAAAAGTTTGAACTCAACCAACAGAAGCAATCATTCGGAGAAATATCGAACTTTTTAATCGAGTTTATGCAAAAAAAAAAAAAAATTGCAAATAAATAGAAAAGATATTTCGCTCCATTTAGAACTTCTTGAGTAAACAAAAAAAAAATTAATAAAAACTTAAGTTTTTCATTCAAAATTACACAAAGGGATGTTTTTAAAAACTTACGACTTTTTTGGGAGACTTATATTATGTCTCCCTTATAAAAAATCGAAAATTTTTACAAAAATCGAAAAATTATTTTTTTTCATTATTTTTAGCAAATATATATTTTAAACATTTGAAAACCCAAAATAAACATACAAGAGCAATAAAAACGCAAGTTTTTCATTCAAAAATAAACAAACGGACGTTTTCAAAGTTTGACGATTTTTGCCAAAAAATACTAAATACTAAATACTAAAATTTTTACAAAAATCGAAAAATTATTCTTTTTCATTATTTTTAGCAAATATATATTTTAAACATTTGAAAACATAAAATAAACATAGAAGAGCAATAAAAACGCAAGTTTTTCATTCAAAAATAAACAAACGGACGTTTTCAAAATTTGACGATTTTTGTCAAAAAATACTAAGGTCCCCCTTATAAAATATCGAAAATTTTTACAAAAATCGAAAAATTACTTTTTTCTATTATTTTTAGCAAATATATATTTTAAACATTTGAAAACCCAAAATAAACATAGAAGAGCAATAAAAACGCAAGTTTTTCATTCAAAAATAAACAAACGGACGTTTTCAAAGTTTGACGATTTTTGCCAAAAAATACTAATAATACACTTGTAAAAAATCGAAAATTTTTACAAAAATCGAAAAATAATTTTTTTCTCTTATTTTTAGCAAATATATATTTTAAACATTTGAAAACCCAAAATAAACATAGAAGAGCAATAAAAACGCAAGTTTTTCATTCAAAAATAAACAAACGGACGTTTTCAAAGTTTGACGATTTTTGCCAAAAAATTCTAAGGGCTCCCTTGTAAAAACCCGAAAATTTTTACAAAAATCGAAAAATTATTTTTTTTCCATTATTTTTAGCAAATATATATTTTAAACATTTGAAAACCCAAATAAACATACAAGAGCAATAAAAACGCAAGTTTTTCATTCAAAAAAAAACAAACGGGCGTTTTCAAAGTTTGACGATTTTTGCCAAAAAATACTAAATACTAAATACTAAAATTTTTACAAAAATCGAAAAATTATTCTTTTTCATTATTTTTAGCAAATATATATTTTAAACATTTGAAAACATAAAATAAACATAGAAGAGCAATAAAAACGCAAGTTTTTCATTCAAAAATAAACAAACGGACGTTTTCAAAGTTTGACGATTTTCGCCAAAAAATACTAAGGGTCCCCCCTTATAAAAAATCGAAAATTTTTACAAAAATCGAAAAATTATTTTTTTTCATTATTTTTAGCAAATATATATTTTAAACATTTGAAAACATAAAATAAACATACAAGAGCAATAAAAACGCAAGTTTTTCATTCAAAAATAAACAAACGGACGTTTTTAAAAACTGACGAGATTTGCCCAAAAAAGCTAAGGGTCCCCCTTGTAAAAATTTACAAAAATCGAAAAATAATTTTTTTCCATTATTTTTAGCAAATATATATTTTAAACATTTGAAAACATAAAATAAACATACAAGAGCAATAAAAACGCAAGTTTTTCATTAAAAAATAAACAAACGGACGTTTTTAAAAACTGACGAGATTTGCCCAAAAAAGCTAAGGGTCCCCCTTGTAAAAAATCGAAAATTTTTACAAAAATCGAAAAATTATTTTTTTCCATCATTTTTAGCAAATATATATTTTAAACATTTGAAAACATAAAATAAACATAGAAGAGCAATAAAAACGCAAGTTTTTCATTCAAAAATAAACAAACGGACGTTTTCAAAGTTTGACTATTTTTGTCAAAATATAAAATATAAAAAATAAATATATATAAATATATTATAAAATATCGAAAATTTTTACAAAAATCGAAAAATTACTTTTTTCTATTATTTTTAGCAAATATATATTTTAAACATTTGAAACCCCAAAATAAACATAGAAGAGCAATAAAAACGCAAGTTTTTCATTCAAAAATAAACAAACGGACGTTTTCAAATTTTGATGATTTTTGTCCAAAAGTGCAAAGGGTCCCCCTTACTTACTATATATTTACTTATTACTTAAAAACCAAAAAAATGCTCCGAATACACTGAATATAAAAACTATATTAATTTTAAAATGTAAGTCCAAGGTTAATAGATTAAACTTTTATTAATTTTATTTGTTGACCTCTATTGGTCACAAACCAGATTAACTTTTGCATCATAAATACAATTAGAAATTGACGTATTTCATTCAATCTGACTAGTTTGGAAAATATTTTTTTGAATCGAGCAAATGGAATGGTTAAATATTCTATCAGCTTCTGCCATTGCGATGTTTCTGCTTCCTTTTTTAATCTTGTGCTGCACATCGCCATAATATAAAGTGAATGTTTTAAAGGTCACATAGCGGCGGTAGCACTGGCAGGAGTGGAGCAAGATGTGCAGAAATAAAGCGATAAAAGGCAAACTAAAACAACTTGTTGTTTTAAATGTTATACTGCTGTCACTGTTGTTGCATCTTCTGCTGTTATTGTTTCCGTACACCGTCCAAATCGTCTCTGTTATTGTTGTTGTTATCCCAGCAGTTACTCTTGCCGTAACAGTCGTCAACGATGTTCGAAAATACTTCAATACCATCCTTTTGTTTTCCTTTGTGCTCCATTCTATTTTCAAATGCAGCTCCAACATCCACAATTTATATGTGCATGGCTGCGTGCGATAAACCACACTTTCACACACACACACACACACGTGTTCGAGTAAGTAGGCTGCGTGCCTTTGTGTGTATTTGTTTGCTTTATCGTCTATTTTCCCAAGCATTGCGTTGTATTTATTAAAGAGAAAAAATATTATGAGAACGACCAAAAGTTTATCCCTTAAAGGAATTGCAAATGATTAAAAATTAAAAGAAAAACTGAACAAGATAAACAATGCCTCTCCAAACAATAAAAATGGGAGAATAATATTAAGAACTAAAACAAACAACAACTATAATAAAAATTATAAACAATTGTGTGTACGAGTATACCCATCATGGCAGTGAAATGCCATTAAAAGTTTAAGGCTTGTTTGTGTGCCAACCAAAAGCTGTTCAAACAAAAACTAACAAGCAAATACTCACACAGAAACAAAATACAATAAAATGTGAAAAAGAAATTTTAACAAACTCTAATTGCTGAAAATTGCCCCATGCTTTGTTTCAACACTCGCTGAAACAAACAAACAAGCAAACGACCAACAACCAAACAAACAAACACACTCTGTAGATACTCCAAACAATTATCAACT
The DNA here is from genome assembly GCA_963402855.1 of Ormia ochracea. Taxonomy (NCBI): domain Eukaryota; kingdom Metazoa; phylum Arthropoda; class Insecta; order Diptera; family Tachinidae; genus Ormia; species Ormia ochracea. The sequence continues at coordinate 58,650,475 of OY727107.1, forward strand.
ACAAGAGCAATAAAGACGAAGAAATGTTGGAATAATAAAAACAAGTGTACACACACACTTGTACATGTACACATACATGGTAATTAGACAGAAAGGCAGCAGAGAGAAATCGACAGTTGGTGGTGGCATTTAATGAGATCGTAATCTAAACTGATAATCAAATTAATATATTCTGATTTTTAGAACCGAAAAAACTTCAAGCTGCATCAAACAAAAGTCCTAGGCCGCGCTTCAACTGTTTTAAACGGCAATTTGCCAAATTCATATTTCGAAACGTACGTTTTTCTTTAATTTCTTCGTCTCATCATAAGCCATTAGCATTTTGTCATGGAAAAGGTGTTGCTGGAGCAGCATTTACTTCTTAAAATAATAAAAGATTTACATACATATTTGGAAACGTTCTTATTAAAATTTACGAGATTATCGGGACTCGGCAGTATTCCAATCCACATCCGCAAACAGGCAACGTGTCACGTGCAAATGATGGTAACCAGTGATACTCTTTTTAATTGAAATATATTTTTGCTTGATTTCACGAAATAAATCTTTTAGCTTACTCGGTGAGGTGTATAATCGCATCAACGACTGTGAAATCGAACACATACAGCTTGCAGAGCCCATCGGCTTTAGCAGATTTCAAAACGATTTATTCACAAGTAAATAAAACAGCACATTAAATACTGTTGAAAACTGTTTGGGTTTAAAGGAATTTTCATATTCTTCCATACAATTTCCTAATGTTTCTGAATAAGTCTGTGTAAGATGCTGAGTCGCTTTGTTGTGCCATTTAAAATGGATATTCATTGCTTATTGTAGAAATAAAAATTTTAGATGGAAACTCAAACTCATATTCATGTTGCTTTGCCACAAAGTGTTTGCTGTGGCAGTTGCTTTAGCTCTCACAAATTTCAACTCAATTAACGGAAGGACTAATAAAAGTTTCCCGATAAATTCTAAGCGCAGTGCGAATATTTTACTGAAATTAGCAAGCTTATTAACACAAAATTTTTATTTTCAGGAACCCCTACAGGGCAAAAATCACTCTCAGTATGTTAAACAAGGTGCCTTTTGTTTGGAGACACAAAAGTATCCTGATGCTGTCAATCATGTAAGTTTCTAATACCGTTAACTATTACCCGTAAGGAGTAGAAACAGAGATCTCACCAGAAAAGCACACAAGGCCCACAACTATTCAAATGGTAGACCGTTTAGCCAAATGGTTGTCTAGCAAAAAGTCAATAATGAGCTGGAAAAAAAACATTCAAAACAGAGCAACAGGACAAATGTGATAAGGAGGAAGATATTGTATAAATTGTACAAATGGTAGACAAAAAGTCCTCATGCTCTTTTCCAATTCCACAGACTTCACAGCTCAATTTTGTTAACTATGCTTGCTGTACGAAAACAACAATGCTGAGGTGCTAAAGTCTACTTTAGCTGTCAAACACTGACTTATTGCATGACATGGTGTAAATCCTGTATTTGTACGACATTGATATCCTTAAGTAGCAAAAACATACAGACGGATGTAAAAGTGTGCACAGCACACGAACACATCTACATTATTCAAATATTCTTAATATTTTCAGCACTTGCAGTAGCACAATACAAATATGGTAGCACATCTGGTGCTCCAAATCAGACTACATTGAGATAGACAGACATACATACACACATATATATATATTATAAAAAAAGAGTGTATTTAAAAGTTAATTTAATTAATTAGAAATTTTCCTCATTTTAGCCAAGTTTCCCATCGATCATATTAAATCCGGGTGAACGTTACCAGCACGAATTGATTTACAAATTCGGCACATGTCTTAGTGGTGGCTGCCAACATTGAGTCAAATTTATAAAGCAGAAGCCAAGTAACAGAAGATTCATAATACTGAAAATAGGAAAGCCATAAAGTAATGCTTGTAATAATGTATGAGATTCCCACGTATGTCAATCTGGATGAAATCGGAATGATGAATTCCATTGCTGCTTCGTAAGCTCGAGTTTACTTAACGGAAAAACTTATTCTCCTATATAAATAACCATTAACATAATTATGCTAATAAATCCTCTTGCCATCATTGCTTAAACATTCGCATTATTATTTAAACTAAAGATACACACTTCATTGCAATACAATAATCAAGTTTTCATTCAATGAATTGTTTGCGTTGACACTGAAGTTTACTGAAAAACAAAAACCCATAAAACTCAATCGACCACAAATGATTTCGATTCTATGGCGCTAAAGAGTCCTGAAGGCTTTTCATTGGCTATATACGTGCAAACAGCAGAGCTAGGCAACGGGAGAGTTTGCTAAATACTTGTAGAATATTTAAATACTTACCGCATTTTGTATTGCTAAAAAGTTGGAAATATTACTAACTAATTGCCATTGGAGCTTATTTACATTTTACAAAACACAACCACGAGATATTTAATTAACCGTGGAAATTTCGAGCTGAATTTTATTTTGTACGTATAGCAACGGGTATATTTTCTCAAGCTGTACAGGTCTTACAGCCGCAAACTATCTCCTGCAGAAGAGAGTTGCAATTCGCAACACATGACGAGCATCATGGAGTGTGTCAGAAAAGGAATATGTTGTTTCAAATCCCGTACACTTCATTTAACGTAGATCCGCGCATATTGCCAGGTTGCGCTGATAAACGAGAAAATATAATTCAGGAATTCGTTAAATTGTTTTATTATAAAAGGGAGCTGTTATAACTTGCGAAAATTTGCTACTGTAAAATGCTCTCGTTAATATCTGACAGGTAATTGATTGACTGTCGTTAATTTCAGAGAAAAAATTTTCCATATTGAAATTCTCATTCAGACAGCATTTCTTTGTTTATATAATCACAATTGTTTACAATTGTTTTATAATTAAAATGTTTTAAAATTAACAGCAGGATCACGCAACCGCGCCCTTTTCATAGCTCGATACTCATATTAAAAAAATTTAAAGTCATTTCAATTTCTATTTCAATCGACATCAATATTTGCACTAAAAGGTAAGGGCACTGCATTCAAGCGAAGCAGTGCCATCAAACAGGTTACTTTTTTGTAATGAAAGTTTTTTTTTAAACTTGAACAGTTTAAATTATCTATTGATATTGTAATATTCCCTGGAGGTCAACTAAAAGATTTAAAGACGGCAATTTATAAATGCTTGTGTAATTAGAAGAGTGGGTGCTAAGTAGCAAAATTATTCACGTATACTCGTGCTCGCACACAACTGTTGCTATTTATCACGCATTTTACTCTTTTTGCTCATTCGAGGCAACCAAAAATCAGAATTCATATCAAAACAGTTCATTGCCCGTTTCATACCAAGTTAATTAAATTTAACCTTTTTCGTGCTTTTACTCTGGTTTTTTTCACTGCTTAATTCGATATTCTTTAATGAAGTTCAAATTTGAACTTTTGCGAAAGTTCAGTTCATCATAAAGGAAAAAAACCCAAATCAGAAAAAACAGCAACATAAAAACTAAAGTTTTTATTGTTTTATGTAAGCATACACAACCATACTCGCTATAGTCCTAACTCGCTCTTGCCGTTTAATATACTCGCACGCTCAAAACTATATGAGGGCACACTGTCCCACGCACTCATCCACACAAACCTAACAAACCACCCATGTGCTTTCACCGAAATTTGGTATTTATTTCATTATTGTTTAAATGTTTGTTGCATGTCGTGAAGTTGTTCTCTCTACTCTGCTCTACCCCGTTCTGTACTGTTCTGCTCTGCTCTGCTCTGTTCTGCTCTGTTCGGTTCTGTTCTGTGCTGTTCGGTTCGGTCCGGTTCGGTTAGCTTATGGTGTGTTCTGTGCAGCTGTGTTGCGTATTGCTGTGTGCTGTTGTGTAAATATTTTGATTACTCTTTTGGGAAATATCTGCTTTTGATGTTTGAAAATGAAACTTTTTTGACTTGCCTGCTGTTCGACTATCTCTTTAAATGTAAACACGTGTGTATATGTGATGCCATTTATGTCAATGTCAATATAATTGAATAATTGCTTAGCCATTGACAACAATCATACATACTCGCCCATTCGGAAATACAGCAATACACACGAACCTACACACATTTCACTCCAACTTACATATATGCACACAACTCCAAAGGCAACATTTCAAAGTACGACATACGATTATATATAAACGAGTACATAAATAAAACCTCAATTCATGCGTCTGCTTATTTACATACATACATACATACACATATGCATAAATATGTAACTATATGCCTACGCATGCAAGCACTTCCACCAACAGTGTGTAAAATTATGCACGAATTTGCACGACGCTGGCCGCGTAAAGATTGTTCATGTGGCATAGAGGAATCACATCCCGAACTCGTCCAAGCGAAAATCTATGAGGTTTCCTAGGTCCATAATAGGCCTGTTGAATGCTGATCAATGCGAATGAGGTAGCAATTAAGGAGTTGCGGGCCAACTATCACTGTTCAGTGATTGCAGCTGCCAGTAGTGACTACGCAGTTTTCAGCCTGCAAAAGGGAAGCAGAGGAGATCCACTACACAACGCTTCCTATGCTGAAAAAATAGAATCTTTCGCCAAGCTAAACGAAGGTGTCGCAGCAAATACAACTGCAAGGCACCTCATAGAGTGGGGTCTGTGTAGGCTACTCACGATCGTGAAGTCACTAAAAACTACTTCCGCCCAATCGTACTTTGTAAAACATGGAAGAAACCTGCCCTACTCTTCCACTTTTATATGATATGTGCGTGTCTGAATGTTTTTCTGTGCGTTGTTTTCAATCCCTTATGCTATCGCGCTGCGGAATTGCCACATTTTATTTCCCTTTATTATTCCTTTATTTTCGATTTATTTTCCCAATTTTTCTCATATTGTTTATATTGGGAGCAAGTGCTTGCATTTCAATTCCTTTCTCTTTTAATAATTGCCCACGATGAATATAAGGCAGAATATTTAGTTAACCACCCTCGTATATTGCATTTGAAATTTCTTTTTTTTTAATTTGCTCATAATAGAAATTTACTACAATTCTATTGTTCTATTGAAAATCATCAAAAGTATGAAATCCAACAACAACAAATTTATATACGCAACTAAACAATTTCCACAGACCCACAAACAAAGCAAGTATTCCTTCCATTTTTTAAATGGAATAATGCAAAAATAAAAAAATAAATTCCTTGATATGCATTCAAATTTTGTTACTTGTACGAATAATTGATGTCATGGTTTTGAAATTACCAGCCAAACACTTCAAGCAAACACAGAATTTGAAAAAAATATGATGAAAATGTTTAGTGATATAAATGAAATAATTCTTTGCGAGCTCAATGATTTTCTATAAATATTTTCTAGAAAAAATGTTACAAAAAATCTTTGTCTCTTTTTAACACTTTCAGATGAATTAACTCTTTCTGGCTTCATCAAATCCTCTTCTATTGCTTTTGACAAAACTCTGCAGAGCATAAAAAAATGAAAGTACACAATTCCACGAAAACAGGATTATTAATTACTTTCCATGGAAAAATTGCAGTTAAACAAAGAAATTACTTTATTTTTTCTAAAGCTTTAACATTGCAAACTAAAATAATTAAAATGATTCTCACGAAAAAACTAAAAATTATGCGACATTGTACAGTCCCAGCTTGCTGTAGCGTGCATTTGTAAGACAAAATTAAAGCCTGAATTCAGAGTGTTGATCGGAAACCAATTACGAATAAATATTCTTCATACGCACATCCATATAAGAATTTCCAATATTCTCTGCACTTGCGAGTATTTGAAGTTAATAAATTATCCGTTTTCACGCGTGAGCAATAAACAAAATTTCTTTATATTACAATTATTTTTATTAAGCTTCCAATCATCCCTTTCCTTCCAAACAAAATAATATTTTTCCTTCCAAAAGCTTTTATTTTCAAATGGGATCATTTCATTCAACCTTTTGCAGAAGAAAATTACATTCGCTTAATTTCACAAATCACACACAAAATATATTTTGACAAAATTTTTACGGTTTCTCCCCGACTCAAGATGCCAAAATATGGGAAATAGATAGAATTTTTTTTTTTTTTGGATTTTTAATTCAGACTCCATATATTATAGGTTTCTACTTTCGCAACTTCCTTTCACAAACCACTTACTGCAGAAGGAACAATTACTTCTGCTGATTAACAACTAAAATACAAATAAATCAATCCCTTTCATTGATAGCAGGGTCAAATCTCTGAAAAATCATATTATATGTTTTGCAATCCTTAACTTACATTTCATCTTTATATTACGATTTAGAACACATGCGATACATATTTGCTAGCAATAGAGAAAACAAATTTTTAGATTTTTGTGGCAGATAACATCGCCAGGGTTTCAAAAAGTCTATTTATGTAAAACTTACGTATTTATTATTATTATTATCTTTTTTTTATTTTAATATTATTAAATATTATTAACGGGCATACGTGGGCCATCTTAATATATAAATATTTACATCTCTGGTTTCGATGTTTATACACGACTTAGTTTCATACAGCCAAACAAATACGTTGTCGCCATCTGTCATTAATACTTTTAAGTGCGTTTATATTTTATATATATGTATATTTTATTATCATATATTTTATAAAAAGGATAAACTCTGAAAAGCTTTCACTTTGTACTGCAACCAAAAAAGCTCTCGTAAAATGTTATTCAATCTACGAACCGTATCAAAAATAAGATTCTTATTAAAAAGCTTTGCACGCATTAGAAATCTGAATTTGAATCTGTTAGCAAAAGCTTTCCACTACTTTCCGCCAGACATTAAAAATGTAATAATTATTTAAAAAGTCACGTATTAATTGTCACTCGTTTTGCAACAAAGCAAAAAGTCAATTAACCACACACGTAGGCATCATGTAGTCAATGAGAATTAATGGATTGGAAGCAAAAAGACAAAGCAGCGACAGAAGCGTATAATAACAATAAATAAAAACTTTATTTTACTTGCAGCAACAGCCTTCAGCCGACGATATTGTATCTTGGTGTGTGTAATGAACAAAAACATCTAGAAGAGGTTCTATTCAGCTTTCCAGCTCAGCTTTGAATACAAACATGGATACGAAGAAAAAATTTCTGGCTTGTTGTTCCTACACATTGACGCATATGTGTGTCTCATATGCTTACTTACGTACATGAACACATACATATATAACATTTTGTTTATTTGTATTCACGATTAGTACTGCAAGTTCGAACCGCCAACAACAAAAATAGCAAGTTGGTAAAAATATGAAATATTGTATTTGCCAATTAGACCTTCTAATTGTTCAAATATATTCCCTCTATCAATTCACGCCTCACATATTAAGTGTTACGAAGAAGATATTTTTAAACGATTTTAAATACAAGTAAATTATTTTATATCGCTATTTTATATCAAAAGCCTAGCTAATTTTTTTTCTTTTCAATTCATTGCCAGAAAAAAAAATATTTTAGTTTGCAATTTCCAGCATTAAAAACTAGTTTGCAAAAAGTATTCTAACAAAACTTTAATCAGTTTTATAAGCATTTTCAATCACTCTGTTCTTTGATAATTATACTGACAAATTAACTGGGGATTTGATGAGGAACCTCTTATTGACAAAAGAAATCGCTTTTATACCATATTTATTCCTTTTAGTTAACGGAAGGAGTGCAGGAAAATATTTTTTTTATTGCCTTTCTGCTGCTTGCTTCCATCGAATTGTCCTCCCCTATTCTACAAGCATTAGAACTAACGATTTCGGTAATTATAGTTTGAGATCTGAGAATTTTAAAAATCTTTCCACATTTAAGTCAGAAAAATTGGTCAGAAATTTGCGGATGTATGTTGGAAATAAAATTTTTTCTAAATGAATATGACTATTCGGTGGATTTATGATATTAAAAGCTCGAAATAGTGAGTGGAATATACAATTTCGATTACACATCTTGTTAACATTTAACGGAAATTGCTTTTTTTCAATTCAAAATGATTCGCGGAGTAAATGAATGCTAGAAAGTCACAAGCATCCAACCGCAGGAGGAAAAGTTTATATTTCTATAATTAAAGCTCTAAATATTAAACCAATGCAATTGCATTGAGATAATACATTCAACCGCGAGTATTGAATGTAATATATAAAAAATTTAATTGCTTGGTAATCAGTTTGTGAACAGAAATGAAATTAAGTTCAACGCTTGCAAGGTCATTATAACAACATTCGCCTCTTAAAACAAAATCATAAAAGGAGTATAAAATTATACTTACAGACAGATATGTGCATGTGTAAACATGTGTGTGTCTGTTTGGCTATTTCCTTTGAACAGCTTGGCGTCTTCAAATGTACCTTCTTTCGGGTCAAGGCCCTTTCAGGAGCATTTTCCCTTCCTCCTTCATAGTTCCGTATACTGTTATATATTAAAAATCAAGCTGGCGCTGAAATTATCAATAGAGCTTTCGAATGCAAACAACCGTGAGCCATAAGAAAGTAACACAAGTAAATGCATAAAAATACAATTTTATCAAAATCTGATTCCTTTAAATCTAAATAAATTTATTAAAACTATTCCAGGTTAACTAACATGAATGAAGACATTAAATTAATTATCAGCGACATAAAACTGTGACTTTTCCAAAAAGATATAAAGTCACTTTAGACACATAGATACTTATCATTTTAAGATCAAAACCATTTTCACTTTATAATCAGTCCGGTAAAATTTTTCGTATGAAGGATCGGACCTCTGATACAGGTTGAGTTGATTAAAACAAAACGCACAATGTACACGAACCACAAACACATTTCAATTAGAAGGATTTTATACAACTACAAGCTTTAGGGACTAAAGTTGTTTTCAAACATACACCACCCCGCCCACAGCAGGTAATTTCCTTTCAATTACTTTTGCAATTCCACATCCAACCTTGCTCTTGGCAAAATTTTAAAAATATTGTTAGACTTAGATTAAGGAGTTCATCAAAATTTATATTTGTATGATATTTAGCAGAACTCCTGAATCGTAAGGATGTGACAGTTGGCAACAAAAAAGCAGAGTATGGATTAAAAACTATTAGCAAAACGACTTTTGGCTCGTGAAAAATTTCACACAAATTCATTATATTTTTCCATCTCATTGCAATATATATTGAAAAAAATATATATTGATTAAGTGACTAGAAATCGGTTTAATCTTTTTGTTTAACTTTTTAAATCTACGCAACTAGAATTAAAAATTGTTTGCAAATAACTTTTGTGCCATGAATTAGTCAAGCTTATAAAGCTTATGTACATAGAAGACCTCTTGTTCACGCAACGCATTGTGTCATAAGTGCGTGAAAGGTATTTTGATAGAGAGAAGTGGACAGTGTCTCTGATATCTATCTGGGCATTTTTTATTAATTTATTTCACTTCGGCCCATGAGTGTTATCTTTAATACAAAGTATTTGCTGGTAAACATTAAGTGACCAGTTCACCACTCCAGCAACAATTAACAAAGCCTTGTGATTTTAAAAAGCTGGAAAAAAAATCATGAGCATTCTAAATTTGATGAAATTTTTTATCACTTGGCGGTCTTGCCCATTCGCATTTGCCAAAGTTACTAACAGGTCTGCCAATGACGCCTGCCATTCTGTGAGCATTTCAAAGTAATTATTCTTCTCGCTAAGCAAAAAGTTTCATTTAGTTTTAATTCACTGCGTCGCTTACTAAATTGGTTTTAAATTGTTCAGCGCAGAATACAAAAGTGATTGTTAATAAATGCTAATCTTGGGAATATAAAAAAGCAGAAATGAGACGAGAAAAAATAGATGGGCAGCACTGGTACCGTCCGCCAGAATTGATACAACCACAGAAGATGTCGCATTTGCAATATCAACAGTTTATTTTAATCCATTGCGGTCTGTGAAATATTTCAGTAAGAGTTTTAAATTTAAATAAAACCCACCACGTTGTATCTGGAATAGAATTTTCCAATACCACCAACATCGTATTCAAAAACCGTTTTGCTTGGAAAACTGAATGAAACGTTACAATTTCAAGAGGAAAGCAATAAGTATCCACAGAAAGGTGATTGTGCTGGCTCCGGCAGTAACAACAAGTAAGAGGGTGGCAGTGGGTGACAAAAGTTACTGCCCATCACGTTTCTCATATGCGTTTGCATGTGTATGTGTGAATATTTGTGTAAACTATTGTAGCATTAGAGGGCGAAATCTAACGAATGCTTTGTTTATATGTTGCTCGGCTTTTGGTTAGCAAGAAGAGCACGAAAAGATGAAGCACACATCTCGCAATTCGCTGTCTGCTTCAGGCCAGTGTACATCGTGTGAAAACGTTGCGGAAAAAAATTTAAAATAAATGCCAAAGAAAATTGTAATAGATTAAAGTGAAGAGCCGCTTTCATTAAAGTTAACGCTGCAGTTAATAAAGAAAAAAACCACCTGTTTGCACAAACAACAAGAACGACCTGTTCAAACTTAATACGACAAGTTTAAATTAAATCAGTTATTACAATCATAAATTCGGTAACAAGCCAGCATTATAAGTAATTTTATTGTATAATAAAAAAGTTAATTGGAATCACGACAAGCACCTGTACGACCGAAAATCAATCAAGTAAATAAAATTCGAAATCGTAAGAAAAATGTTTGTTTTCAAAGTGCATCAAGTGCAAATCCCAAAAATAATGTGTTGTTCTATTTATTATGCAATTTGATTTATTTGCCATTATTTAAATCGGTTATTATTAATCTGAAGTAAGTTTTTTAAATACTGAAATTATACTGGTCGGTAGTAGATGTTTACCAATCTAAAATACAATCTTTACAATGTTTAATGCATATTCGCAAGTGATTAAATACAAACTGTGAACGCGTAATAGAAAAGAAAAGAAAATTATGCTTTACAACCGAACTTGCATTGCTTCAATAAAATTGAGAAGCTTGAAGCTAAGAAATCAGTTTAAGTGTGGATCATAATGAAAGTTTGAAAGCATTCAAACTGTCACCACTCGAGCGATGTTTAAAGTTTTAAGTTTTGCCTGTCTGTGCATTACTGCCAGTCTTAAGAGATGCATTTTATATAATTTAATTGTGTTATTTTATTTTTAATTTTGTCTCAGGTAGTAAAACAGACTGCTTAGAATTCTATCTGGCCGTCTGTACATCATAGTAATAAAACAGTCGAAGATTACAATCACTTGAGAAAAATTAAATATAATTTGTTAGCGTGTTGCACGTTAAATCTTAAAGCCAAAAGCACAAATATTAACAACAACATTAACAGTAAAAATAAAACTCAGTGATAAAAGTTTAAAATGTTGATTTATTATTAAATGAAAATTATAAAATACTAATAAATTATATTTCAGTTCCGATCACAACGATAAAAGGCCAGAAAATTTTTTTATTTTTTTTTTTTGTTTTTAATGCTTTTATTGTTTTCAGAGGCAAATCTCTGCCTGCTTAATTAGCAGGTCTATTGAATAATTAAAAGAGATTTCTGCACATTAAAACTCAGTCACTACTGATTTACTCTGAGCCGCGATTTCAGTACGCATTTAGTTAGTTTTTACTCAAACATCTGCTAGAAGCGTTGATTATGGAAAGCAAACACAGCTGGGTTCGAGGCAGAAAACAATAGTAGCGAGAAGTTGCTCCAATGACTGGAAGGTATAAAAATAGTAAATTTCCAATAACTGGGAGAACTTAATAAATAACTGAATTAATTAAGGTTTTAGAACTTATAAGGGAGCAGAACAATAACTTTCATTTCATATCAATATTTGTTTATGTAAACGGACTTTAAATAAGCAAAGCGAAAAAAATATTGTATGCAGATAAATGTGAAGTCGCCACAAACATAAAAACTGACCATTTTAATCAATAAAATTAATCGGCAAACTAAAATTTATTTGGTAACAAGTTTATGTTAGTGATAAACAAAGCGCGGAGGAGCAGAGAGGAACTTGAAACGATTTCGAGCGTTAGGCATGAGAACAGGAAATATACTTATGCATTAGTTTTATAAGTTATTGTGTAAAATGGGCGACATGGAATATCTGTAAAATTGGAAACAAATTAAATCGCAGGCAGAAAAGAAATATTATTGAACGTAGAATGGGATTTGGAAGGCGGCCTATACAAATATTTGCCGCTGTATGAGTAAAAATTGTGTTACAGCATAATGCCTGCCTTGCCAGGTAATAAAATTAGTTGATGAAGAAAAAAAAATTAGTTGACGTGGAACTCGACTACACTAAAATTATTTCATGAGGAGCATTTTGTAAATGCACCTGAACGGATTCGTATCCGAAACTTGGTTTAACAAATGAATTTCTGACTTCGATCCCTAAGGGATGCGTCTTTGCATTCAGATTTTATCACCCCGTCAAATTGAATTGAATATCGTGTTTCATAGATTTCGGTCTTTCAGCTTAACTCGTTAGCCGGTTACTTTGAATGCTTTCCCGGTGCGTACTCAGTTCTTTCAGTTTAATAATCTCGGTAATTTTGATACCCTTTCATTGCTTCGGTTTGGCGGAGATCAAAGACTTATTTTGTGGCAAGCCGAAACAAAATGCATTTGCTATGCACACTGCCCCTACCCCCTACCCTTTATGTTGCGTGTACATTAGTTACATCAATGATGCCACAAATATCGTACGAGCATTCAGTAAATTTCAAAATTGTTCGCTTTATTTTCGCTTTGTCAATAATCTGAATGATTATCTCTGTGTCATATAAATATGAAGTGCTCTACATTTTGCAGGAAAAAAAAGAAACAGATTAAAAAACGAGCAAAGAGAATGCAACCAGCTCGGACTAACTAGCAAACAAGCAGTAGAAAGAGGTGTGTTCCCTACATTATGTGCATGTGTTGGCGTATGTGTGTTGAGTGAGTGTGCGTTTGTGTGAGTGTCGCTTTTCCAAAGTTTATTTAGAAGTTGACTTAAAGCTTTAGCAGGAAACTTTTAATTTAATTAATTTAGTCACGACGGCACAATCATATCGGTTTGTCCGTCTTGCTATCCATCACACTAAACACGATTAAATGTCCGTCTGCGCTTCTACGGTGTCTTCGTCCGCAATAAAAATTATGAAAATGAAAGAAAAGCTACACTGGAAATATTGTTTTCGTACAGCAAAAGCTTTAAATGTGCACAGAGTGGCGTGTTTGCATTATTCTACTTTTTGACATTGACTTTGATACATACGCTCTAGTCAATGTAATGCTGGTGAGTAAGTAAATTGCAAATGCAATGAATGATCGAACGATTCTTGCCTAAAAGTAACAACGGAATTGAATTATTGTTTTTTTGAAAATACAAGACTTTATGAACAAAATCGTTAAAATTAAAATCACATTCACTATGGAATGCAAGGAACTCAAAAAGTGTTATTTCTTTCACAAGTGCTAGTCCTTCCCATATTGTGACATAATTGGGATCTGTGCGAGAGTAAATTTTCTTATTTATTTGGAATCATACGGTTCGATTTTTAATCGATTATTTAAACAATTATCGGATGGATGCCACGCCTGTTGTTGTCGAATGTGTAATCGTTTAATAATGACGTCGCTTGTTGAAATAGACAACCCACATTCTCTTTTTTCTAGTGGAAGTAAAATTTCGCAACGCCTTTTTCTTGACGTTTTCCACAGTAATCAATTCCCTTTACTTTGCTCGCCCATCAGCAATCATTGAATACTTCGGTTTATTTTGAGAGCCAGTTTTCGCGATCTGATTTGTGTTAATATATTTATAAACTTTCCCTCCATTTATTATTTTCTATTTGTGCACATCACTAACTAAAATATTCATTTGGCTGAAAAGAAGATGAATGCGATCAATAAAATATCAAACACAACCACACAAAAACATTGGAATTACATTTTCTTCCGCCTCTGGCATGTTGGAAAACATTATGAAGGTATTGAAATGCTCTGGTGTATTTGGTTAGTCGAATAGTGGCTATAAATAATCCCCATTGCACAAGACGCTCTCGATGCTTACCTCAAGTCATCAACAAGACTTTTCACTTCTAGTTCTTAATGCAAAGACATCTGGCAAAGACATCCTGCTTCGTGCCTTTACTTTTTATTAATTCTAGAAGCTATATCTCATGAAAAGGTTATGTAGTTGCTGCTACTTAAAACTCACTTTCCCCATTGAAACCGATACTTAAAAGCAATTGTATAGAATTTCTATGCAAAAGAACATGGCAAACGTAGCAATTTCAACTTTTTTACCCGTGACTAATATTTTGCAAGCTGAGTGCCAATTATGTCTGGAAATTACAAAAATATAAAAAAAATGAATACCGCTCATCGGGACCAATTAACGTAATTTATTCAATTTAAATATTCGGTCCTGTTAAATTACAGAATTCATAGAAGTAAATAGCAAATTAGATGTAGAGAAAAGTATCCACTGTAAATGAATGCATAATTTCTAAAAGACTCATCTACCATATTCCGAATTAAAGCAATCTCAAGACATTTCAAACCAACACTCACACTTATAGGGTTTCCACCAAAAAAAAAAATAATTACTATTGAAATTGTTAAAAAAAAATTAAAAAAATATATTTCATAAACTGATTTCCACATTATACTCATTTGAAAATAACTTAAGCTTTGATTAATAGGAGCTCTGAAGCAGCATACTACGACGAAACGTGGTGCAGAAGAAGCCTACTAAATATGCAGGTACCGCCAAAAACAAAAGCTTCTAATCAAAAAAACGCTTCATGCCCAAAAGTACTCGTATCGTAGTATGTGATCTAAATCTACAATTTTAGAAATTAATGCGTGCAACAGTTCCCGCTAAGAAGAAGGAACTAAATACAATAATTGATACATGTGTATCCAAATAATAATCGATTATTATTATTGTTATTTCGTCTCAAACCAACCATTTTGCAACATTAGATTGTGCCAGCACGTCTGTTGGGGGACAGAAGTTTTAATACGAGCTCGTTGACGCAAATTAATTTCCCACTTCTTATACTTTTCTACATGTCTCACAAACCCATTTATTTCCAACTTACTTAATTTTTTAAGGGCCCGAACTTAATGATAATATTTATAATTATTGTTTTTGTTTTCGCATTTGGTTTCGTCCATATGGCGTTATAGTTCTTTGAATTCAACAGATAAGCCATACCAAACTCTTCCATACATTTCTGGGCATTTAATTATAATTTGTGTGAATGAGTATAACTGTGTTAATAGGAAGCCTTCCCCCCACCTAATGATCCCCAAGGATATGACCTTTAGAATGGGGTAAAATTAAACAACTGAAATATACAATAGAAACTGGCTTACAGCACGCATGCATTCCAGTAAGGGTACAATGTGTGCAGTATACTCATGCCAGAGATGAGACCGTGAACAACTACACTGCCCCACGCCTTTTTATTACTTAATAACAATAATAAAAATGAGTGGTAAATTTTTTTTTAAAATTCGAATAATAAAGAGATTGAATTTTATCTTATTGTTTGTTTCTTCGAAAGGAAGCTGCCGATCATTCAATCTCAGCTAATAGTTCCGAAACACTTTCATCAATTCCTTACTTTTTTGCATCAGCATGGAACTTATGAAAGTGTTACTTGCTGCTAGAAGTAATTTCTGAAGCTGACTTCTCCTTTTATGATTCGATTAAATTATTAGATCAATTGTCCATGTACCCGACACATGCATGCAAGTAGATAAACATACACATGTAAATCACATACATCAGTTTCGACTTTGTCGCACGGCCGCAGTGTCTTGTGCCACTTTCACCTTTGCATTGAGTGTTAATTGAGTTGTACAATTGAAAAATTCCTTCATATGCCAGAACCTTTCCTTATGACGAATTGGGGCAAAATGTAAAAAGTACCAAAATATAATTTTATACATTTTGTTTTACAATACAAAGAGGTAATACTGGGATTAGCTGCTGGTGCGACTTTTGTTTCGTAACCTTTCACTTGTAAAGTGGCAAAATGTTTCTTATCTGATGTTAACTTTAACACATGTCTGAAGCGTTCAATTTTTCATAAAAAATTTTCAGCAATTTTTTCTCATTTCAATTAATGACCACTTCTCGTCATATTTGATTTGTTAACAAATTATTAACAAAGTAGAAAATAAATAATTGGAATGCTAAGAGGCGAACCTCCCTGAAAATAATCAAATTCATATACGTACAGTTGAACAATATACGTGTGACGTAATATTTTCCACTGTTTCCAGGAAACAGTGAAAGCAAAATTATTTAAAAAAAATTTTACGGCGAAACATTTAATCGGTAACAGAGGAAACCACTTGTTTGCTACAGAACTTTTCTAATAAATGTATATAGTATATCGGTAACGACAAGTTTGAAGGGTACCACAAGTCCACATCACATATTACGATTGTCAAAATTAGCGGATAAGTTAGTCAAAGCATCGCGTTTTGACATTGATTATTATGAGATATCAGCCAGATCTTATGAGTATTTAACCGCATGCTACAACAGATCTTCCGGGAATTTTTAATAATTAAAAACTTATGCGATTTGAAGAATAGCCATAGGCGTCTCTAACATTCCCAGACATAAAGCAGGTTAAAACAATTCGTATTAACTTATTGTTACATGCCCAGTACAATATCAAATATTTACAAATATTGACATTGATTATTATGAGATATCAGTCAGATCTTATGAGTATTTAACCGCATGCTACAACAGATCTTCCGGGAATTTTTAATAATTAAAAACTTATGCGATTTGAAGAATAGCCATAGGCGTCTCTAACATTCCCAGACATAAAGCAGGTTAAAACAATTCGTATTAACTTATTGTTACATGCATGGTACAATATCAAATATTTACAAATATTTAGCTTGTCGATTATTATTAAAGTAAATATGTGTGAATGTGGGAATTATTTATAATCTATATAATTAAAAAACTTGCTTCTATTCATTATCAATGTGGTCAACATTCAGGCAGAACTTACACAAAATAATACTTTGCAAAAATACTTTGAATGTGCGGTGTTTACTTTTGTAACAGCATTGAAGGGCCTGGCCACGAATTCAAGAAACTTATATGGGCGTGTTCACCAACGTGTAAATGATTTAGATAAAACCGGCGTTTTAATACCAGCGACAAAATTTACAAACTCATTAAAAAATAATAATTGGAATTCAAAAGAAATTATCTCTATTTGATATTTAATTCGCACGAGGGTCTCAAAATTAGTATTCATTGGAATATTGATTTTTTTACCTAAAAACACATGAAAAACGATTGGTGAGGGATGCCAGCCAGCTCCTATTCACAATTCACTGTGTGCTTCTACCAATAGTAATAAATCTTGAATATCAAATGTTGAACTTCAACACACACCCACATACGCATAAATAAATGAAATGAACACGCTAAATGAATGCCCTGCTACGGACGGGCAAGCTCAAAAAACCGCCTAAACAGTCTCACTAAATCAAAAACTCTGATTTAGTGAGAAGTAGCACTTGAGGGAACGGAGAGGTTTAATACGATTGTACTCCGGCCAACTTACAGAAGAACTTTTAATTAGATAATTTAGATTCATACAAAAAAGAATATTAATTTTAAAGACAGGAAGACGCACATCCATGCTTTCGCAATGCACGAAAGCACATATGTGGGCGCAAACAATTCAATTGTTGTTCGCACTTAGCAATTAATTTGTGTAACTGCCACTGTATGACGCAGTCTTCAATGAGCTCTTTCATAGTGTCCTCAATGTGCGCCTGCGAAATTCTCCTTGCGAAAGTTTCCCCAATAAAATTGAGGTTGCAACTTTTTGCGAAAATTTAACATTCGATCAATCTAATACTTGGCATGTTATTAATTTATTCATTACAGTATTCGCTGTAATAAAAGTAACGTGTAACGTCGCATATACTATCGTTTTATAATAATAATATGATGAAATAATAAGATGAATAATAAGATAAAATTAATAATAAGGTGAAATTTTTTAATTCTCAATTGTTAAACAAGTCGAAATCAATCATTCCATTGAAAACGTCCTCAACATTAACACAAATCAACGTTTTACTCACAGAAGACACGGCAACCGCGGCCTCTTATACAACCTTCAACCAGAAGCAATACGGAAGCGGTACCACCATGCAGAATTTGTGTTTTGCATATTTTGACAGATGATTCCCTGAAACGCAAATGACTCGAATGCAATTGACAGAGACGCAACGAGTCAATACGAAAACCATCCGTAGTAGCCCTCTCACTTGGCGCAAGTTTTCCTTTTCATATCAGGGTAGCGATATGTACTTGCGTTGTAAATAGTCAATATCCTTACGCATAGGAATTGCAAGAATTTCTTGCACATCATTAAACTTTCCTTAATTAAGCACTTTAGCAAGTGCAATAGCGAAAAAGAGCACGAGAAACAGACAAAGTATATGAAATTGTATAGAGTGCTCGTGAGCTAAACGCGTCTGATAAATTGCTGTGTCACCGTTTGTGACACCGCTCTGTAGTTGTCGCTCATCATTAATTTACTTTCAGTTTCTATTTTCAAAGCAAGCACATCATTTATAACGTTGCCTTCGCTTACAATTTACAAATATCAGACACACATACATTTCACTCAGTCCTTAAATAATTATACGTGGGAAAAAATAACGCAAGTGTTTGTCTCCGGCAGAAACAAAAACTTTTTTTTAATTTTGAGGTCATCATTTTCCTTGCGAGATTCAAAATACTGCAGAAATTTAATGCGCTGCAACGTGGTAAAAGAGAACAGAAAAGTGTGTTGTCGAGAAGCTAATCAAATACCTGAAATGGTCGATAATTATCGAGAATCAATCTCTTCCAGTGTTGACATTTGCTGAATAACACTGAGGCCGTATGGCAGATACGAAGTCCACAAAAAATAAATCATACGCTCGCCTTTTCTAAACACATTAATCAAATCATTATTTTCATTAAACCGATTGGCCGGAAAATCTATGAATTTTCTATATTAAATTGATTAAATGCCAATTTGTATAAAGCAAGACACATGAGAGTAAGCAAACAGACAAAATTATTAACGTGCCTTCAAGTATGAAGTACAAATACTAGTGCACATGAATACGATTGATTTGAATTGTGTTTGAAACCATCAAATGAAAACAAATGCCATCATATACCAAATTGTTGCAGCCTCCCATTGTTTTTGGTCAAGGATTTAAAACCCTGCTTCTACAACTACTTTTTACGTTTAAACAAAATTTGCGTAAAATAAGTACGTTGCATTACAGAAAGCAAAAATGCTTCAACAAATGTTTGTGTGTATGTTGCATTTTGATTTAGAAAAATTTTTGGGAACAAATTTACCACGCTGATTTTGACAAATGACTTCAAAGATATTGCTGACAAAAAAGAAATTATATTTTCTAGTTGTAATAAATTAAATTTAAATTTTAATTGAAATTAATTTAAAACTGTTCGTTGATGGCTTTAAGAAAGGATACCCTGAAAAAATCTTAAGAAACCACGAAAATTTGTTCTGACAAAAAAAAATATTTGAGAAGTAAAAAGTGCGAATCGGTTTCAGCGAATACTGTTTTTATTTATATGCTATATTTTGTGTATATTTTATTCAATTGGACAGTTTTGTTGTTTGTAATTCTCATTGAGTTTTGTACAGTGAAATAGTTTTCAAAATTTTGCAAGAGGAGCGACTGATGTGTGTTACGTTAATTTCCTAAATATAATATTTTAATTTATTTTTATTTAAATAAAATTTAGTTGTTCTTCTGATGAAAATTTTCTAAATAAAACACTTTCCTAAATTTCAAAACTTTTTGTTAGTTGTGAATAAATTTCATTAAATTTTTGGGAAATTTTACCCCAAATTTAAAAGATTTGTTAAAGTATTTTTATTGCTTTTTTCATACCGGTCCATTCATTAATTAAAATTAATTTAAAACTCTTCGTTTTGGAAATTAACACAAAAATATATTTTTATTCATTTTTTCATTCACTTGCCCAAAATCGTGCTGAACATTTCCATAACAACGTGGAAGCCCTTTTAGTCGTTTCATTAAATACGTACATAAACGCGGAAACGCGGCCGATTGTGTTATTGCCCCAGCTCGTATATAATTTAGAAAACTGATGTCATGTCTATGTTCCACCCACAGAACTTCCTCTGTTTGCATAGCAGTGCACATGCCAGACACTTTATTAGTGCAACAAACAAAAAAACATAATGAAAAGTTTTATATTTTATGTTTTCCAATTAAAAATATCATTCAGAAAGAGATTATATTTTTCACTCATGTTTTGGAAGTTGCGCTTTGTGGAATAGTAACTCAGATGTTTTAACTTTGTGAAGGAGATCGAAAGTTAATCGGAAGGTAATCGGAAGATATCTCCAGCCGAAATGGTCTAAAGTAATTAAATAATTATATGTGAAGAGACTCAGTTTTGCAGACTAAACGTGTACAAGAACGTTTTTTCTTTAATTTCCTTACAAATAAGAATCGCTAGTCAAGCTAATCCCTTCCGAGAAAACCTTATTCAAACTGCTTTCGTATGTTCGTTTGGAAAATAAAATCTTTTCCAAGCTGCAGGCAAATATTTGTGCACTTCTTTGCATGTGAAATAGAAGGCAGCTGCAACACAACGATTTGCCAATGCAATAAAATTGTAAGAAATTCCGCAATTACATACAAGAACTCGCTTACAAAATTACTTTTTAATATTCAGCATTTAAGTTCACTTTTATTACTGCCATTAAAATCCAAATCGAATTATAATCAATCATCACCGAGTGTTGCAAAAGAAAAATTAAACGCCTTTTCAAACATTGACGAATTACTTGCGTATTGGTTTTTTAGAAATCTTATTTTACGATACGAAATAAATATGAAAATAAAAAAAAATATTCCTGAATCAGTATTCGGCCTAATCAACCATGATGTGTACGGTATTTTCTCTAGGAGATCTCGCTCGTTTGCGTAAAAAAGTGAAAACAAACAAAACAAATTTCAAAAATAACCTTCAGAATTATTTTCTTTCTTTATAATTGCTCGAGTTTAAATTAATTCGTTAGTAAATTGTGGGAAATTTATTTGATACTCCAGAGGAAAACCGCAACTTACAACTCTTGTAATTGGTCCCCTGTTCTGCCCTTACCAATTCGCCATGCGGCGAATAAAATTATTTGAGAAGTGCAAATCCTTTCACATTCTGTGGTGTTCTCCATCGCAGAGCCAACGCCGCTGCCAACTAGTTAGTTATAAACTCAGCAATTGTTCAGAAGTAAGTAATTGTATTCTTTGTACTTCAACAAGATGTGAAAGAAGGCAAGATGAACTTTTAAGATGAAATATTCGTACACTGAAATATTAAAATACTTTTATCTACTTTCACACACACTCATTTCATTATTCAGACATGACTGATTAAAGGACACTATACAAAGGAAGCAAATATGTTTCACATCTTTTTATAATGGACGGAACTGCTTTAACAATATTTATGCACTCAATATCTTATTAAATGATAATGCCATGTTAATAGCTTGCAAGTCAATTGCGTACACACGCAATAAAAAGCTTTAAATAAATACAAAATCAATTTAACACACCCGAAGAGGTCTGCAAACATTATTTTAAGCTTCTTCTAGGAAACGCTCATATACTCCTGCCACCGCTTGGCATTCCCTCCCATTCAAAGTCGTTGTGAACTTTTCAAGGTCAAGTATTACACTTCAATACTTTAAGTTTAATGATTGATAGAAATTTTAAAAGGAAAAAAGTTTGCAAAAGGAACAAAGAGCTCTGCTGCTTTCATTGGCTGCCTCAATTACAAATTCATACATGCATATGCTCCTTTTAAGCCCAACTACGCTAATATTGTTAAGTAGGAACGAAAAAAACTAAAAGATTGAAATTCTTACACATTTAATGAGCAGCTCCCCACACCACATAAATTCAGATGGCTCCTTCAAGCGAAATGAAAGATTTTTTGTAGGTTTATATAAATAAGTCAAATAAATTTGGATGTCTTGGAATTTTATTTAATTTAATTAAATAATAATTTAATTACTTAAACGAGCAAAATAAAACGAGCAACAATCTTTAATATAAAAAATGTTTTAAATTATGTAAAACAAATTTCAAAAGTTATGTAAAATTTTTCATAAGTAAAATAAAACTCGTTTAGACGTAAGGAAAAAAACTTTAAGCAGGCAAAAGTATACACTGCGCATGTGTGTGTGTGTTTAAGAGCACAAGATGTAAGAGGACCTGTATCTCTACTCTTTGCATAAATATTTATATTCGCTGTGATTAGATGATTGCAATAAAATAAGCGAAAACTGTTTCCTTTTGCTTATTTGCAAACTTGTTCTTGGCTTGAGAGAAATGCAACTCTGATAGCGCAAAAAGTATCATTTTATTGGGATTTTCCTAAGCTTTCCAAATATGGCAACTCATACGACTTGCTATATTTGCTTTTTTCTTACAAATTTTATTTGTTGTAATGTTGGTTCTACTTGTTTTTGTTGGTGAAGTTATTCTTTAGCTATAAACGGTATTCATACGGCTGTGCCAGATACGAGTTTTATTGCTGAAATTCAAATTAACGCCTTTAACGTAATAAGTTTATTTAAAGGAGTCCAGTAAAAATTTTTACTCCTGATCAAAAATGTGTTCTTTTTGTTTTATCATACTCGTAACTGACTACTATAAAAGAAAAACAATTTTTTTCTATTTTTATGCAAATACTTAAAAAGTTAAAATACTTTTTCCAGACAGAACTCATTTGAATTTAATTTCCTATTCGTAACAAACATCACAGTCACATTAGCAACCGCCAATTATTGACCATGTGCACATTTTAATTAAAATGTGCCACTATTTCAGTCCACTCTTATTTGGAAATTTCGACGCGCATTTCATAGTAAACAGTAAATAAACGTTGAATTAGAAAAAATGTATTAAAAAAATATAAAATTCTCAAAAGTCATGATTGTACAAATGAAAATAAAATTAAAATGTGTAGTTTATAAATGTATAAACAAATTAAACTTTATAATTCACAATTATAAATGCTTTAGAAATATTTCTAAATGACTTTAGCTTTCACCGAAAAAGTTTATTTAAGTCAAAAATTGTACCAAAAAAAAAAAATGTGTAGATCTCGAGATCCTCTTTTATTAGTTTGCTGCCAAGTAAATGATTTCAAAATGGTAATATTTTAAACAAACCGAAAGAAATAATATAATCCGCTTTGAACTCGTGCACCCCATTGCCGCACAGTTATACTCTCATTATTATTATTATATCAATTTATTTTATAATATTAAATTATTTTTGCCAAAATTATAGAATTAAAAAAACTTAATCACAAAACAAAAAAAATTACAACCGAAATACATTTCAAACACAAACATGCACAGAAACATGCTTGTTTTTGCAAACAAGTCAATAAAGGGATCAATAAACTTTATTTATTTTTATCACCGATAACAGCGCAAACTTACGTATTAAAAATGCCGTTTGGATTATAAGCTTTTCTAAACTCGCAGGCACGTACGCACACACGCATGTGTGCACATGCATGCATATAATGTGAATGTCAGCGAAATTGTTTATTTAAACTATTTAAAAAAATTTGGGGAATTGTGATTAGTGCATGAAATTTCCGCCTATCTCCTGTAGGCCGAAGTTCCATGGATACACATACGAAAAGCTATTGAAATCAACTGCACATGGCGAATTGAAAATAATGCATGAGCGAATGAATGCAGCCATTTGCAGATACGAGTACGTATACGTGAATGTGTGTATGGCCAATTATATATTTATTTAGTGACTGCTACTATTGAAACGTGATCCGACACGAATAGACGTCGGCACTGTATTAGCGGCCGTAGCGGCTTAAAAATAAAGCGAAGATTTCAAGTTCTCACTCATGAATAAAAGTAAATAATTTTCCATAAATAAAAATTTATTCAATTACAGTGTTAGAAACACTTTTTATTATGCCTTCGCACTTGTTGTTGGGTTCGTTTTTGATTATTTACACACAACAAGTTCCATACAGATGGAGAGGATGGCAGGGTGGCAGGGTGTTAACCTTTTACCAGTAAGAAATGGCATGGTTAACAAAAATATACGTACAGTGTGATTTTTAATTGACGGCATACACAGCGGCAAAGCTGTATAATTGGCTACTGAATGAATAAAGTTGCTGAAAAGATATAACAAATTAATATATGAAAATTCGAAATCACATACACATACACACACATCTAAATGCGCGAACACACGCAGATACTGTTTGAGACAATTAGTGTAAATTTAAATTGAGAAATAGTGTTCAGTAACAACATCGATGATCTTGAAAATGTCATGAGGGCATGGAAGTCGTTAAATGTTTCTTTTTTATTAAAAGGAAATGCCTTAACTTGAATGTATTTACAAATTCATAACAGCACGGCACAACACAACAATTTAGTGCAAGCCAGGAGGGACTTCCGCCACTTGTTGGCCAAGCAAAACGACAACACAGCTGAAACCCCCATTCGGCCAGCCACACGATTTAGGTAATTGTGTTTTGGTTGGTACTCGTGTACAGGCAAACCTTGCAGACTTTGCCAACGGAAGGAAAAATTCTTGAAACACCATGAAGTTTGCGAACGAAAGTCTTTCCTGCTAATCCGATAATAGCAACGTATATTGCTTAATTAGTGTGTAACTGCAATCGATTTTGTTGGCAACTAATCGTGTCAACGTGTTTCTTGTATGCTCGTTTTGTGTTGGTTAATTGGTATCGTATACTTGTTTGTGTTATATCACATTCTATTGCCATTTAATTTAGTTTATGTTGTTTTCTCAGTATTGCAGTCAATTTATTCTTCGCCTAATGTGGCGAAATATTCTACTCAATTAGACTGAACCAGGCATCTGCAACGAGTGTCGAACATGGAGATCACCGTTTATTAAGCACCATCATTCAATTTCATTGCCTTATTTTCCCTACTCCTTCAAACGCATATTGTTACTGTGTAGCCAATTTGTTTAATCCGTTACGGTGTATTCAGTTAAAAGCCATTTGATGTTCTTAAATATAAAACTGTGTGAAGAAATATTGACATTTTTATAGATGTGAGAAATTTTTTAAGCACTTTCCCCTGAAAGACATTTTAATACGATTAAGTGATGCAAAGCAACCGTGATAGAAACGAGAAGAAAACATTTCTTTTTAAGTCTATCTACGATAAAATAAAGAGTTACATGAACACTTGAGGGGATTGTGAAGATAATCTTTTTAATTTTAAATACTTTATAGCACATTCATAAATTCAACTTTATTTAATCACATTTTACATGTGCGAACAGAAACGAAAGTTAAATAACAAAATTTTTGAAATCTATCAACAGCAAAACCATCAGCCTTACGGACGAGACTGGGTATACTTTAACTGGTAATTATTTCTTGGAGCGTGTGCCTTGTCCATCAAGAGTTAACGTTTTTAAAGGCTTTAAGAAGAGCAACAAAGAATTCCGGTAGAAATAGTTCTTGAACTAGAGATAGTAATATAAACGAAACAAAGTGGTTCGTATCGTTCTCAAAAATGTCCAACCTTACAAGAATATAACATTTAGAGACTTTTCCTTTTAAGCTAACCATATCTTTAGCACGTCTTCACAACTGTAAAATGACCTTTTGCGAATGGGTTACATTAGTTGTGCTTAGTTGTGCTTTATTCCTCTCTGGCAATAATTAACCGGCATCACTTGTGAACTTCGTAGGAAACCATTTAAAATTTTCAAAGAATTATTAACATGAACAACTATTTTTCAATTTCAATCGCTTTCTTAAGAATATCATAAATATCATACATAAATTTATTTAAAAGTCTCTACTTCTTTCTTCGTTAGATAAATAAGCAGCCAAAAGCTTTTCTCCTGAGACGTACCACCGGCAAGTGTCAGTCATGCTTAAATTAGGTTGGCTCCATTGAAATTAAATTGAAGTCTAGAGCATATCTGATTATCAGCCCATACCAACAATGGCTAATCAAGGACCTTTAATGCATAAGGAATTGTCAAACATGTCAACCGTATGCTGCAGGAGCAATAAGAAATTAAAAATAACAAAATTCCTTGTGGCACCAAATAACTGCAAAAGGAAACTGAAAGTGGAAGTTATAAAAGATCAACATTAAAAGCTAGTCGAAGGAACTGAAAGATTAAGTGCAAATTTAGCTAAAATTCAAGTTTAATCGCTTTGCATATATAATATAATCATAATAATTCCAAATACCAAAAACTTATGCAAATCCTATTTATGAAGTGACGTCGTTGGATAACGAATATTCGATTAAATTCAAATCAAAAATGTCAGAGTTTCGTTTTTTTTCAATTACGGATTATGAATTTTACAATAATCGTTCACTGGGCTTTTTGCAGCTGCCAATTACGCCATTTCAACCTACGAAAAGAACTACCGTGGACGAAATATCCCACGAACTAAATATTCCTTACACTGTATTTGAGATACTGGTGGCGGTTTGTGCGATCATTGGCAATCTTATGGTCGTCGTAGTCTTCCAGCGCGAACGTAAATTAAGACGTCGCACCAACTATTACATAGTTTCCTTGGCAATTGCAGATCTCCTGGTTGGATCGTTGGGAGTGCCATTTGCCATAATGGCCTCTGTTGGCTTGCCAACGAATTTGCACGCCTGCTTATTCACGGTTTCCCTGCTGGTTGTTCTCTGCACAATATCGATATTTTGTTTAGTCGCCGTATCGGTTGATCGGTACTGGGCCATTCTATATCCTATGGCATATTCGAGAAATGTTCGCACCAAAACGGCTATCGGTAAGTAAAACTATTAAAAAATGCGTCAAAAGTGACGCATACATTATAAATAAATTGAAGAGCGATTGCTTTTTTATAGTTTTTTACGGGATATAAATAAAGATATATAAAATAAAAGCGACACCTACTGCATGAAAGTTGGAAAAATTATTGAAGGCGTTAGATGTTTGCAAGCAATTGATTTTATTTTCTTAGTGTAGCCAGCACTAGCAGCCAACAGCACAGTAGGCTTTTATGAACGTGTTTACCAACAGCGCCCTGATTTATCCTTCTTTTTAAAAATGTTTTTTTTCTAATTATATATTTTCATGTTTATTTTTATTTTACTTTTTCAAGTTATAATTTCAATGTGTTGGGTTGCCGGTACTGTTGTGGGATTTCTACCACTTTTTGGATGGCATGCAGCAGTCGATGATAATCAAGCTTGCTTGTTCGTCGAGGTCATGGATTACAATTATTTGGTGTTTTTATATTTTGCCACTATAATAACGCCGGCTTTATTGATGTTGGCATTTTACGCTCATATTTACAAAGTGATCGTGAAACAAGTGCGTCAAATTGTCACAATGAATCCTGTAAACGATACCAGTCGCCAGTCTTCTCTCTCACAAATTGCATACCCGAGTAGATCCTATCACGGTGGCACAATGCTGAGAGTATTAGGTGCTGCTCGTAAACGTGACGTCAAAGCCACACAAAATCTATCAATTATTGTACTATTCTTTATGGTCTGTTGGATACCTCTCTACACCATTAATTGTATACAAGCTTTTTGTCCGTCGTGTTCAATACATCCCAAACTAACACTGTTCTGCATCATACTCTCTCACCTCAATTCTGCCGTTAATCCAGTATTGTACGCTTATCATTTAAAAGACTTTAGATTAGCTTTAAAAAATCTAATTCTTAAATTATTGGGCATAGAAATTGAGCAACCTTTAGAAGCTCAACATCGTTATTCATTACCTTCTCAGCATCGTCTGCAACCGATGGATGTTAATATGAGGAATCCCATGCACACACGAATTTATGTAGGCAAGTAAATGTTTTAATTATTCCCAATATTTTATTAACTAATTTGGCTAAAATTACATACATAATTCAGATTCCCCAATCTGGCTGCGACAACAGCAACAACAATCGCCAAAAATTACTCAAATTGTACCCAAATGTGGTATAGTGACGCCCTGCCTAAATAACATACATCAAACTGTTGCAGCTGTTACCTCTGTCACCACCGATATTGAGAGTGAGGTATGGAATATTTTGGAAGCTTCGACCGGATCAGATGCATATGCCGATAACGAAATAACGGCACCAATACCTCCGCCTAGACAGCACCGAAAGTTGCAGAATAAAACTGAAGGGGACGACAGTCCCTTTTCTTATGACAATTCTAATTATACACCACCTTCTGCTGACAATGATTTCCAAGAAGTCTTTATACCAAATCGAAATAAATGTTTAATAGAACGTGCCTTGCGCGATAAATTATGCTCTGAAGTTGACGGTAGACGTCCTAGTACACCCAACTCACAAAGTGATTACGAAATACCCAAGAATGGGGACTCCAAATCAACAACACCAAATCATAAAATTAAGTTAGAAACCTATATGCCATCTTTATTCTCCAATCATTTTCAATCAATCAAGCCTACAGATTTGCAAAACACAGGACACAATTCTACTTCAAAAACCGATTTAAGCAACTCTTCTATTTTCATTGTAGATTCAAGATCCAATAATAATGCAACTGAATACAAACCGAAATTTAGGAAATCCTTAACCAAAAAATCGAAATCAGTTTCGCACTCCCGCTCTTGTGCCAGTGACATCTCAGTGTCCGCACTTCCTCAAAGAGATTTACAGCTTTTAATGAATTCTGGCCATACTAAGAGCACCTCCAATGTCTCCAACCAACATCTATCTCTAACTGCTGATCAATTAATGAATCCGAATAACAATAACAATCTTAATTATTACACTTTTCATCACCCACCATCTCATTATCATAGAGCACAACACCATCATGAGAAATTCACTCCCCTAAAAGTGATGAGCAACTTTGTATTTCCCCCACTCGTTAAGCACTCGAGTCTATTCCAATTGTTCCATCCCTCAATATCTGGAACAACCCAAACGCCGCACAATGCAACAACTAAACTTCAAACAACTGATAGCCATAAAAGCAAAGCAACATTAAATCAAGAGTCGAATGATGCTACTAAATTGGGAGCTGTTTCTGATCAAAAACCCGCCGACACCTCTACTTGTGTAGCTTCCCCTATTCACATAAAGACGGATAGATAAGCCAGGTCGATGGAATTTTTAATCTAATACTCATAGTTTAAAAAGGAGTAGTTCTCCATGATATTATAAAATATAGTCCCATCTACGAGTAGGGACTACATACGTTAGCACGGTAATAATTCTCGTATTATGCTTCCTGAACGAATGTTTTAAATTTAATGTGAATAGAAATTAATTTGATTTAATGAGCCAATTTAACTAAAAGTGCATTAATCATTTTTATTAGTTTAGATTAATTTTGCAGTTAAAGCAATTTTAATAAGACTTCATTGTTAATGAGCTTCATAATGAAATACACAGTTGTCACTTTCCAATCACACGAAATTCCTTAACAAAAGTTCAGTCAAGCTTTTGTGAAGAAAGTTTTTTTTTAAGTTTTATTTATTTGTAAAGTAATGAATACTAAATCCGCCAGATATTTCACTTTTTTTAACATTGTTTGTCTTAAGTACAACTTTTCACTCGAGTTTGAGTCCACTTTTCTAGTAAATCATGAAATTCTTCTTCATTTCCTCTAAGAAAAAAGTATTCAAAATTAATTTCTTTTGTTTTTATCAAGGAAGCGCCTCTTTTTACAAACAAAAAAACGAAAGTTGCTGGCAATTTATTCAATGAAATATTTCACTTGCAAGTATAACTTTAAGTTTTAAGAAATAAATTCCTTTAATATATTTCAATTGATTATGGAAAAATGACTCAAAGCCTCAATCATGCGTAATTTCGTTTCTTGACATTTTTTTATCTTTTGCAAAAGTATAAAAAAAATATTTTTAAATCGAATTAATGAAAACTATTATGATAAATGGTATTAATATGATCTAGTTTTGTAAGCTATTTTTATCTATTTATTTATTCATTTACTTAATATTACAATTATTACAATTATAGAAAGGTACGTAATTACAATATGGCTAGAAGCACTGGCTGCTGAGGCCATCGGCTAAGCTATTTTTATTATTAGCTATTTTTGAAAAAAATGAATAAGTTCTACGGAAAGCAGATATCGATTTGGATGTGCAATGTGCATAGCATAATTTGCCCTTATAGAAGCTGAATTAAAATCTTTTTTAAATGATTTCTTTATCTTGGACAACCATAAGTTGTCCGTGAGACTGGGATTCTAAATGAGTATATATGTAGATATACATTATATACAATGTGTCTGTACACCATACAAAGACATATATATGTATGTACGGGTTTCATGAGAGGAATTTATTATGGACAGACCTGCGTACAAGTCCATACATATATGAAAAATAATAACACCATGGCGAAGAAATTTCAACGGGAGAAGCAAGAAATAATTTTATTTTATATTAGTTAAATTAAGTAAATATTGAATAGCTTATAGTTACCATGCTAATAGGTATATCGTTGGTCTCTAATAGAAAGTCCCTAACTCCCATTTTGTTCAGTTTATATACTGAAGTCACTACTTGAGACCAACTATATGGCTTACATCTGTATATAGAGATCTAATTATGATGGTATGTATATATGTATGTTAGTTAGTATTTAAATGTTGTTAACGGCTGCAAAAATTGATAACGACTGAATCATGGCTTATATTTATGTATGACTTTCGAATCTTGGAGCATGTTTGTAAAATGAGTACCAGTAAGAAGAAATTTAAATTATTGAATTAAACTAAAATGTTGAAAGTTTTTTCCAACAAATTAAAGTTTTTAACAAAAATTGAAGGATATTAATACGAGTATTGGGGTGAAATAATCATAAATGGGTAATTTTTTTCCCCCATGAAAACTATTTGAAAAGGAATTCACGTTGCAGAAATATTAATCGAAATGGATTACAATATTTTCATAGAAGCACTTAACTTACTTAACTTACGAATGCCCGGAGTCAAACCATAATCACCAATTTCCCCTTTACGATTAAATATGTGCGGAAGAGTAGTGAGGGAGGAGCAACATATACATAAATAGATGTTGCTTGTTTTCTAGCAAATGTTAATGACATTGAGGATTGAACGTACGAAATTATTCATTTGTAATTTCAGGCTATGCAAAGCGGGTAGAGTAATTTTGTGTACAAGATGAATTCTTCAAAGTTTAATCTGGCAAACTTCAATAGAAGCACAAATTTATTTCAAACCTCTTTTAGACATGCAAAGCTTACTTTCAAAAAGTCTTCTCAATTTTCCCTTAAATCGTGCTCGGCGTTTGCAAAAGATATTTTTAGTGATTTCAATATGTGAATAGTCAATTCAAAAAAATGCAAAGTGCGGCCTTTCTATGTGGAACCAAGAATACATAACTATGCGAGAAAACAACTCAAGCTGACAAAAATTAATAAAATTACTAGACCAAAGTACCTCACCAACGAGTTACTAGAAACAATTTTCAATACATCTGACGAGTAGCAATATTGACAAAGCTCTCCGTCAGAAGCATCTGAAGATAATTCGGACCTTTATCATAAAATCAGAACATCGATGGATTACAGATCACAATAGTTGATGTCAGTTAAGATCCATTAAACATATGATTCCCAGTAAGATCACGGAACTGGAATGCAAGAAGTGTGAACAACATCAAGGATGTGTGTGAAGATCAGTATGCCGAGTTACATATATTTTGACGTAAGACCTTAGATAATTACATATTTAACTCAAGTTAAATATAGTTTGAGAAAACAATTATAACAAAACATTAAAAATAATATTAAAAAAAATTAAAATTGATTTCTTATTTTAAAACATTTCACTCAATTTCCATAGTATTTGTGAATGTTTAAAAAAAAATCAATAAATCAATCTTGCTTCTGTTCCAAAATAATGGGTCTTTATTTCTGCAAAGTACAAAATAAGAAAAAGTGAATAAAATTATCCTCGACAGTTATCCCAAAACAATA
Source organism: Ormia ochracea (assembly GCA_963402855.1). Classification (NCBI taxonomy): domain Eukaryota; kingdom Metazoa; phylum Arthropoda; class Insecta; order Diptera; family Tachinidae; genus Ormia; species Ormia ochracea. Next base: position 58,682,542 of record OY727107.1, read on the forward strand.
TTAATTTATTTCAATCCGGGAAACTGCACGAAAAGTGGCAACACTGAACGCAACTCTGCTTACTGCGAACTGTCAAAAGAATTCACGTGTAGTATTCGAAATAATTAACACATTTTAATATTTTTAATTGTTATTTATAAAAAGAGCATTGAATAAAATAAGTATATTTTAATATAAATTTAATAATGTCTTCGTCATTCTTCCTTAAGAAAGAAGTGAAAAGTAAAAAACGAAAGGTGAAGTAGTCATTGGGCTTGCCTTTAATGCATATAGAATATTTTTTAAGTTTTTGTTAACTATTAGTTACAGGTGGGGCAATCTAAAGGTTTGGGTGTGAAAGGAGGTAAAAATAAAGTTAAGACAAATGAATCCTCCATCAAGAAAAGTACTCGCAACGATGAAGAAATTGCCAGCGATGATGAATATCAAAGTAGTGTTGATGGAAATCATGCGCCCAATTTGGCCTTTTCCTCTGATGAAGCTGAGGAAGAGACACCACAAGATAAAAGGCTGCGTTTAGCTAAACAATACTTAGAAGAAATTCAAAAACAGGAAGCTGATAAGGCTGAAGAAAATGAACTTCATGATCAAGTTTCGCACAGATTACAAACGGAATATTTAGATAGTGTTGGAAAACTTAGAAGAAATATAGCCACGTTGATTGATGGTTACGATAACGAAAACGTAATAAAACTTAAGCACAAAAAGCAACATTTACCAATATGTTCCCTTGCTCTTTCTTCAGATGGTGAATATTTATTCACTGGAGCTAAAACTCAGTTTGTTTTGAAATGGAATTTAAAATCCAACCATTGTGTGGGTTCATTTGATGTTCAGGCACACAATGAAGATACAAATAAAGATATTAAACGTAGATCGCATGTAGTAGCATTATGTCTGTCAAACGATTTTCGCTATCTGGCCTTGACTGAAGGTGGTAATACTATACAGATTTGGTGCCCCACAGAATTAAAACACTTAAAAACATTTCACGGCCACAGAGACACTGTTACGTCGTTGGTGTTTCGTAAAGATACTCATGAACTTTACTCCACATCCAGAGATAGGTCTGTAAAAATTTGGTCGTTAGATGAAATGGCATACATAGAAACTTTGTAGGTACACCCCTTGTAATGAATAAGTCCGATAATAACTGTGTAACTTGTAGATTTGGCCACCAAGCTGCCATTAGTAGTATTGATGCATTATCACGCGAACGTGCTATAACTTCTGGGGGACCTGATTGCACTCTTAGAATATGGAAGATTACCGAAGAATCGCAATTGATTTACAATGGGCATCGTGGAAGCATTGATAATGTTAAATTTATAAATGATGAGAACTTTGTATCGTCTGGTGTTGATGGGTAAGTTTCAGGTTTAACGTTTTTCTTTAATATAATCAAATATAATTTTGATTTTGTTACAATTTAGTTGTATCGTGAGGTACTATAATAAAAAACTTTTGTATTTTCAGATCGTTGTGCATATGGTCTGCTTTAAAGAAAAAACCACTTTATACTGAACAACTTACGCATGGAACACAACCTAATGGAGAAGCTAATTGGATTACAGCAATTGCGTGTGTTGTAAACACAGATTTAATAGCTTCGGGTGAGACCATATTGCAAGAACTATTTCTAAATTATTTAATAATTGTTATTTGTTCTAGGTTCATGCGATGGCTTTATTCGCCTATGGCACTGTGCGGAGAATTACCGTAAACTAAACTTACTTTTTGAAATACCTGTTGAAGGGTTTGTAAATAATTTGTTATTTAATTCAAATGGAACTAAACTTTATGCTGCAATCGGACAAGAACACAAGTGGGGCCGATGGTGGCGTCTACCTCAAGCTAGAAATCAAATTATTATTATAGATATAATGAGTTCGTCAAATAAATGCAAAATTAAATAATATTTAATTTGTTACAACTTAACATATTGAAACCAGAGAACTTTTTTTATTCCGAAAGAATTTAAATATTGTACACCAATTCATTTAATCTTAAAAAATTGTTATTATAAAAGTAACAGCTTATTAATAATTATAAGAAAGGGGAACGTTAATCGTGATTAAAATATTTATTTAATACATAAATTTTTTATTATATAAATAATTTCTATAATAAATTGCACTCTGTTAAAAATAGGATATATTCTCATGTATATGTATATGCAACAGTCTATTTTAAAATATGTCATCTCCCACTACATCAGCAATAGTTGCCACTAAACGCCTGGAGTGCTCAACAGCGCAGGTAGGCGTTACTAGTCCTAAATGGATACAGTACAATTCGTAGCAATTTATTTTATTTGATGGAGTCTTAGGGAAGCTCACTTCTGTAAGTGTACGGTAATAGTCGCCAGCCAGTAAACCAGGTTCAAATTTTGGTTTAAAAGACATAAGGGAATGTTGCGACGAGTTGAAATGTTTTTGTAGATCTACAGATTTTGAAGAACCTGTGGTTTCATCTTCAAACCAAAGGAAGTAAGCATAATTAAATGATTTGTCTTTCCACATTACGGACGAATGACCTTTTTTTAATTGCCTGCGAGAAAATGTTAGCATTTCTGAAAGTTTTTCCGTCGTTATAAGAGCGGTATAAGATTTCAATTCAGGAGATATCATCAACCCTGCAGAACGATTAATGTAGATAAAGTGTATAAGACCAGGAAAATCCTCTAAATATGCTTCTATTGATATATTTCTTTCGGCTCTAACGGCTAGGAACTCGGAAAACTCCAAAAGCTTCCCGTCCACTATAGATGCTATTTCTGGCAATTGCTGAAAATTTACAGATGATGAATCGCAGCACGCCATTGTAAACAGTTGCTTAAGGTCACCCTGAAAAGACGGAATATTCGATTCTATGCGCACAATCAAGTCCCTATCGTATGTTCTGAGAAATTCGTTGTACATTTTTTTAAGATTTTCCCACTTTGAAGAAAACTTTTTCAAACATATTTCTAAATCGTCACCCTTTAACTTGGACCTTTTAAAAGCATCAATTGACTGCCTAATAAAGGACTCCAAAGATTCGTAAGTTGGCTTTAATGCATCTCCATCTCCTTGCATCTGCAATGATATTATTTTTTGCAATACAAATAGTGTGTCATACAAACTGCATGCAACTGCTAGCGGTGCATATTCGATAATTTGTATTAAAACCATGCCATTGTTCAATTTATTTAAATGTGCAATACATGGAACGCAGCCAGAACAAGGATCCTGACTGACACCCTGAAGAAACAGTGCCACAGTCATATTTAAATCTTTTGATTCCTTCTGTAACGATCTCATTAACAAAGCCAGAAACAATAAGTCAGAAGGGCTCAATGGCATCGCTAGTTTAGTAGAATTGATTGTCACAAATTTAATTCCAACAAATAACAATGTATGACATTTGGAATGACCACTCTCTCGAAGACAATCAAGTGCCTGATTTAAACTGTCTCTTACAGTTTTTCCTAAATCAGTATTAATGAGTAGCCGCGGCAAGGCTTCAATTTGCAAAATCATGTCCTGATTCCACAAATCTTCCTCATAACATGTCATACACTTTGTAAACAGGTCCTCTTGCACATCGCTAGCAAATAAGTTAGGACCGTGTAAGTGTTTAGCCAAAGACAGTAATACACCCATTTGCCGCTGCATACACTCCACAGGATCTTGTGAAATTTTTAAAAAACTAAATCCTAGCATTTCTCCAAAAACGAAATTCAACTCTTTTTCACATTGTATAAAGTCATAGCAGTTATCGAACTGGCAGTACATAATTTTTTGTGAATTTATAAGAGGACTAAATAACTGCAGTATTACATTTACATCGATTTTTCCCTGCTGTGAGGATAGTATGTCATCCGATACCAGCCCTTGCTCCACTGCCTTTTCGTATAAATGTCTTTTCAGTTTTAAATTTAGTTTCTGATAAACGATATCGTTTGCACTACTAAATACAATTAGCCCATTCATTTTCATTTATATTTCAATAATGGGCATCCGATTTCAACTTTATTTCACTACTGAAAGCAAATAAAGAAGCTTTCCACTAAGGAAACAAATACCGCGATGTAGACGATGTGGAAATAATCAGAACTCTAATGATCCAAATCAATACTTTAGTTAGTACGTACTCACGGGGTTCTCAGTTATTGCCCTGTTTTTGATTTGAATCCCCAAAAACCTCCAAATGCTTGTTAAATGAAATTATAATTTCGCCATGGCTGTCCAATTGGAAAAGTTTACAGTATTTTAAATTTGACGTTATAAAACTTGTAGAAAAAATTAAGACTTAAAATTAACACAAAAGTTTCGTACCATATAAGGCAGTGGTCAAAGAATTGAACTCGTTTTCCATAAAGTTTTAGCAAAAAAAAGTTATTGTAAGTATAGTGTAATTAGTTCTTTTGCCGCTGTTTTGTTACCAATTTTATACTTCGCTTTGACAGTTTGGCAGTTAGCCTTTTTCAGTTGTTGTAGAGTTGCACTTATTGAAATACATCAAAAAGCACTTTGCAAAATACAGTTATCCTGTCGATTACAAATGGTAATACTGTACTATTACTATTAAAAATGACAGTTTAAATTTGCAACTTTGCGTACGAACTGGAAAAGGTTCTGTCTAAAAAAAAAATTTCTGGCAATGTTATCATCTGCAATATTTTATAATTATTTCCTTCCAAAAATAACTTTCTGCAATTCAATTAAATTGGAATAAACAAATGTGAGGGATGGATGATGAATTAAATGATTCTTATGATTTGGCTTTGGCCACAATGGAATTGCCAACTGTTCCTAAAGTACCTAGAAAAAACTCTTTGGAAAAAACACCAAATTGCTTAGAAGATAAACAAAGCAAAGCAGAAGTTGTTTCGAAAAGTACACCAGCAAATCCACACAGTGTTTTAGTCCATCCGAAACAAAGGGGAAATCCCATATTGAAATCCATTCAAAATGTGCCTTTGGAATTTCGCAATGATATAGTACCGGACTATGTTGTCGGCCGGACTAGTTGCATTTTGTATTTATCACTAAAATATCACAATTTGAACCCTGATTATATATGTCAACGATTAAAGGATTTAGGAAAACAGTACGAGTTGAGAGTTTTATTAGTGCAAGTAGACACACCTGAACCTCATAATGCACTGAAGAGTCTCACGAGAATAAGTCTATTAGCTGTTTTAACTTTAATATTAGCTTGGAACGCTGAAGAAGCTGGTAAAGTAATTGAGACCTACAAACTGTTAGAAAAACGAGGGCCAGATTTGATAATGGAAAGGGTGGAATCGAATCCACATCAAAAAGTATGCCTAGATAGTATACAAATTGGAAGAAATTTAATAATACTATAATATAATCTATACGATATCTTTTAACAGTTAATATCAGCTTTAACCAACATAAAACCAATAAACAAAACCGATGCTGTAACACTCTTGCAAAACTTCGGTAGTTTGGAAAATCTTATAAATGCAAGTGAAGATCGCCTATCACAAGTTATTGGCCTAGGCCCACGAAAAGCAAAAAAACTTTTCACAACGTTACAAGAACCTTTTATAGGGAAATAAGAACGTATTTAATACCTAAGCACTTACATAAATGTTGTTTTTATACATACATACATATATATTTCTGTTTACGAGAAAATTAAAAATACAAATTTCTATAGACATATACATCGTATTACATTAATTATATACATACACAAGCAACAAAACGCCCAATTTTTATTCCCATTTTAAAAGTTATTAACGTGGTCTTCGTGAACAATTTTAAGTAGATTGAAGATTTGACACATAAATAAAAAAAAAATGAAAATGGTTGTAGGATTCTCTAATATCTTTTGCAAATTTTGATAATCACCCCTATTCTACGTTTCGATTATGTCTCCGCATTCAGTTCCGTTGCAATCGTAAATTGGTATTCTGCAGAAAAACGGAATCGAAAGAAAAAGAGGAAGACAACAATGCTTACAAAAGTAATAGCATCACTGTGGAATGTGGAAATGAAATAGGAAAATAGACAAGTTTGTTATCATTTTCATAAACAAATGTCAAATTTAATGCAAAAAGTTTATTTATACATAATAAAAATAAGTTGTTGATAAAGTTAAATAAAAATATTCTTAAATAAAATAAAAAAATATAAAAACAAACTCAAATTAGTTGTTTGTAAATTTATTACAGTGCAAAGAATCTTGTGAATATAAAGGTACATAATTAACAATAATTAATAGTGTTGTGATGAAGTATGTAAAGACAACAAAACTTTTAATAAAAATTTTAAATTTCAAGGAGGAATGGAGTCTATAACAGCTGCATTATTGTTGGAGAGGGAGGAGAACAAAATGAGAAATAAAGAGGCATTGTATTATTCGGTTGAAAAGTTCAAAATTAGAGATAGGTCCAATCCATTTGAAATGAGCGATCAATTGTATGTTTGTCAATTGTAATTTTTATTGTGCAAGAAATATGTAAATATTGAAAATAATTTACTTTTACAGATTCAAAAAGAACTTTCGTTTAAACAAAGAATTGATAAAATTCTTTTTGAAAATTTATTTGAGAATTTAATTGTTCCATTAACAAGCCCAAAGTTGTTTCTTTAGGGCCCTGTTTCTTTTTTTAAGGGATTGGTATGTCTTCAGAACGTGCGGAAATATCCATTTCTGAATTTTCCAGTGCCTGAACCTCACAGGCAACACCAAAGTTTACTGCACCGCATATGCCAGATGTACTGGTTACTAGCCCCGTCAACTCTACTGCTTTTTCTTCCAAAGTGCTAATACGCTGCAAGCGGCAAGGGCCTCCTCCGGTGCTCATCATTTCCCTTTTGTTTGCTGACAACTTCTTCTTTATGTAGCACTTCCAGTCAATCCAAACCTATAAATTGATATTAATTTCTGCAATAATTATACACAAACCATACCTACTTTTTTCCATGCACTGGCATTTTTTGTTGCAGGACCTAATGCATTGAGGATTACTATGACTTCCTCCCAGAATGATGCTACTTCTTCCTTTGATCGCTGGTGGTATCCACATGTAATGTCTGCTTTAGATGCCATTAAATTTGCCAATTTTTCATACTGCTCTGGTGTTGTTGTTTTTGACCTATAACATTATTAAACATTCATTTCATTAAATAAATTAATTAAAAATATTATTAAGTGTTTTTTTAATCGCTTCTGGGCATTTTATTTCATTTTCTACTTACATTTTTTTCAATTTTACAGTTTTTAACTAAAAAACACAGATAAAAAAACTTCTCCGTTAACAAAAACACAACTGAGAAAAACGGAGCTACGATCGTAATGCAGAATACCTACAATCGAAAGAAACTGAGCGGAATCGAAACGCAGAATACCAAAATTGCCAGACGGAGAAAATTTCGATTCAAATCGAAACGCAGAATAGCCACCAATATAAAAGTACCAATTTGAAATATAATTGCAAATTTCATTAAAAATTTACGTAAATTAATATTGACACTAACTAAAGCCTAGATGAATGTAAAAAATATAAATTTTTTACAAGAAAGTAGCAATAATGAAGAAACAAAAAAAAGTTAAGCATCCTTATTCACTAGACGAATATTTCCACATTTTAATAGTACCGTCATCGCTACATGAAAGTAACTGATGAGAATGAATTGGATTCCATGTTACTTTGTTCACGTCCTGCAAATGTGCTTTCTCTTCTACGCAGGATAATGTAAATACTGGTTCATTTTTCGTTGATGTTTCAAAATCTTCCTTAAAAATTCTTATACAATCATCTCCTGAAGCCGTTGCAATAAGACCAGTCAATTTACACCAAGAAACATCATAAATTGTACGCGAATGTTCTCCAGCTATGGTGCAAACACATTTCCAAACAGTTTCATTATCAGGTGTTGCTATATTTTCAGGATTTCCGGGAGGATAAGCACGCCAAATTTTCATAGTTCTGTCATCACTTACAGACACCAATCTTTCCCCTTGGGCATCGAAATCTATCGCCCAAACGGTACTTGAATGACCAGTTAGAGTACCTGTACAATCCCAATCGTTATCTAATGTGTTTTCCGCATACATTTTTATTGTGTTGTCATATGAACACGAAGCTAAGACTTCTTTTGTCGGATGCCAAACAACACGCTTTACGTCTTGAGTGTGTGAATTTAATACTGCCCCGCATTCAAACTCATCGTCGCCAGTAACTTCCCAAATCCAAACAGATTTATCACGGGAACACGTTGCTAATAATGATCCAGAATTAGACCAACAAACACTTTTTACTTCGTTTTCATGACCTTCCAGTGTGGCGCTGCACTCAAATTCACCTTTAATTATTTATACTTAGAGAAAATAGTTGCAAAGCGTAATATAAAAAAGATGTATCTTATTTTAAATCTTATAAGGAAACTTTTAAAAGTCAAATATTTTTTAAAATAGAAATATAATTTAATCTCCCTTTTTATCAAAATATTCAAGAAATCCGCTTCTAATGCATACATATTAAATTTGCACACAATATTTACTAAATAAACTTTCAAGTTTACCAAAAATAAGTTTAAAAACGAGATACTTTTTTTACATTAAGGCATCGATTTACACGTATCTAGTCACAATTTTTAGTCACTGTACCTGTTGTTTTTGACCATATAGCTGTTGTCGCATCAAAACTGGCTGATGCAAGATATTGTCCACATGTCGACCAACCAACTTCCCTAATGGTTCTCTTATGCCCGTCGGATAGGATAGTTTTGGTCGACCAATTGTTTCCAGACATTGACCAAATTCGTATGGTTTTATCTTCACCACAAGATGCAAACGCATTTCCTTTCGGGTGCCAAGATACACACCAAATACGGCCTTTGTGGCCTTGCAACGTTTGCACACAATGTAATTTAGCCATTTTCCCTATTAATTATTTTTGCAATAAATCACTCCGTTTTTCTATTTTATTTTGACAAATGTTTCTCCATGCTTTTCTAACATATACAGCAGCAGATTTTTTTCAATATGATTCATAAAGATATTGCCAGCATAAAACAAAATGAAAGAACTTATTTACTACTGTTACTGTTTCTGTTTGCTTTTTCAAACATTCACAATAGCAGATGTTTTTCAATATATTTCATTAAGGTATTGCCAACATAAGATCAATTGTAACGTTATAATAATTGAAATTCAAATATATTTCTAATATTTGTAGGATTTCAATGAAAAGCAATCAAAATGTAAACTTTAGCGAGAACTTATCTTTCTAACACATAAGTTTTTATGCTCTAGTAGCTAGTAAATCTGCTTAACATATGTACCTTTTGTATTTTCATTACCATAGAGGTTAAAGGATTATTAATTTAGACGAAATCAAGAATTCTCTCAAACAAAATTCTCAAATTGTACCTTTTTAAAAATTTGACTTTGAAGAAAGATACCCTTTAATAAAAATATAAAAAAATATTTGTTGCAATCTTTCGAAACTTCTTTTTGCAATTATAGCTTCTGAAGAATATATTAAAAAGTATAATTTCAACAGGTATTTGTTCAAATAAATATCTACCCATAAGAAAATTTTTACAATTCTTAGGTATTTTTATTAAAAGAATCATTAAAATAAAAATTGAAAGACTTTAGCAAGGTGTGGGTATTTAAGTGGATCACATGATGTCATCATATACATATGGGCATATGTATGTATGAATGTGTGTATGACGCGTTTCTTCAGCGACTTCTTAGTTTTCATTGAGAGATACTTCCACCGCTAATCTTTGATAAATAAACTTTAAAGAGAGCAGGCAAAAATTTCGTAGGAACTTTTTGAATATGAGCTATGTCGACCTGAAGAGCAGGGTCCTCAAAAAGTAAAATACTGTAATTCCCCAAAAAAATCAATAGTTATGAAAAATAATTTATTATATAGAAAATTAAAAAACAAGTAAGTATGCATACAAGTACATTTGAAATATTTGCTCTTTTTTTTACAGGGCGTTGTGAATCCTTGAAGGTGTCTCTAGTAATTAATTTTTGGATTTAGTAATTTCTTTATAATTTTACTTTTTTTACCATTTATTTTAAATGTAAGTGATTTACTAATATAATATAATGTAGTTCTTATAGAAATATATGTAAAATAGTGATTCCATTCGAATAACTATTTGGTAGCTAACAATCCATTTTCAGTCGTTTGTTATTTATTTTTCACTTGACATTTATTTTTGGTATCTGCAACGGGTTTTATTATACAATCACTAAATCAAAATAAAACAACATTAATTTTTCAATTGCCAATATATATGTGTGTGGGCGCAATCCGTAGCTACGTATGGATGTGGTGTGTATGAACGTGCTGCATAATGATTCACGAATACATACATATTTTGCAAGTAAGTACTCTGCAAACCCACATTTGTCGCTGGCCTAACATCTAACGCAAGCTTACCTGTAAGCTCTCTGCAAGATCAAACTTTTTTTTATATGACTAAAGTAAAAATTGTTTGGAAACGAAACTAATTCAGTTAAGAAAAATCTTTGAAACGCATTGGACGCATTTGAAATAGTTGTACTGCGCTCTTAAATTACATGCGATTGGAGGGTTAGGAAAAAAATTAACTGAAATAGACAAAAACAACGATCTTTTTGCACAATAATTTTTAACAAAAGAGTTTTTTGCGAACAGAATAATCCGTTCACACAAGAAAAAACCAGTAGACAATAAAATATTTTATCGAAAAATTACCAGATAAAACATTAAAATATGCATAAAATCAAAAGTATTTACAGCAATTTAATTATCAACGTAATTGTTATCGTTTTAATGTGCAATTACGTTCTCTCAACTCCCATGTTGTACAAACGAAATCCGGATGACAATTATGAAAGAGGTTTGTTTATGGATGTTCGTCGTGCAAACTGTGTGTCTCATTAAAGGGCTGAGACCCAAAATTAATTGCTTTTATTACATTTATTTGTGTGTGTGTGTGTGTGCGGCTGTGTGTATGCATGTATATGTATATGACCACACACATAAAAACAGCTGAAGTGAAGTATCACTTCTTAGCAATGATTTAAGATTTCTTTAAGCAAAATAAACTTTTTATTACTTTGCTGAAGTTGGCATTTTATGGATGAGGTGGTGGCAACGACAAATGTTGTATAATTAACACCTCCAAGAAAATCTCCAACTTCAATAATAGTAGAAGTCATTATTGAAGCAGTGCAATTAATCTTTAATATTCTCACACCAGATTTAAAAAAAGTATTTCTTGGTTTGAAATATTCAAAGGGTCAAAGGCTTTTCAGCTTTTAGGGCCATTTTTACTGTTATGACGGCGGAAATTTATATTATGGTTTCTGTTGAATATCCAGTTTTAGAATTTAGATGGCTCCTTTTTAGCTTATGGCAGTTAAGTCTCATGTATTGAATCGTTCTGTATATCTAGACTTAGTAGCAGTATCCTCAACCGTCATTCCATTGACAGTTTTAGAAGTTAGTTACGGCATTGGAGGCAAACCAAGTGAAGAATACAAAGAAGCATATCTTAAGAGACTTCGGAAGAAGGTACTTCACAAAGAGGGTGAAGCAGACATTGATGAAGAGCCCGACACTTTAATAACAAGTAAGTAAATTTATTTATTATTTCTTTTACACAACTTGCATTTAATAAGAACAGAAGTTTACGTAGAAGAATTGGGGAAAAGCCATATAAGCAGACACCCATTTACGGCCCAACCATTTCGAAGAAAGGATGTTTGTTAACCAGTTGCAACCACTTTTTTCCGCTTTATTTTTTTTGATAAAAAAAATTATAATTGTGATAATAACTTAATGAGTAAAAAAATTTAATTAAAGTAATATTCGAATATTAATAATGAAATTCGAAAACGATGAACACACTACTCGTATATATGAGGAATGTTGAGTCTGCCGTTACAGAAGCAACATGTACATTTTTGTTTAAAATACTGCGTTAAATAGCATTACTTTGTAAAGTTTAAGTACCAGTCCTCCTTCTTTTTTGTGCGGCCCAGGTGTCGCTCTCTCCAATGGCACCTTCAAAACATACAAATTCTACATGTAGGCAAAAGTACGCCAATTGCTAGGCGTTTATCGAAAAACTTACTTTACTATAACTTTAGATCTGATTTCTTATTCCTTATCAGATTACTATTTTTTTATTGTATTCTATTTGATTTTATTTTATTTGATATCAGAATAGAATTTATTAACCAGTCATAATCCACTTACTATTTCTGTATTCGTTGAGCAATTAACTTCTTCTTGTCTTGACTTTTATAATTTCAGTTAAAAGGAAGCAATCTGATGCAAATGGCAAGGCAAAAGTCCAAGGAATAATTAAAGCTCCAAAACTTGCCCAAAACAATTAAAAAACTGAAATCGTTTACGGCATTGAAAATATTTGTAAATTTTAAATAAAAATAAAAACGAATTTTGGCACACCGAAAGAAGAAAATGCAAATTTGTTTATACATAATTTTGCAGATACAAATAATGATATTATAGAAACATCTCAATTTTGAATATCATTTCTATTTGGAAAATAGAAAACTCAAGTTTCGTATTTAACTGTAAATCAACCCTTTCATTGCGCTGTAATCCAGATCGGTCAATAATCAGCAAAAAAAAAAAAACATTTAATTCACATGTACTTAAAGAAGAATGTTCTTTTTGATTTCCTGCCAGATGAAAAATTGCCTCTTTTTGTAGTTATCGTTCATGTGATATCGTTAAGCGATCGTTGATGGCCTGCTGCGCTGAACTAGTTATAAAGGCATACAATAGAACGCGTGAGAATTATTGACTGATAAGCTTGTAAATATCCTGTTGTTGGTTAAGCTTGAACGCTTTTCATAACTATTTATTCTTAACCGAATGTATGGAAAGTAGATCTGCTTATATTCACACAACAACACAAAAAAATACACATTCACATATACACATGTAACCACGTACAAATATGCCATATTCAAAATGTTTCGCTTTGGAAGAATTTCATGGCTTAATGCAACTTGTAAAATAAACTTTTTACAACTACATTAAAAAGGTAAAAGGATAATGTTATCTTTGCCGGTACAATAAAGCACAACGCAAATGCCGCTGTTGACGGTGTTTGCAGGAAATCCACAATTGAAATGAAAAAAAGAAGCTACTGCAACCAGTATGTACGTAAGTATGTAAATCTATGGCATTCCAGTCGATAGGAAACTAAGAAACTTATTCTGAGTTGGCGGAAGGAATAATTTAAAAACGGCAAATTGACACAACAACAACAAATACTACTGTCGCACCAACAACGAACGACTGGTGTTGTTTTAGGTAATACTCGTATTTAAATATCGCCCGCTTTCAGATGAAAAAATTTGATAAAATATACAATTTTCTATATTTATTTACATCTACATCCATACATATATATTTACATATGTATGTATATATGGAATTGCGAATGTGTAATAATATAGTATTGCCGTCATAAAACGGATATGCCCATAAAAGTTGAATATGTTCGATTGGGAAATATTTCGTTAATTACCTGCTGTGCGGAAAGTTAAGATACACATTTAAATAAAAGTAAACTACTAACGTAAATAGGAAATTCATGCGGAGAAAGCCACTGACCATCTTAAAGTGTGTGTGTAAAAGTGAATGTAGTTTGAGATTTCCAAATTAGAAAACAAAATGTTCAACCCCTTTTATAATATGTCTTCCTTTTTGATTTTTTTTTTTGAGTTTAAGGATAAAAGCTTTTAGTATAGTTTAAACATTATTTTCAATTTTTGATAAGGGCGTACGCTTTGCATTTTTGGGCAAAACTGGTCATATTTTGAAAACGTCCATTTGTGTAATTTTGAATGAAAAACTTGGGTTTTTATTCCTCTTGTATGTTTATTTTATGTTTTCAAACATTTAAAATAAACTTTTGCTAATAATAAAGAAAAAAAAAATTTTTCGATTTTTTGGAAAATTTTCAATTTTTGATAAAAGCGTACCCTTTGCATTTTTGGGCAAAACTGGTCATATTTTGAAAACGTCCATTTGTGTAATTTTAAATGAAAAAATTGGGTTTTTATTCCTCTTGAATGTTTATTTTATGTTTTCAAACATTTAAAATAAACTTTTGCTAATAATAAAGAAAAAAAAAATTTTTCGATTTTTTGGAAAATTTTCAATTTTTGATAAAGGCGTACCCTTTGCATTTTTGGGCAAAACTGGTCATATTTTGAAAACGTCCATTTGTGTAATTTTGAATGAAAAACTTGGGTTTTTATTCCTCTTGTATGTTTATTTTATGTTTTCAAACATTTAAAATAAACTTTTGCTAATAATAAAAAAAAAAAAAATTTTTCGATTTTTTGGAAAATTTTCAATTTTTGATAAAAGCGTACCCTTTGCATTTTTGGGCACAACTGGTCATATTTTGAAAACGTCCATTTGTGTAATTTTGAATGAAAAACATGGGTTTTTATGGCTCTTGTATGTTTATTTTATGTTTTCAAACATTTAAAATAAACTTTTGCTAATAATAAAAAAAAAAAAAATTTTTCGATTTTTTGGAAAATTTTCAATTTTTGATAAAAGCGTACCCTTTGCATTTTTGGGCAAAACTGGTCATATTTTGAAAACGTCCATTTGTGTAATTTTGAATGAAAAACTTGGGTTTTTATTCCTCTTGTATGTTTATTTTATGTTTTCAAACATTTAAAATAAACTTTTGCTAATAATAAAAAAAAAAAAAATTTTTCGATTTTTTGGAAAATTTTCAATTTTTGATAAAAGCGTACCCTTTGCATTTTTGGGCACAACTGGTCATATTTTGAAAACGTCCATTTGTGTAATTTTGAATGAAAAACATGGGTTTTTATGGCTCTTGTATGTTTATTTTATGTTTTCAAACATTTAAAATAAACTTTTGCTAATAATAAAGAAAAAAAAAATTTTTAGATTTTTTGGAAAATTTTCAATTTTTGATAAAGGCGTACCCTTTGCATTTTTGGGCAAAACTGGTCATATTTTGAAAACGTCCATTTGTGTAATTTTGAATGAAAAACTTGGGTTTTTATTCCTCTTGTATGTTTATTTTATGTTTTCAAACATTTAAAATAAACTTTTGCTAATAATAAAAAAAAAAAAAATTTTTCGATTTTTTGGAAAATTTTCAATTTTTGATAAAAGCGTACCCTTTGCATTTTTGGGCAAAACTGGTCATATTTTGAAAACGTCCATTTGTGTAATTTTAAATGAAAAAATTGGGTTTTTATTCCTCTTGAATGTTTATTTTATGTTTTCAAACATTTAAAATAAACTTTTGCTAATAATAAAAAAAAAAAAAATTTTTCGATTTTTTGGAAAATTTTCAATTTTTGATAAAAGCGTACCCTTTGCATTTTTGGGCAAAACTGGTCATATTTTGAAAACGTCCATTTGTGTAATTTTGAATGAAAAACTTGGGTTTTTATTCCTCTTGTATGTTTATTTTATGTTTTCAAACATTTAAAATAAACTTTTGCTAATAAAAAAGAAAAGACAAATTTTTCGATTTTTTGGAAAATTTTCAATTTTTGATAAAAGCGTACCCTTTGCATTTTTGGGCAAAACTGGTCATATTTTGAAAACGTCCATTTGTGTAATTTTGAATGAAAAACTTGGGTTTTTATTCCTCTTGTATGTTTATTTTATGTTTTCAAACATTTAAAATAAACTTTTGCTAATAATAAAAAAAAAAAAAATTTTTCGATTTTTTGGAAAATTTTCAATTTTTGATAAAAGCGTGTACCCTTTGCATTTTTGGGCAAAACTGGTCATATTTTGAAAACGTCCATTTGTGTAATTTTAAATGAAAAAATTGGGTTTTTATTCCTCTTGAATGTTTATTTTATGTTTTCAAACATTTAAAATAAACTTTTGCTAATAATAAAAAAAAAAAAAATTTTTCGATTTTTTGGAAAATTTTCAATTTTTGATAAAAGCGTACCCTTTGCATTTTTGGGCAAAACTGGTCATATTTTGAAAACGTCCATTTGTGTAATTTTGAATGAAAAACTTGGGTTTTTATTCCTCTTGTATGTTTATTTTATGTTTTCAAACATTTAAAATAAACTTTTGCTAATAAAAAAGAAAAGACAAATTTTTCGATTTTTTGGAAAATTTTCAATTTTTGATAAAAGCGTACCCTTTGCATTTTTGGGCAAAACTGGTCATATTTTGAAAACGTCCATTTGTGTAATTTTGAATGAAAAACTTGGGTTTTTATTCCTCTTGTATGTTTATTTTATGTTTTCAAACATTTAAAATAAACTTTTGCTAATAATAAAAAAAAAAAAAATTTTTCGATTTTTTGGAAAATTTTCAATTTTTGATAAAAGCGTACCCTTTGCATTTTTGGGCAAAACTGGTCATATTTTGAAAACGTCCATTTGTGTAATTTTAAATGAAAAAATTGGGTTTTTATTCCTCTTGAATGTTTATTTTATGTTTTCAAACATTTAAAATAAACTTTTGCTAATAAAAAAGAAAAGACAAATTTTTCGATTTTTTGGAAAATTTTCAATTTTTGATAAAAGCGTACCCTTTGCATTTTTGGGCAAAACTGGTCATATTTTGAAAACGTCCATTTGTGTAATTTTAAATGAAAAAATTGGGTTTTTATTCCTCTTGAATGTTTATTTTATGTTTTCAAACATTTAAAATAAACTTTTGCTAATAATAAAGAAAAAAAAATTTTTTCGATTTTTTGGAAAATTTTCAATTTTTGATAAAGGCGTACCCTTTGCATTTTTGGGCAAAACTGGTCATATTTTGAAAACGTCCATTTGTGTAATTTTGAATGAAAAACTTGGGTTTTTATTCCTCTTGTATGTTTATTTTATGTTTTCAAACATTTAAAATAAACTTTTGCTAATAAAAAAGAAAAAAAAAATTTTTCGATTTTTTGGAAAATTTTCAATTTTTGATAAAAGCGTACCCTTTGCATTTTTGGGCAAAACTGGTCATATTTTGAAAACGTCCATTTGTGTAATTTTAAATGAAAAAATTGGGTTTTTATTCCTCTTGAATGTTTATTTTATGTTTTCAAACTTTTAAAATAAACTTTTGCTAATAAAAAAGAAAAAAAAAATTTTTCGATTTTTTGGAAAATTTTCAATTTTTGATAAAAGCGTACCCTTTGCATTTTTGGGCAAAACTGGTCATATTTTGAAAACGTCCATTTGTGTAATTTTGAATGAAAAACTTGGGTTTTTATTCCTCTTGTATGTTTATTTTATGTTTTCAAACATTTAAAATAAACTTTTGCTAATAAAAAAGAAAAGACAAATTTTTCGATTTTTTGGAAAATTTTCAATTTTTGATAAAAGCGTACCCTTTGCATTTTTGGGCAAAACTGGTCATATTTTGAAAACGTCCATTTGTGTAATTTTAAATGAAAAAATTGGGTTTTTATTCCTCTTGAATGTTTATTTTATGTTTTCAAACATTTAAAATAAACTTTTGCTAATAAAAAAGAAAAGACAAATTTTTCGATTTTTTGGAAAATTTTCAATTTTTGATAAAAGCGTACCCTTTGCATTTTTGGGCAAAACTGGTCATATTTTGAAAACGTCCATTTGTGTAATTTTAAATGAAAAAATTGGGTTTTTATTCCTCTTGTATGTTTATTTTATGTTTTCAAACATTTAAAATAAACTTTTGCTAATAAAAAAGAAAAAAAAAATTTTTCGATTTTTTGGAAAATTTTTAATTTTTGATAAAAGCGTACCCTTTGCATTTTTGGGCAAAACTGGTCATATTTTGAAAACGTCCATTTGTGTAATTTTGAATGAAAAACTTGGGTTTTTATTCCTCTTGTATGTTTATTTTATGTTTTCAAACATTTAAAATAAACTTTTGCTAATAAAAAAGAAAAAAAATATTTTTCGATTTTTTGGAAAATTTTCAATTTTTGATAAAAGCGTACCCTTTGCATTTTTGGGCAAAACTCGTCAGTTTTTGAAAACGTCTATTTGTGTAATTTTGAATGAAAAACTTGGGTTTTTATTCCTCTTGAATGTTTATTTTATGTTTTCAAATGTTTAAAATATATTTTTGCTAAAAATAAAGAACAAAAATTTTTTAGATTTTTGGAAAAGTGCTAATTTTTTAGATAAGGGTGTACCCTCTGCATTTTTGGGCAAAAACAGTCACACTTTAAAATCGTCCGTTTGTGTATTTTGAATAAAAAATTGCCCTTTTTATTGCTCTTAAATGTTTATTTTATGTTTTCAAATGTTTAAAATAAACTTTTGCTAATAATAAAGAAAAAAAAATTTTTTCGATTTTTTGGAAAATTTTCAATTTTTGATAAAGGCGTACCCTTTGCATTTTTGGGCAAAACTGGTCATATTTTGAAAACGTCCATTTGTGTAATTTTGAATGAAAAACTTGGGTTTTTATTCCTCTTGAATGTTTATTTTATGTTTTCAAACATTTAAAATAAACTTTTGCTAATAATAAAGAAAAAAAATTTTTTCGATTTTTTGGAAAATTTTCACTTTTTGATAAAGGCGTACCCTTTGCATTTTTGGGCAAAACTGGTCATATTTTAAAAACGTCCATTTGTGTAATTTTGAATGAAAAACATGGGTTTTTATGGCTCTTGTATGTTTATTTTATGTTTTCAAACATTTAAAATAAACTTTTGCTAATAATAAAAAAAAAAAAAAATTTCGATTTTTTGGAAAATTTTCAATTTTTGATGAAGGCGTACCCTTTGCATTTTTGGGCAAAACTGGTCATATTTTGAAAACGTCCATTTGTGTAATTTTGAATGAAAAACTTGGGTTTTTATTCCTCTTGTATGTTTATTTTATGTTTTCAAACATTTAAAATAAACTTTTGCTAATAAAAAAGAAAAAAAAAATTTTTCGATTTTTTGGAAAATTTTCAATTTTTGATAAAAGCGTACCCTTTGCATTTTTGGGCAAAACTGGTCATATTTTGAAAACGTCCATTTGTGTAATTTTGAATGAAAAACTTGGGTTTTTATTCCTCTTGTATGTTTATTTTATGTTTTCAAACATTTAAAATAAACTTTTGCTAATAAAAAAGAAAAAAAAAATTTTTCGATTTTTTGGAAAATTTTCAATTTTTGATAAAAGCGTACCCTTTGCATTTTTGGGCAAAACTGGTCATATTTTGAAAACGTCCATTTGTGTAATTTTGAATGAAAAACTTGCGTTTTTATTCCTCTTGTATGTTTATTTTATGTTTTCAAACATTTAAAATAAACTTTTGCTAATAATAAAAAAAAAAAAAAATTTCGATTTTTGTGAAAATTGCAATTTTTGATAAGGGTGTACTCTTAGCATTTTTGGACAAAACTCGTCAGTTTTTGAAAACGTCCATTTGTGTATTTTTGAATGAAAAACTTGCGTTTTTATTCCTCTTGTATGTTTATTTTATGTTTTCAAATGTTTAAAATATATTTTTGCTAAAAATAAAGAACAAAAATTTTTTAGATTTTTGGAAAAGTGCTAATTTTTTAGATAAGGATAAGATTGATTACAATTCTCTCCAGTTACTTTATGAGTCTTGCAGATTTGTTCATTCACTTATAATAGAGGAATTAAAGGAGTACTATCATCACATTCTTTAATTGCTACTATTTTACGTGATATTCACTTTGTCGTTGCTCATTTTTACTCTTACCGGGCTTATTACATAATTATTATAATTCTTTTCTGTCTGATTTGAGCAGTTATTTATTAAAAAAAAAAAACTTTATATTTTATAGTTATTGGTATAAACAATTTTCCCAACCAAACAGAGTTCACTCTTGAGCTCTCTTTGATGAAAATGTATTTCCTGTGATAAAATATTAAAAAAAAATTATGTTTTTTAGAGCTGACTTTTTAAGAAACCAGAAGCTTTTAAAAATAAGTCCACAGATTAGAATGCGAGTCGTTTAACAACCACAAACGCACGTTGTTTGTGGGGAAAGCCATTGATGGCATTGAAAATTATAATGATGAATAACTAGTATGTATGTATATATGTATGTTTGTACATATATACATATGTATGTCTGCATATGAGAGATAAAATTGTACGAAGCCACTCCTGGCATCAGGTCACGTGGTATATGCAAGTTATCTTTCACAGTTCCTAACTGTGAACATATTGAGCATTTCTGTATCCAAAACAAACAAAATAAAATACATAAAAATGAGAAAAAGAGCGAGATGTTACATCGAAGAAGAGAAAAAAATCCTTCAGATGTACGTACTATGAAAACAATTGGGGAAACAATAAGTTCAATATTAGAACTTTGAATGTAATAATCAGGCGCAGTGTTTGGGGCATATCAACACGTGGTTCCACCTTTTTCATAATGTGATAAACAATCTGTGTTGTCATCATCGCCATAAAAGCTAATACACCAAAAAAAAAATAAATTATTTACAGTCTTTACATACGCACATGTGTGTACACGTGTATGTGCATGCATATGTTAATTATCCGAACCATATACATACATATTTACATGGCGACTGTCCGACTTTCAATGGCTGTTTGACGTCTAATACTAAGAGTAGAAATGGGAATATTTCAAAACGATAAAAAAGGCATGGCTTGTCATGCGTACTTTTAACGTTGCGAACAATACAATTTCTATCGTTTAATTCATGACAAGTTTACTTTTGTTTTGTGCTCTCTTTGTATGTTACACTTTAAAGCTTTTTGTATCATTGTCCTTCATAAAAGTTGAAACTTTTGGGATTCAAGAAAATATAGTGGGTATGCACGCACATGTGTATGTACTCGTATTCATGTGTCTGTTACCAAATATTGCTGCTGGTGTAGTTCTTCTTGGCTTTGTTGGCATGCAAAACAAGAGAAGGACTAAGCTGCCAAAATTGACGATAAGGAACAATAATTTTCAAATATTCATCTACATATTGTGATTCCTTCAGCTATTCTTTCTATTTTAAGTATTGTTTTACATTTTCGCTTCGTGCACCAGAAGGAACATTTCGTGAGCACACAACTTCCTTCGTATCTACTTGTATACATACATAGAAAATTATGTATGTATTTAACATTGATGTAAATAAACTCATACGTACGTAATACAAGAAAAATTATTTATTCTACAAATATTGTAAGGGCGTGTATTGGCGAATGTTTTATACATTTGTTTGAATGTATGATTGTATGGATGTATGGAATCATTAACTCAGCGATGACATTGAACTAAAGCCAGATCTAATGGAAAGCAGAATTTATTCTTACTTAACATTTCCGCTGTTGAAGATGAGTATGAGCGAAGTTGTGTCTCTCGAATGAATTAATGCATCTTTAAGGATACCTTTAGCTTTTCCTTCTGTTTTCCGTTTATCAAATTGTCAATGCATTCAAGTAGTTAATTAATCCACCACTAATAATTAGTAAATAAACACGCACACACATGTAAATCCAGAATCAGTTTGAATATTTCTTATTCAATATTTAAATATTAAATAAACAAAATAAATATTTTTTCTTTTAAAATATAATATGACATAAGTTACATGTATGAGAAGTGAATAAGCGGGGAAATACAGAACACGATATATTCGATACTTGCACCGCCTTATATCAGCTGTACCACGAAAGACCTCTGCTGGAAATTTACTCCACACATGGACTAAATAAGAAACGAATTCTCAGTATCGCCCCTCAAAATATGCTTTAAAAATTACTTTTCTAAATTATTATATTTATTATATGAATTTGTTGGACTGATCATTTAAATTCTGTTCGTCTAAAAATCCGACAGACATGTACATACAACAACACTTTTCCACCAATGCGATTCAGATTCTCGCATCACTTTTCATTGTTGCACGTGAGGTGAAACTAAATTTACATGTTCATGGATTGTGCTCTTTATGATAGAAAAGCAAAATCAGTGTTGAAGGATTATTGGAAATGGACGGTCACGAAGAGGTTTTTTCGAAGCAGAATAGATTGACGCGGAAGACAGAATATAACATCATCACATCATTGTTATCGTTATCGTCACCATTAGTATCATTCTATGGAAAACTAAGTATAATGTCGGTATGTGTTCGCGGACGGATGGATACGCGTGTGTGTGTGTGTGGTTGTGTGTATGTGTGTGCGAAAACCAAGCCTAGTGAAATTGCGACACCAATTGAATACAAGAAACAAATGTAAAATAAAAACAGTTCGTGTTCTGTTAAGAGTTTACGAACGACTGGCACGAAATGTTATAAAACGAATAAGGAAGGAAGAAGGGAAATTGTAGAATATGTATGAAATGTGTTGATGTGCGTAACAAAGAGACGCGCCTAGCCTGCCAGCTGTATGTTCTTCTTAAATATGTTCTATAAGTTTTTAGTCTACTCTGAACATTAAAAGCATCAACATACGGAATTAGGATGGAGCGTAATGTAAAGCCAAAAATAAAATTAAGTGAAAAATTTATTGTTTGTTAGAAACGTAGAAAAATTTTGAGCAGGATACTCCAGAGGATAGAAGAGAAAGAATATGCTCAACTATAAAGTGTTAAGAAAAAGCATTGACAGAAAATAATGAAGAAAGGAAAAATAAATTGTATGTTATAATTTTTGGGTGTGGACTTTTTGTTTTAGGAGTGATATTGAATGTTTTTGTTTTATTTACGAACTAAACTAGAAACACTCTAAATCCTTTCTTACAACAAATTATTATTAATTTTAGTCAACAATTACAAAGGAAAAGGAAAACGCCTAATGTTTAAAATCAACAAAAGAAAAGTATAATGATAAACTGTTTTATATAAAAATGTCCCTATTTTGTGTATGTGTTGTACAGTGTTAAAGTCCTTGAAATATATTATGCATTAAATTATAGTAACACTTTTCCGTTCTATACGTGTTCAACTAATAAAAGATATAAAAACCCAAATATATTTAAAATAAATTATTAAAATAAAAAAGATAAAAGTTATTAGATGTACTTTAACACTTTGTAATAAAAGTAAATAGAACAATTTAAAGCAAATGTAAAAAAAAAATGTCTTGATACAATTATGAATGTGATGATGTTTTAATTGACACTGCATGTGTTGGAAGCAACTTGCAAAAAATCGAATTATTTTATACAATCATAACACATCGTCACCAACAGCATCAACATTAATATCTGCAACAGAACAGAATCGAACAACGTACTCCTTGTCCTTATTGGTTTCAATAAAGTTAACGAAACTAAAATTTTTCCTATTATTTTAATAGTAAAAAGGGGCCTGAAGCAAAGCTACTATTTATTTCTTGTTTGGCCTTTTTTATGACAGTTTCGAAAACGGCTGTAATAATAATAAAAAAACAACAGCAAAAAACAGTATTTGTAATGAACAGTATTTGTAATGACAACATCATAAAAATCTCATGTCCTGTTGAGCAACAAATATTTTCTTATAGTTTTACAAACAGCCAATTACGAGGCCGATAATCAGTTTGCATTAGTAGACCGTAATGTTCACAATCTGACTACACAACATAGTGAAAACATCCATACTAATCAAATTCTTAATGCTGCGTGAATTTAATACGTTTTAAAATAATTAAATAGGCGTTGTTATAATTTGAACCTTCTTGTTACATATTAGTTTTAACGGTCGCTCATACTACTAATCAAACAACTCATTATGTGAGATTTATTTAAACGATGTCCATGTGGCCGCACTTTGTCCAACTTTTATAATTTAATTTGCGCACATCTTATGACTTTGTTCTGTAGTTCCCAATTACACCTTGAGATCTTTTAAATATAAAAATAAAGCTGATTAAGATCAGCAAAATTCATCGCATAACGAATCATTCCCATATACTGTCGCATTTAATATTTATTTACATTTCACGCTTTATTAAAATGTTTTACTTTCAAAGTCTCTAATATACGAGTACTATTCGAAAATACATGTACGCAACTGTAGAGCCCGATGTAACCCAGATTCTCTGTTATTGGTGTGTGGTGTTGACAACAAAGTTGTATAAATGGTATATCACTAAGAACGTTTCTTTGTGGCAGCCTTTTCTGCAGAACTCTCTTCTTAAAAACTATTCTTCTATTAAATGCTTCCTACAAATTAAGCTTCAAATGTAATTAAATTAAAAATTAGTTTTGAAAAAGTAATAATTAGAGAACTGTCACCATGGAACCGCTCGCATAAAAAACGGTTTAAACAAAACTGATAGAGGTACCGAATGAGAATGGCAAAGTATTGTTCAAAAATGCGTCTCAGAAGTGCAGTGTTAAACACAGTCCTAAAAATCAGTACATTGTTGTTATGATTGAAATGGCTTCTGTTTCTCAAATTTATTAATAATCAGTAAAACAAGCCCACCCAAAATTAGCCCACATTTTATATAATCAAAACCAAAATAAAATAATATTAATAAAGTGCTAAAGTAAACAAAGGAAAACAACAACAAAAATAACAAGTAAAACATAATTACGACCGTCCTTAACAAAAAAAAGAGAAAATGGCAAACAAGAATAATAAATATATAAAATAAAAATAAGAGCAGAATCAAAAATAAAACTTTTAAATAAGTGAAGTAAACTATAAAGTGAAGTAAATGAAGCAGCCATAAAATCATCGTTAAGACATAATCTGATCTTTTACTTTTTGCTGCTTATAAATTCACGCTTGTGTACGTATACTTTATACTAATACATCCTTACCCTTTACACCTCGCAAATAGTGCAAATTCGTGCTTACAAGTATTTATACCATCGTTGATAAATATTTCTAAATGAAACTTGAAATATTTCCATACATAAAAATTTGTAATACCACGACAACCGTCTCAATACCAAAACCATCATCATCATCAACATCAACGTCATAACATCATTACCAACAGAGATATAAACTGAATAACTGCCACACCATCACTAATAAAAACAAATAAACACAAATACAATATTAATCATACGCAACGACCCTTTTCATTTGCTCATCTTCAAAGACAAGGTAAAATATTTAATTTAAAAAAATAAGTAAACGCTCTTAAATAAATACATTTAGGGCCCGTTCACACTATGCAAGTCCTATTCATAAATATATCGGTTTTCCTTCTTTGATATGCAATTCTTATCGCACATGAATGAGAACACAAAAATAATGTGAAGAGTATGTTCTTATATGAACACGGGCTTAAAACAGTTGGATATTGCAACAACAGCAACAACAACAAAAACAACAATTTTTTACAAAGTTAAAAAACAACACGAATTTTCATTGCGTGGAAAGCAAATTATTTGACCTGATTTCACTTTATTATATAAAATCTGTTTTGTTTGTCCTTTTCTACCACCAGTAATATCTTATTTTCGATTTTGGTTCCTTCGTGAGAATCATACACCATCGCAAACAAGCGTCACCAATAACTGAGATGATCTTTCGTACACCGTAAAAAAAATTAGTTTGGATTTAATTCTTATTATGAAGCGAAATGCGCATAACCTTAAGCTTAATTAATAGAACGTTTAGAAAATCATTTGACGCATTTATCATATCTGAGCAACAGAAAATCTCATAATTGTTCATATGATGGTCCTCTACCAACAGTATTATACATTTGATATCTGTGTAATACGTAACTAATTAAAAAACTGGACAGAACTAGAAACTGTAATCGTGTAAAAAGCGCCATTCCAAATCCAATGAATATACGCCACATTCTTTAAAGCTCTATCACTAGAGTATGTACGTTTAGATCCACAATACACTTACATCTACATACACATTCACTCGTAATTGCTTCAGAGAAGGATACATATATTCAAAAACAAATTTTTTAGAGAATATTTGTATACGTGTACGTATATATGGATGTGTACAATCGAATAATATTCAGCTACATACGTGCGCATATCCATAAACACGTCCTACTTGCATACATACATACATACATGTAAACAATAGCTTTTACCCCCTCTTCATTCACAAGCAATCACTGTTGAAATAATAACAATCGACCACACCCTCTCATTACAGAACTGGATACAGGTATGCCGCTATTGTATCAGTTGAGGGAAAAGCAAGCTTCGGAAAGTAAATAAATAAATGAACAATCCTTCAGATGACAAGGCGAAAAATTAAAACTAAACTAATGTTTCTTCCTCAATATGCCGAACCAGAAAATGAAGTCGCTAAAAACCATATTGGCATAATTTTTTCTTGTTTTTAATTAAAAGTTAAAAAAAAATCATTTCACGAACACAAAGATATGCAATTACTAAGTAAGAACAATGTCGCGAAATTTATTAGCGAATATTTGAGAAAATAATAAATAGTGGCAAAGCTAAAAACACTCTGTACTAAACAATATGAAAGAATTTAAGCAAATTCAATGCAAGGATCCTAAACTGCTTCACGAACGACAACTAACTAATAAAGCAGATGATGAGAAAGCATTAAGAGGACATCCTGCAAATGCAATTGAAGTGAAATTGAAAAGGCAAATATTTGAACCAAATGTAAAGCAGCCGTATGAAAGGTGGAAACAAGAAGATGGAGAAATTGTTGCGACAACAGCAAGAACAACAAACACTAAATTTGACACTAAAATCACTGCCGGTTTAAAGTATAAAGAACAAACCAAAATTAACACCCACAGTAGTTGTCGTTATCGTTGCCTTCAGCATCAAAACTATGACAGAAATGACACCAGAAAAACCCCTTGTGTTAACCATCCAAAGCATCATTTAATACGAAACACTTTCGAGTATCCAACAATCATTATTACCAACACCTTTAGCATAACCAACAATTCCACAAACAATACCAGCATGAAAACTTATTGTGGCACAACTAAATATTTAAGTCCTAAGAGAACACTCCTTTCATGTTCAAACGAAACACTAACAAACATTAAAGCAACAACCAAAGCTCCCACTAGCAGCACCCCAATTTCATCAGCAGCGAGATTTGCCTTATTCACAACTACCAACGATAAAAAAAACCAGAGCCATACAAAACTAAAGATAAACAACGATTCAACCTCCGATTCAAAAGTACCCTCATTCGGCCTGTACTCCCCTAACAATAGTCAACACCAAACACAATCCCCAAAAATAAGGGTTTCTTCTAATAAGATTTCCCTACAGGCCTCAATCTGTTGTATTCCCTTAATAATAATTGCCACGATTTTTCTGTGCTCAAGCCCAGCTGCATATGCCATCCGCTTATCAAATAGCATGATGAAAAGTTCAGGGGCTAACAAGGAGCAGCTCTACATCGGCTTAATAGCGCCACATACAAATTTTGGCAAACGTGAATATTTACGCGCAATCCACAGTGCCGTAGCGGGTTTCAACAAAACGCGCGGGGCAAAGTTAACATTTTTTAAAGACTATCAATTCCAACAAAGCAACATCCGTTTCGACATGATGTCTCTAACTCCAAGTCCAACCGGTAAGTGCTTTTACTTTTGCTTTAATATATACGACTATATCGAAATCAATGCATTTGTATGATAAACTCGTATGATAATTATGGTTACTAATCGGGATTTAATATTGAATAATCTCAAGGATTAAGTAGTCCAAGAGAAAAGAAAAAATAGAAATTGATTGATACATTAAAATTTTTTATGTTTATCAATATTTACGAGTAAATAAATTGTAAAGTATATTGGAATACGAAAAGAAACTGAAAACTTGGGCCCGCAATTATTTTTGATATATGTATAAACAAGTATTGTAACGAATCATAGTTTACTAAAACAATAATGATTAATTGGAGAAATGAGTAGATATGTAAGTGTGCGAGTACACAGAGTAGATATAAACAACTACTAAGTAACAATAATACCAACAACAATTACTTTCGTAGCGACAGTCCTGACAGCAATGAATGTTTTCATCTTAAATGTTTCACAAAGCATTCATTGTTTGTGCTTTTTTTGTATCAGTTTGCCTTTGTATTCCGGATTTTGTTTCGTTCGCCATTTTTTAATGCCTATGAAAAAGTATGAGAACATTCCAATTTGTGCACAAAATGAGGGGATACGTATGACGTAAGAAAGCCTTGAAAGAACACAACAGTTTTTATTAGATAAGCCATATCTTAAGGGCAGCACTTTTTGCGCTTCAACTAATTTACTTTATTAATATTTTCTTGTTAAAATGCCAATAAATGGCCGTTGACTGAAATGCGACATCAGGAAAGAAACAGAAAGGTGGTAACGGAAATTCTCACAAGTCCTCCTATATTGGAATGAATAGAATTTATTTATTAATTAGTGAAAATAAAAATTTTGTATTGTTGCAAGGATTTCCATTTCAGCTAACGATATATTCATACTACTCAGCTTCTCTAAACGAAACATTAAGCACGCTCGGCCCTGCATTATTAAGACAAATGTAATTTTTGGCATTTCAGTGCAATTGAAATATCAAAGTATAAAAGAAATATAATTATAAATTCTCATAAATGAAATAAAAAAAATAAAATTGTAGTTAATTTCAATAATTTTAACATCCACAATTTATGGATGGTGTAAATTGAACACTTTTTTTATGAGTAGCACTTACAAAATAAGTTCTTTTAATTTAAGTTATGAATATTAGCAACGAACTTATATAAAAGCAATAATTAAACGTCAGTTAAGAAAATATTAAGAGAAGTGGCAGTTACTTCTAACCACATAAAACATAATGCAATAGTAGATTTTCCATGGGCCCCTGAAACATACCATTTGTACTCTGCTTGCCCACTAAATTCGCTTTCCGTTAATTTTTATAAATGCAAACTTCTACAATACAAACTTCTTTAAATATTTCTCATTTTCCTCATCTTGTAATTTCAACACAATTTCAACTATGCCTCAAGTTTCCGCAAAGTCAATGCAAGCACAGTTTTATTTTATTAATGACAGCGATTTCGATTTGGAAGAAAAATAAAATAAAAACGAAAAGATTTTGTAAGTTTGAAATTCCTTAAGCAACTTAAAATTCTTTTCTACATTATCGTTAAGTAGAGGTTTGGTTGCATATTTCTACGCTCCTTAAAGCAGTGGAAATCTTTTGAAATTTATTTAGCCAATAATAATTGTAAACTTCACAAGCAACTTTTGCTACTTTGCAACTATTTTCGACACTTATTAAAAAAGTTTTTTTGTTTAATTTTTACCTTTGGTACTCGCACTCTCCAAACGAGTTCATATGAGTGTAGGTACACTCATCCATACGCAAATTACATATGCATACTTCCGAGATTTGCACAAATAATATTTAACATAAATTTTGTCAATATCTTTAATATTGCTTTGGATGTGATGGTGCGTCAAATTAAATTTATTCTTTCACATGATTACCCGTTTGTTCAATAAGGAAGAGGGAGGGCATTTCATGTATGGAAAAACGAATTATGGTAAAGGAAACCAGCCGAGTTAAATTATTATTTTATAGAAATATGTGTAAAGCAAAGTTTCGTAATAACTTTAAACAGCTTCATTCGTGAATAGGAAAACATTTATTGCCATAATTTATTTTCCTTTAAGCTTATATGTATGTATATCTTATATATATTTTTAATTTTTTTAAATTTTTCAGTTTATATAATATTAAAAATAAAAAAACAATTTTAATTTAGATAATGTATTTAAAATTCGCATTCCGCATAAAAAATATTCTAAAAATCATTGTAAAAAAAAAAATTGCGTAAAAGTAAAAAAAGAGAGTAAAAAAATTTATGCAGGCAAACAACAACTATTTGCAGGAATTCATTTTTCTATTACTAAGATGGAAAGATGGGAGCGAAAAAATTATAACCCGCCCGTATTGCAGCACCATTTCATTATGTGTCAAATTTTTTTAAGGGCCCACATCTACCATTATGGGCATAATAAAGTTGTTAAGTTTCCATCCTTTAAAATCAGATTACTGACGGTTTAGCATAAGAGTTGTTAGTATCTTGCAAATAAATAAATTATTTAGTAATTGAATACTTTACCTTTCTTTTTGAAAGTGTTTCGAACAGAAAGATAAATAATAGCGAAAAGATCTTGAGGAATAGGTATATAGATATACATATATACGAATATACTTAAAATAATCGAAAGAAATCAAAGAAAGTCAGAGTCCTCTTACTCATTATAAACCAGCTCTCAATTGTGGGAACTTAAAGTAAAAACCTTAAATTTTTATGATTACTCTTAATGCCAATACACGAGTACAGAATCGAGCATAAAAACTGAAGCACTGCACAATAAATTCATAAAGTAAAAATTTCTATTTTATTTACATAAATGTATACAAAGGCGATACAAAAATTTACACAATTTCGCTGTTCTCTATAAATGGTAATAAAATGCACGTACGTATGTAGATACGAATGCATGGCCGTATGCCACACATCCATATATGTATATATATACGAGTATATACAGGCGAAAATAGTTACATACGTAATGGTGTAAATTAACATAAAAATATTTAAAGATGAACATATCTCAAGATTCAAGGCAGAACTCATTTGGATGAGCAGCAAAAAATTACACTATCATTTGACACATTTTCCTTATCAAGTAAACACGTAAAACAACTTGGGTATGCAGTACATTCCTGTAATTCAAAAATGTCGAAAAAATATCAATATAACATTATGAAAAACAATAGCAAACATGTAAACGGAAACACGTGAAACACTGCATTCATCCAACTATACTCCCCTCTCCGTTCGGATTTTGTCAGCTGTAATGCTGCTATATGTAAAATGCCATTAAAATAATATAATCAATTTTTTTGTTATTTTTATAATTTGAAAAAAGAAAAATTATCGATTCAACCGTTCTTTTAGTTCAGTCACTGCTCGAGAACTTCGAACGAATTAAATGTTTCGAAAAATATAAATGATTTAGAAATATTCATTTTTGCGTACATCGCTAGTGTGTCAAGTATTTAACTCCTGGATGCGAAAGAACAGCTCTTTGATAATTTCCGTGAAGTTAAAACTTTAACCTGAAAATATTCAATGAGCATACTTTTCCAGAGTCGCTGCGACAAAGTTAATTATGTTAAGTATCTGTTGTGCTAAAATTAGTTTACAATTTTATCATAACAAGTTAACGCCAGTATACAGGCTGCAAATTCAATTTAAATTTATGTCAATACCAAAGTTATTGCTTTCTCACAAGAATACATTCATGAAACATACACACACTCATGCATCCATTTTTCAAGCTACAAACTCGCACACACTATACATATGTATATGTCGAGTTGGTTGCCACCTAATGCAATCACAATGAACAGGCATAGCATTCGACAAATACGTGCAATCCATCAAGGAGCTTTATCAAAATGACAGGAAGTGGCGCTCATTTCGCAATCTTAATCTTGGAATTTATGTAATATTTTTTTTCTACTTTCATCACACTAATATAATTTTCATATAAAAAATATTATTTTCAAAAGCAAGTAGTATTTCGTCCGCATTTGTTGCATGTTAATATTCATGCAATAAATTAGTCTATAAAATTTTTTGAAGCGGCCACTATAAGTGCCTTTTAGAACTATCCCGAAATATTTAGGACATTTGTCACAAATTCCTTTGTTATCGAAGGATCACTTTAAATCAGTAAGCTCCAAAGCAAAAAATTGCAAATTTTACTCATGATAAATTGAATATGTAATTGAGGAATATTCAAAATAGCTGATATGGTATACATACATACATATATATCATCCATATATCTGGATACGCGTAGCCTGTTTGTTTTAATTTTAATTTAAAAATTTAACTACAATTGTGTAATAAAATAAATTTGTATTGAAAGCAATCACATACCTATAGCTGAGGAACTGCTCTCGATTTTGCAGATTACTAATTTAGGTTATGCTGAATTTATTCAATTTTTATTTCTGTTGTAACTTCATTGGAAATTTATATTGATACCTCACTCATGTATGCATACATATTATGAGTGGCAACGGCAAAAAAAAATAAGAATCCATTCATATACATAATTGTTAACTTAAGAGTTATAATTTTCAATGTTACGTAAATACGTATTATTAATTATTCTGCATAAATGCAACCACTTTTTTCCTTTTTCATGTTGTAACGGCCATGTTGCTTATTCTAACTAGATACACACACACACACAATATATGCTCACTGTATTTCTTCACTGCAACATGCAACATGCAAACTTCAGTGGCAGCATTTTTATTTGCACACATTACGCTCATGTGTTAAAGGAGCCTAATAAGATTATATATTCACACAAACATATAGACTTGCAGCACTATATTTATACAATAATTTTAATTAAAATTGCTTTACCTACTGATTTTTATTTTAATTAATTAAACTTTTCACAACCTCTACTGACAACACGATCGCGGGAACTAACAAATATTTAAAGCGGTTATTAATTAGATACCTACCAGAGTTGCAAAAAAAAAGTAGTTTTGGTTACGAAAATTTTTTATTTTTTCAAAATGTTTTTAGCATAACTTTTCACGTATTTTTTCAATAAAACTTACTTATTAATTTAATTAATACACATGCCACATGAAATTATGATTATTTTTCAAAAATGCAGCCACTTTTTAGAAAGTTTTCTCTTTGAACTGATTTTGTAACGGCTATTTAGTGTCATGTAACGAATAGTTTGGTTTTTATAAGAACAGAGTTGTTCTTATAGTATATATAGAGTTGTTGTTGTTCTTTATTAAAACAGAGTTGTGGCTTTTATTGTGCAGTCAGCTGTTGAGGCTATTGTTTTATGTAGGGGCATGTAAATGTACTCATCTTGTATTACTCTTTTATTAGCTTCGACATGATAATTACTGACTTCATTTATAACTATTGAATTTTTCATTGCATTTGGATCCAGTATCATATACATACATACATATACATGCAAACATACATGCTTATGTACATACAGAGCAATTAAGGCGTTTTGCAAAAAAAAAATGCAAATAGGTTCCATCGGTGGGAATGTTTCTAACTCAACAGGAGCATTCTCTTCACCGGCGCAGCTATTACCTTTCTGGACCAAGTTGTCTCGGCCTTGTTCGTACAGTTTAATGCATAAAAGCAATGAATATTTCTGAGTTTTGCGGAATAAAATTTCAGTTGATATTCATGCATATGTACAAAGTTGGTGAAGGTGGTGCGCGTTCTCATTGCGTGTTAAGAAAATTTTTTTTGGCGAATCTTCGAAGTGCAACAGTTGACAATGGAATGTACATCCATACCTAATGAGCATGTACATATGTATGTACATAACTGTGCGCAGACACATCATACATACATATGAATGTTTATAGTTTTGTTCGTGTACAGAAAAACGATTTAAGATCCCAGTCAGTACAATTTTTTTTATTCGCATGATTAGAATAGGCATACACATATGTACATACATATGGAATTATTGTTATCCCTTGCTTTGCATTATTACAAGCAACTGTATGCACACATGTGGATATCTAAACAATATCAGCAGTTCTGTATGCTATTATTTTTCAGAAATAATGAGCACTTCAAGGAATATGATTTATATACATTCGAGTAAATATGTATGTTTGTGTATATACTATTATAATTTTTGTGATCTTGTGGTTTGAAGTAAGATATCAAAACGTAGATCTTCTCATTTAAAAACATTACTTAATGTGCTTACGATAACTAACAGGGTACATGTACACAAATGCCTTCGCAGACGGATGAATTATTATCAGAGGTCGCGGGTTCGATTAGTGCCTAGACGCTGAGTGTTTTCCCGTGGTCAAGCCGAAAGATTTGCAAGTTAAGTTAGTTTAAAAAAAATATATTAAAAAAAAAAATTAAAAATTAGTTTATCAGTCATATATCTAATGGTTATGTGGAAAACTTCAGTGTTTTTAAAGTTTATAGTTTCCACAGTTATTCAATCAATAAAATGAAATTCGTAATAAGCAGAATGCTATTTTGGAACTTATAACCAGACGTAGCGAAGGCGGATAAACAAGCATAAATAAAGGAGTTCCCGAGTTGTTGTTTTTCATTCTTTCAAAAACACGACCATCCGCATTTTTCATTTCGTGAATTTAAAATTTTTGATGTATTTATGCATGTGAACATGGCTGCGTATTCATAATTTCAAATTGTTGCGCTCAGACGCACAGATATTTAAATTCTACGTTTCAGCAATTATTTTAATAAATATAGGAATATTAACTAAGATTAAATGTTTTATAAAGCTACAATTTTAAGAAATAAGGGAGAAATGAATACTGTTCTCGATTAGGATTTGTAAGCTTGACTGACTATTCAACATTTTTTTTTATAAAATACCAGCTTTTTGCGACTAAAATAGAACGAATTTCGTATTCTGTAGAGTTAAGCTTCTACCTTTAACACATAATCGCACTCGCAGATATTTAAAAAAAGTTACATTCTCATACGATAACTATTTCTATCTGTATTTGTAGAATTTAATTATTAAATAAATTAACAATAGTTATTCAGAGCAAAGTAGGTAGTTGTATGCGTGTACAATATTTATCATCACAATGTACTGCACTTTTTAACAGGCGTAAGATTAATGTCCTTATGAGAGAACATAAAAACAAACGTGCATGCACACATCGATACATGAGCATGAACATATGTAGGTACATTTGTGCATATGGCTGTATATATAGTAGACACACATACATATATATCGCGCATTACTGTGAAGTACTCAAGTGCACCCTACCAATTAACTGCAAAATCCTCTCAACATGTCCTGTATGTGACACATGCAGATTGTAGTATTAAACCAATATTTTTTATAAGATGTGATATACAGAAAAAGAAAACTTGACCCCCATACTGCTATATCGCTACCTAAGTATGTAAAGGCTCTTAATTGAAAAATTATACAATTTATAAAACACTAAATATCATAACCCTTGAACGTAAAACACGCACATACATATGTATTTGTATTAGGATGTATGTAAGCATGTAAACATGTTTCAAACAGAAATGGATGATGTTAATACTAAGCGCTTGAACAATAACTAAAATCAACCTCAACATGAATAAAATAGGAAAACCCGGCTAAGTAGTGGGATTCAAGATCAGGGAGGACAATAACATTGGGCCAACCATGTGTTGTGTGCCACATGTGTTTGCTTATAAATTTCGTTGTTAACTTCGAATACAATATTCCGATAAAACTATATGTGTGTATGCATTCAACTACGTTTACATACAAAAAATATGAAAACTTGATGCCATTCCCTGTCAGCATTGTCACATCAATCCTAAAACTACTTTGTGAAAGTAATAATGATAACAATGAACAACGAACCCACAAAATAGAACAGAATGATTTCTTTTTCGCATTACAAAGTCGTTGACAAAAAGTAAACAATGTCCGTTAAAATATTTTCTGCTCTCAAGCACAGAAGAAAAAATATAAGATTATGAACCAAAAGGACATCCTCAAAACCACAAATTGGCATGAAGTGGATATTGTTAATCCGGTTATTGCAAAAATTGCATTACATGTCGTACAAAATAAAATTATTTTTTAAGTATCAGAATGTATAAAGTGGAAAAACCAAATTGAAAACCGCCATTTAAAGTAGCTTTTTAAAATTACACCCCATTAAAATGGAATCAATTAGCGTAAGTAGTAAATCAAAGTCGACAAGAATAGATTTCCAATGTTTTATCTTTATTACGAGTAATAAAGATACGCAAAGGAAGTTATTTTCTCCAATACAGCTATCCTGTTGATTTATCACAGATTTGGAAATTCCTATATAAAATCCCTAGAAAGAACTTAAGATAAAAACCGCAGGGAATCTTTGTCTTAAATGCAAACATCGATACAAAATCATTTCCTTTGCAAAGCAAAACTAACTCACATCCACATATCCATCCACGTAAATTTTAGGAGAAGAGTAAGCTTACAGTATGATAATGAATTAGAACCCATCATTTTGGTGTGCTCTAAAATATAACAAACGGTCATCTAATTTTTGTTGGGTTCTTCATACGCCACCGCGGCCTTCCTCAAAATACCCACACATATAAAAGATAAAAAAATTGTATGAGAGTCTGAAACTTTTTATATTCCGCGAAAATATCTTATATTGTTTCTTACCATCTACAAGATATAATAGCATTTTTTTCTAAGAATGATAAATTATCTTATTTTTTTTTAATTCTATTTTAAATGTCTAGCAATTCTGAGTACACTCTGTAAAGAGTTTCTACAGTTCAATGTGTCTGCCATTTTATATATGATGAATAATGAACAGTTTGGACACAGCACTGCATCAGCACAATATTTTTTACAACTTGCTGGTTATTTGGGTATACCGGTGATATCGTGGAATGCGGATAATTCAGGACTGGAGAGACGTGCATCACAATCTACACTTCAACTTCAGTTAGCTCCAAGTATAGAACATCAAAGTGCTGCTATGTTGAGCATCTTAGAACGTTACAAATGGCACCAGTTTTCGGTAGTCACCTCCCAGATAGCCGGTCATGATGATTTTGTTCAAGCTGTAAGGGAGCGTGTAGCTGAAATGCAAGATCATTTTAAATTTACCATCCTCAATTCGATTGTTGTAACACGTACTAGTGACTTGATGGAACTTGTTAATAGCGAGGCAAGAGTAATGCTCCTCTATGCCACGCAAGCTGAAGCAATCACTATCCTTAGAGCTGCTGAAGATCTGAAGTTAACTGGAGAAAACTATGTTTGGGTGGTTAGTCAATCGGTTATTGAGAAGAAGGATGCTCATCCTCAGTTTCCAGTGGGAATGTTAGGTGTCCACTTCGATACAAGCAGTGCAGCTCTGATGAATGAAATATCGAATGCTATAAAAATCTACGGCTACGGCGTCGAGGCGTATGTGTCAGACCCAGCAAATCACGGGAAAAAACTAAACACACAGTCACTATCATGTGAGGATGAAGGCAGAGGTCGGTGGGATAATGGCGAATTGTAAGTTTCATTACATACAAATTCGTACCCTATCACTGATAAATTAATACTTTCCTGCAGGTTTTTCAAATATTTAAGAAATGTATCGATAGATGGAGACTTAAATAAACCAAATATTGAATTCACTGCCGACGGTGATCTAAAATCGGCCGAGTTGAAAATAATGAATCTTCGCCCTGGTGCAAATAGTAAAAATTTAGTGTGGGAGGAGGTAAGCAGTTAAAAGAATTTTCTTCTCCCAATCGTATCATTCAATTCATTTTATTTTCCAGATCGGTGTATGGAAGTCATGGGAAACACAAAAACTTGATATTCGCGATATTGCATGGCCGGGGAATTCACACGCTCCACCACAAGGTGTTCCAGAAAAATTCCATTTGAAAATAACATTCCTCGAGGAAGCACCCTATATCAATCTTTCGCCCGCCGACCCAGTTAGTGGCAAATGTCTTATGGATCGTGGTGTCTTATGTCGTATGGCAGCCGATCATGAGATGGCTGACATCGATGTGGGGCAGGCTCATCGCAACGAATCTTTCTACCAGTGCTGTAGTGGTTTCTGCATTGATCTGCTAGAGAAATTTGCCGAGGAGCTGGGTTTCACATACGAACTAGTACGGGTAGAGGATGGTAAATGGGGTACACTTGAGAATGGTAAATGGAATGGTTTAATTGCCGAATTAGTTAATCGTAAAACCGACATGGTACTGACATCACTAATGATCAATACCGAACGAGAGGCTGTGGTGGACTTTAGCGAGCCCTTCATGGAAACGGGTATTGCCATTGTTGTGGCAAAGAGAACGGGTATTATATCACCCACTGCGTTCTTAGAACCCTTCGACACGGCTTCTTGGATGCTTGTCGGTATTGTTGCTATACAAGCTGCCACTTTCATGATATTTCTTTTTGAATGGCTTTCACCCAGTGGCTACGACATGAAATTATATCTACAAAACACCAACGTTACACCATACCGATTTTCACTATTTCGGACATATTGGCTAGTCTGGGCAGTTTTATTTCAAGCTGCTGTCCATGTAGATTCTCCTAGAGGTTTCACCTCCCGCTTTATGACCAATGTATGGGCCTTGTTCGCCGTCGTCTTTCTTGCCATATACACTGCAAACTTAGCTGCCTTCATGATAACGAGGTACAATTAAACATTTCACTTATCGCAACTTACTGATTATTATTAAACATCCGCATTTCATTCAAGAGAGGAATTTCATGAATTCAGCGGTTTAAATGACAGTCGCTTAGTTCATCCCTATTCGCACAGGCCAACCTTTAAATTTGGCACGATCCCCTACAGTCACTCAGACTCCACAATCAACAAGTACTACAAGGAAATGCATTACTATATGAGACAGTAAGTTATCGCGCTTTACAAAATTTTCTAGCTAAAACATAGATAAAAACTAAAAGAACTAAATAACAATTAGGAGAACTAAAACAATTTCTTTTCTTTTCTATTCTTTTCGCTACGATCTAATTCTATCACATTTAGGTACAACAAAACAAGTGTGGCAGATGGTGTTGCAGCTGTTTTGAATGGTAATCTGGACTGTTTTATTTACGACGGTACTGTCTTAGACTATTTAGTGGCACAAGATGAAGACTGTCGCTTAATGACTGTTGGCAGCTGGTATGCAATGACAGGTAAGGATTCAGCATTACTCGATACATGTCGACACACACACACACATGCAAACATATACGTACCTAAAAGCATACATACTAACATTTACATGTGCAATGCTTACATTTTGATGACCGTATGTATGTACATCACGCACTTATCCACAAGAAGCGGAATAAAGTGCCTGAATCTCTATTTTTAATTCCGTTTCAAACCAGATACATCTAAAAGTAGATGTGAAGAAAGGATAACACATGAACAAAGCTATGCCTGCAATTGGATTAGTAAAACTAAGTTTGCTACTTGTCAACATGGTACACACATCTGTACATGCTTTCCGAAGCAAAAAACAAATCAACACATTTTTTCACTTGTTCATGTGCTACCTTATTTATGGGGATGTGTATGCTTGTATACCACCAAAAACGTAGTCTAGTTGATTATTATGATCCTTTCTAAGAACACTTATTTATCCATGCTTGTGCGTGTAGGTTATGGCTTGGCTTTTAGCCGCAATTCAAAATACGTCCAAATGTTTAACAAACGCTTGTTGGAGTTTCGTGCAAATGGAGATTTAGAGCGGTTGCGTCGCTATTGGATGACGGGCACATGTAGGCCGGGGAAGCAAGAACACAAGTCATCGGATCCTCTCGCCTTGGAACAGTTTTTATCAGCATTTTTACTTTTAATGGCTGGTATTTTATTGGCGGCGTTATTGCTTTTACTCGAACATGTGTATTTCAAATACATACGTAAACGCATCGCAAAGAAGGATGGGGGCCACTGCTGTGCTCTCATTTCACTTTCGATGGGCAAATCACTAACTTTTCGTGGTGCTGTTTATGAAGCTACAGAAATACTAAAAAAACATCGATGCAACGATCCGATTTGCGACACCCACTTATGGAAAGTGAAGCACGAACTGGACATGACACGTCTGAGAGTGCGACAATTGGAAAAAACAATGGATAAGCATGGTATTAAAGCTCCTCAACTAAGGTAATTTTCGACAACTTGTACATTTCTTTGTTTATTTTATTTCTAATATAATCAAAAACAAATATTTTATAGACTGGCTTCGTCATCGGATTTATTGAATCATCATCACCTCAAAGAACGTCCTCCTTTGATGGGAAATTTGAGCCTGGCAGCCAGCGCGCAAGATTTATACAGATGGTAAGTTTTTCGTCCACTATTCCTCCTCTGCATGCTACCACTACATATTTAACAACTGCCACTAAACTTACACATTTAAAATCCCGGCATGCCAGCTTATTATCCAAAAATTCAACGAAATGTCTTTTTAAGAACTAACTAAGTAAATATTTAATTCCTACAACTTCCTTTCTCATCACAAAATAGATAAATAAAACAAATGGCAAAGTGTCACAACCAACTAAATCCAACCCCAACTAAATAAACCTTTTATATTCCTATTTTCATTTCAATAAATGTCCACTAAACCGACTGA
Source organism: Ormia ochracea (assembly GCA_963402855.1). Taxonomy (NCBI): domain Eukaryota; kingdom Metazoa; phylum Arthropoda; class Insecta; order Diptera; family Tachinidae; genus Ormia; species Ormia ochracea. Next base: position 58,722,645 of record OY727107.1, read on the forward strand.
GGATGTGTACGCTTGTCCCAATGTTTATGTGAACATTTCATTTCTGCACTTTAACTTAACTCTTAAATTTAACTCTTTGAACGCCATTTTCTTTATCGTGTTCGCTTAACTAACCATACACTTTTAACGTCATTCCAAATTCCGGTTGACTCTTTCCCTATTAACGCCTGCCCCAGTTTAATTTCCTACATTTATAGTTTGTAAATTGATAAACCAGTGAGCCCATTGCAAAGTAATCCATAGAAAAGATAATATGAATAAAACAAAATTTAATAAAACCCTGAACCGTTTAGTTCCTCTTTATTTTCATTTATTTTCTTTGCTCTATTTTCTTCAATTCTTACGCGAAATAATGATTATTGTAGAAAGCTTTAGTAAACAGTTAGAACCATTTTGTAATTAATAATTAATGCATAACAAAATTTTAGTAGTATTTAATATTATCTTAATTTATCCAAATTACTTAGAGAAGCTTTTAAGCCTCCCAAAACATCAATGAGGCGGATAATTAACAACTTCTAATATATATATAAATTGTACTAAATAGTCATTTTGGTAGTTTAAATTACTTTTTAGTCATATAAATCAATAGTATTTCATATATCTTCCTTTTCCAGATTATTTTCAATTATTTGGAAAAATATTCAATTCTTAGGTATTCTTGCATTTTTAGGCAAAAACAGTCACACTTTAAAATCGTCCGTTTGTGTACTTTTGAATAAAAAATTGCCCTTTTTGATGCTCTTGTATGTTTATTTTATGTTTTCAAATGTTTAAAATATATTTTTGCTAAAAATAATTAATTCAATTCTTAATGAATTTCAATTAACAGATTATTTTTATTATTATTTTTATTTTTATTATTGTTATTATTATTATTATTATTATTATTATTATTATTATTATTATTATTATTATTATTATTATTATTATTATTATTATTATTATTATTATTATTATTATTATTATTATTATTATTATTATTATTATTATTATTATTATTATTATTATTATTACACTGCACGTAAATAGTCATATCGTATACTTGCATTCATACATTTGACATGAACTTTAATCAATATTATTCATAAAAGTGTACATGTGATTTTATTATAATATTAACTATTTATATTAAATTATTTTTATCTCGGTTTCGATTTTGGGCACAACTACTCACAAATTTTCGCCAATTCACTCGTTTATTGTTTTAAGCCAGCCCACCAAAAATATCCAAGCAAGTATCCGAATTAAAATTCATTTTTGTCATAAATTTATTTATATTTATTATGTGTTTATGAATTACGTATTTGTATTAATTTGTATTTGTACTCCTTCGAAAACTTTATTACTCAGGATAAGTTATATATACGAGTATAACCGATAGTTCACGGTATATAAAAAATCCACATTGTCGTCGTGAAATTTAAGTTCTAAAAAATTTTAATTGAAGAATTAGTGTGTCGACTGCGTTAAAAATTGTCTGAACTGAAAATAAAGTGATTTTAAATCACTATATTCTTTTGTAATAGTCAAATTTGGAGTTTGTTTATCAAATCCATCTAAATAAAGAACAAATTAAATTGGCACAAGTATGCTTAGAATGAATTTGAATTTGTTTAAAAGCAAAACTATTATAATTATTATAAACATTTATTATTCATACTGACTTTTTCCTCCCATTCCTGCGAAAGAATCGTCCAACAACATTATAACGTTTTTCTATAACACGGATAAGCGAAACAAGCAAAGGTCCGTACATGTCTCACTTAAATGTGGAAATACTTTGAAAATACTTCAGTTCTTAATTGAAAATTACTTTCATTTCCCAGTAAAACGATGCTACAAAATATTTACAAATTCCAATGAATCTTCTTGAACATTTTGTGTCATGGCCTAATCTGCCTAATCCTGCGAAGTAATTCAAGTTCACATTCAAAAAATACGTTCGTAAAACAGCCTCAGCAATCCTTCAATCATATTATTCGGTTTTTCTTGCCGAGAAAAGAAGTACGATTTAGTTAGAGATATTTTTGGATTAAATCACATTGGTATTAGCTTAAATCATTGCCTGAATTCACAAATCATATAGCTGAGTTAAGAGTCGCAAAGCACATATTACAATAAAACAATACAAACAAATACATATAAAATCTTGAAATTAATAAGAAATTGTTGCGTAAATTTTATACTTATAAACTATTTAAGTTTAACTTTTAACACAAGTAAATTAAATATCGATCGTTTTATGCGTTTCTTCCAATTTCAACTGGTCGCCAAACTAACTGCAGGTCCTATAAAACTGAAATAGCGGAAATGGAAACGGTGCTGTAAAGTTCGAAACATAAATATAGAGCAAATGGCTTGCTCCTCGAGAGTTAAGATTAAGAAGGCAAAACAACAATTTATAAAAAAATTTAATCGAATGCATGTACAGATGAAACTAAATACAACCGCAAATTTCTAATGAGTAGTTCGGAAATCAGACAGCTTGAATACTTCATAACTAATAATTTTGGATGGAAATATAATTCAATCAACCAGCGCACAAATATAATGTCGAGTATGGCAATTCAAGCATCCAAATTTTTTAGACTACATTTTGACACGAATATTTTGACCGCAAATATATTCTTTGCCCTACTGAAGTGCAAACGAAACGCATTAAAAATGAATGTATAAAATTGTAATGTAAAAAGAAAATGAATTAAAAAGTCCAAGAGTTGTTAGCAAAAATACACACCACCATACCCACGTCCACGTCTACGACTACTCCTACGCCTAAACACAAACACGCACCCAGGTACGCCCTTAGCAGAACCACATCACACAGACTCTAAGTCACTCCCACATTCGAAAATCAAAATAGTGTAAAATGTTAAAAATATAATGGAAATCAGGCCGTGTTGTTAACGACATCTGTAAAGTCGTTTCAAAAATGTCATCATTTAAATAAACGAAAGAAAATATTGTTTATTAACATGCAGAATTCTAAAGTTTTGATATGTTTGCTAAAGCACAAAAATCTTAATTCGTATGTTACTTAATATGATTTATATAGTTGTTAAGAACGTAAGAAAGTTAAATGTTGTTATTATTTTTAAAACTCATATAATGAAATCCATAAATGTAGGCTTCAAAACGCTTTTGGTTTTAATTATCTGAAATTTAACACTCCCTCGTAAAAAAGTAATGTGGAAAAACTTAAGTAATTAGTACGACAAATCTCTCTATATATATTCACAAAAATAATCTCTTTCGATCCTGTTCAGTCAGGCGACCCAACATTGAACTCCCTATTCTTACTTTGAAGCAACTCTTTTGCGCCCATTCAATACCAATGAAAAGTAAAATTCCGAAATACATACATGAATATTTTATAGCAAATTTGAATTTAGTACAGTTCCATTCCATAAACAAAAGTTACAAATTTTATAAATTATAGTTCAAAACTGTTTGGTTAAAGTTGCACATAAAACCAGCGTAACCAACAAACGTCAAACAAAATTAGCGAAAATACTTTGGAATGGGGTTTTTTGTAAAAAATTATCAAAACTGAACTGAAATGGGCTTAATATGTATTTTCTTTTCATTTCATGTAAAATCTTTAAAAAGATAATGACAGTTGTCGCTTCAATATTATTCTGAAATAAGTCCCATGATCTCTTATTGCCGAAATTTCTCAGGTAGTCACCTCAAATTTTTAATATTGCCTGTTTTAATTTATACTTTATTAGCAAGAATTGTATTTTCGTATTATATTTCACAATTAAAAGAAAAAAACCTACAGATGAAATAATGAAATCTAGCAGATTCAAAATATTTTTATAAACAAAAAGGGGGAAAAATATGTAATTTGAAAGCTTAAAATTAACCACAATTTTTTTTTTGATATATTGAGAGATTTTTTAGTTGTTTTATAAGTAAACATTGCAAATATACGATCATATATATAAAATTAATTTTATAATTGCTTTTCGTAAGTGCCACAATTTAACAAATCAAATGTTCATATTTAGTATTTAGTATTTTCCAAATATTTTAATTATGGCAAATGAAATGACAATTATTTATGGCATTTTAATAAATTAACAATTTAATTTGCTCAAATAAATTTATTTACTGTAGTAGGATATGAAAGCAACTGAATAAACTTGAATATTCAAATTTATCCAACGACAAATTTGGCCAACGATTGCTGCAAACTGCAGTGTTAGGCATACATGATGGTGTAATAAAGAGCCTTATGAAATACTAAGGCCTCACAATATTGTGAAAAGGGGCTATTTTAAATGGATAATAGTTTTGCATGGTCTCAAGGGGAAAGGCCCTAACACTAATTTTATTTTATGTATGAACTGAATATACGTTGCAATCGCGAAAAAAAATCGATTGCAAAAGTAAATGCGAGTATTGTGCATTATATTTATTTCATTTATCAAGGGTATTGAGGGCTCTACTTTCTAATATGTAATCCTAATTGTTGGAGAAGCTCATACAATTTTAAAACACACGTATGCATGCCCCATAGCATGCCCTTGATTTATTCCTACAAATCACCGCTCCAATATATGTATGTATAAATGGAGAAATAAGCCTAACTTAGCTAAGATTTTGTATTTTAGGCGGCAATAACTGGGTGTGCGATGCATCCGAAACATACACTGAGGTTAACATTTTATATTACCTTATTTAAAAAAGAAATATATATATATATTTATGTAGTGAAGAAATAATGTGCTTTTTAAAAATGTGTAATATTTCTTTAGTTTCTTAGTTTGCATAATAAATATTTTTATTACTAAAATACATTTACATACTTAGATTGATACAAATCCTTACTTCGAACTTGAGAGTTTATTATTTTATGTTTCCGAGAAAGGAGGTGCAACTCCAACTAATACAATTGTGTGCCGTCGTGTGCACAAATGTATGATTTATACATTTATATGTGTATATATTATATGTGTATGGCATATGTCCATAAATACATGCTCAAAATTATACGGCCCTTCTTGGAGCAGAATAATACAAAATGAAAAAAACTCTCTTTCAGGATCAAATATTTCAAGAATCTGAAACAGTCACATTTCCTTTTCAAACTTCTTCTTTAAGTTTTTTTTTAATATCATTTAAACAAATTCCGAGGGAAAAACTCATAGTATTATGAGCAGCTACTGGGCTCAATAAGTCTTGTATTAAAAGGATGTTTTGCAAAATTTTATTAATTGCTTTAATTATTACTATTATTAAAGACATACAACCGAAATGGTCTTACTTGTTCAGCAATTACCTCACACCGCTACCTTTGAGCGATCTGTATAACTCAGCGTAAAAAGTTTAAGTTAACAAAATAATAATATGAATTCTCCTATTGTTCCTTCAAACTTTTTTCGTTCTACATAATTCCCACTGATTTCTAATCTTTTTGCTTTTTTTCTTACTTTTTTATTTTTATTTTTTTCTTAAACAAAAGAAAACAAATTTTTCAAATAATATTGAGTGTAACATTAAAAAAACTAATAATAATATTATTTACAAGGGAGAAACAGTTTAAAAAGAAAAAATAAGAAGAGAGGATTGAAAAATGCAAAACAAGTTAACATTACATGATATAAGTAGTTAGTAATTTTAAAAGTTAATATACACATACATACATACATACATTTGCATAACATTGCAGAAATGTGAAAATAAATACAAACTTATTTAAATCTAAGTCAGTCGCCAAATTCCAAAGTACGAAACAAACACAAAAGTTTATTTTAATATAAGTGTTTTGTATAAATAAAATAAAATATAGTATGCATAGAATAACGTGTGTACTGCAACAAGAAACCTTTTGAAGTCAACGCGAGAAGGATGTTTTGCTGTACTCTAGATATCAAAAAAGTTCCGATTAGTTAATACATTTGTCTAAAAAAAATAATTATATCCGAAATAAAAAATTAACGTCAAAATGAATTAGTTTGAGAAATTTTTAATTTAATTTATTTTTTTATGTCTATACATCTATACTTATTACATTTTCGTGAACGTGTAGGCAATAGTGTCAGTCCGACAAATAAGTTTACAATATTAACTATCGAATATGATTTGCATTAGGATTTCTGAAGCAAAATAATTTAATCTGAAAATATTTTCGCAAACAATAAGAAAAATAAAAATAATAATATTAACAAAATAACATGTAAAAAATTTGTATTGTCCCAACATGAAATTTTAATATATGACAAAAAAATTTGCATATGCATGCATACATACCCACACATACCTACACATGTATGTATGTATGCAGATCCATCAATTAATTTTTGTAATTGCATATTGTATAAATGTTATATAAATCCATGCATATGCGCACTCTCATATGCATGTGTGTATGTATATAGGAAATCGAAAGATGTTTTTAACATAGGTACATCTCGTATATGAAATGGGAATTAGACAATTATTTTAAAGTTTAACAAGGAGCCTCGTTATTAAGTTAAAATGCTGCATACGTACACACATACATACATACATACATGCAACATATTTACAGAAAACTGAAAATTTAATATAATTCATAAATAACATTTAAATGTAAATCATTGTTGAAAAACAAAAATAAAAATATCACTTTTACAAAAAATATATTAAAATAATTGATGGAAATTAAAAAATTAAATAAAACAAACTTGAAAAAATTAAACAATTGTTGTGGTAGATACTGAAGCAAAATAAAAAGTGCAATAAATGTATGTATACATAATTATGTATTTTCAAACGACTTTTAATTTATTTATCGGTAAAAAAAATTTTTACACAAATCCTGCGCTGGAAGAAAACGTATAAAATAATATAAAAACAATATAATTCCCATCATATGCTGTAGAAAATATGTACATACGTATAATTTATATTTGTTTTGTTTTCCTCACGGCAGCCAATTCGAAATGATATCTTCAAACGAATAATATTGTTATCTATTTTCTCCAACAGTGGAGAAAAGATGGATGGAAGGCGAATTCGTTACCATTCGCCTTGTGTGGCAGCATCAAATATTTATATGTATTTTTTAATCATGGCGAATTGTTTGGCAATATATTCAGATCGCTCATTCCTCATTTGGAAAGAGTTTCTTACTTCTCTATCTTGAATAATGGCAATTCGTATTCCGCTAACTGGTTATAAACCGCAGCCGCACTTGTTAAGATCAGGGAATACTAGTTATGAACTGTAAAGAATTCGCCTTGCTCAGCTGTCAACGGGCGGAATTTTACAGTGATGAAATATTTATAATGCTGTTGTTGCCACCATTTTTTTGAATTTACGTGGCTATGGTGTTGGCATTTGATAAGGCGAATTTATTACCGCCGTGGTAACGTAGCTCATACAAAAAAATTACTCGGCCATTTCGTTATCGCTCCCAGTGGCATTCACAACGTAAGTTTGATTATTAATATTTTTCTTTTTTTTTTTTTTTTTTTCTTTTGAAAATAAAATTAGTGAAAATTGTTTAATGTAGTCACGAACAATGTAATACATATAATAGTAAATTATTTGCAACATATATTTACTAAAATTGCGAAATTAAAACGAAGAGTTGACAGCATTTCGTCTGCTATAAGCAAAGCATGGGAGTTAGTGAGGTTATATTTTACGTGGCCATGTGGATTTAAATTTTGGTGTTTATTGTACTTGCAGGTTCCGTAACTCTTAACGCGTTAAAATGTCGGGAGGCTTAGATTTGTTGACCCTCAAAGAGGAAGACATAACCAAAATGTTGGTAGCTACCACCCATTTGGGGTCAGAGAACGTCAACTTCCAAATGGAGCAGTATGTTTATAAGCGTCGGCCAGATGGTGTCAACATTATTAATTTGGGGAAAACCTGGGAAAAATTGGTGTTGGCTGCACGTGCTATTGCAGCCATTGAACATCCTCAAGATGTAAGTTTATTGCAGTTATATAAAAACTTTGATTTATATTCTTTTATGATGAATTTTTACACTAATCTTTCGGGTCTGAAATTCAATGATGGGAAATTTAAACTGACAAATTAATTTTAAAATTATTTCTTTGCTCTTTCGTTTTTTGTGTTACATTTGAATTTTACTTGTTACAGGTTTTCGTCATATCTTCCCGTCCCATTGGTCAGCGCGCTGTACTGAAATTCGCAAAGTACACCGACACTACACCAATTGCCGGTCGTTTCACCCCTGGTGCATTTACTAATCAAATCCAATCAGCTTTCCGTGAACCACGTTTATTAGTTGTAACTGATCCCTTGACCGATCATCAGCCTATCATGGAAGCTTCTTACGTAAACATACCCGTTATTGCTTTCACCAATACGGATTCTCCTCTTCGATATATCGATATTGCCATTCCATGCAATAACAAATCACCACATTCTATTGGTTTGATGTGGTGGTTGTTGTCTCGCGAAGTTTTACGTCTTCGTGGCACAATCTCTCGCACCGTTGAGTGGCCAGTCGTTGTCGATTTGTTCTTCTATCGTGATCCTGAAGAGGCAGAGAAGGAGGAAGCTGCTGCCAAAGAACTTTTGCCTGCTGCCAAGGTTGACGAAATTATTGACCATCCTGTTGAAGAGTCTACTAACTGGGCTGAAGAAGTTGCCGCAGAAGCTATTGGTAGTGCAGAAGATTGGAATGATGATGCCGTTAAAACTTCATGGGGTAGTGATGCCAACTTCTAAGTTCATTTCTAATTAAAATATTATTCGAAATAAAAGTTGACACATACATTTTTACTTGATGAATTTGTTGTTTGAAAGTACACATTTGGGTGGGAAAATTAAAAATGTAATTTTGTTTTTATAGTAACAGTTTTTCTTAAATACCTTACTAAGGAATGTTGATATCGTAGTGAATCTATTCGAAAAATTAGATTCCATTTAATGCCCCTATTATGGTTCACAACATCTAAGTGTTGTGTTGTAGAGCAGACAACACATACTTTTTCTGATTATGGGTTAAAACATCTAGGTGCTGCGTATGTCACAAAGTTGTTCTTCAAAAAATGCATTTGACAACGGTTGTAAACCATAATAGCAATTTCAAAAATACATCAAATTTACAACTGTTGTGAACCATAACCGGGGCCTAAGAAAGCGGAATTGGATGATGTTTCACAACACGACAAATGCCGCGAATACTAGCCAATTTTGGAGTTTACACTTTGGTTGGCAACATAATTATGTTGGGTCAAACGGTGCATGCTATTACACCAAAATTGTCTCGTGGTTTTGTTATTCCAACTAGGTCAAATGTTTTTCTGCTTATTTCCCAAGTGGAGCCACATAAATCTGCACGGCAGCAATTTAAAAGTGATCGATGCTTTGTTACTGTTTATATCTATTACAATTCATGCATTGAAATCTCAAAAAAATGCGAGTTAGTGGACTCCAGTTTAATACCCATGAAATCCTCTAACTTTGTTGCAGCCAAAATTATAAATTCACCAGATTTCTCTAGTTTTTATAAAAAAAAAATAAACAATAATTTTATACGATATATAAAGAATTCTATTTTTTATTTTAAATAACATGCACCTGTATGTGAATCTTTTACATATGGATGTGAAGAAAATAAATGCATACAGAAGTAACTTTTCAAACCATATTTAGAGTTGCTGTAGTTCAGCATCGCATTGACTCGCTCGCACAAAATTTATAATATATGTATTTTTCATCGTCTCTCCACGGAGTTTATTTAATATGGATATAAGAAATAAATACGTTTTTAAAATACATTTATTAACGAAATTTATTATTATGTATGACATTCTCCCAATTCGTACATGTATGTAAAAATAGTTTGTTGAAATACTTATTCTTGATAATATATGTATTTATATATATATATATGTATGTAGATTAAATATTGTGTAAATTGTATTGTATTAAATATTGTAGCATTAATAAAATATATTATTAACTGTCATCAATCAAAGTATGTATGTATTCTTAAACTATCAAGGCTTCAAATTTGAACACTGCATAAATTTCAATGCTATTGAAAATATAAAAAAAAAATTTCACACTGGAAACGAGTTCAATTTGTTTTAATTAAGCAGAGAAACTGTACTTTTTCAAAGAGTCTTTGACTTAATTTTAATCAAAGTGATAGTATTACCTTCAGCAGTATGGTTATTGCTGGCTTATTTATATATACAACAAACATTTTGAACGATTTCTGCTATTTCTTATATAAATTATCCAAACAACCCATAAAAAATAAATAGCCCAACAGAAAAAAGGTTACAGTTACCCTTTGCACATGCAACTATCCAACTGCAACAAAGTATAAAATAACTTTATCCGAATACATTTATACTTTAAAATAATATACATATATTGTAAAAAAATTAATAACGTACTATTTCCAGCTACAAAAGTGGAATTTTTAATTAGTGTATTTTATTGTATTACAGTATGTTAGGAAATATAAAAATATACATATAATAATAATTTAAACAGTAAACGCAAAGAAATATTGTATTAAAAAAAACTTTAAAAAAATGTTAGTGTTTTGTAATAATTTTAAAAAGATGTGAAATTTTTTTTAAGCTTATTGGGTTATTTGGTTATTTTAAGCTTTCCTTAGTTTTAAAGGGATTTGGTCTAGCTTTAAATGTGGTAGCTTTTCTTAACTCCCTGATGTGCAAATCTTCAACCCTTTTACGTTCTTCGTCTCTCTAAAAAATAAATAAAAATATACATAAATGTATTATTGAACAATTTCACATATGCTAAGTAGTAGGCATTATAAATCAAAAGTTTAAACTATAAATTTAATTTTCTATCAAATATTTTATAATATTCCTTCAGCTCTCGATATTATTTTTTTATTTCATTAATGGAAAATTCCAGTTTAGGTGGATTTATAAAGTTAGTCCTAAATACTTAACGGAATTACCATCATCTCATTTAAAAATTATGATATCGAATTTGCTCTATTCTTTTCTATAGTCTGCAAATTTATGTCTTTAATTTGACTAGTTTTATATGCTCATAATGTACAGGCTATAACATTCATTTTATAGACATTTCAAGATTATCCACAGGTCCATACATTATCCGCTGAAAGTTTCTTCAGTTAAAAAAAAAAAAATAAAAAAAAAACTTAATAAATTTTATACAAAAATCAATAAAGTAAATACAATAGTGGGAACGACATTGTGGCCAGAAATTGGTAGTTTACAAGAAAACAATACTGATCGCTCACTCCCATTCCAAAACGGCTATTTGGCGGAAATCGTTATTCTGTTATTATATTAATTATTATGATTATACAATCTGTATTCAGTTCTTCCAGCTTTTCTTTAATATTTCTTTATTTTCTCAATATTTCGATCAAACTCTGTTGCTCTTCATCAGGCTCCTGACAAAATAAAACTCCTTAATAAAATTTCATCAGGTTCCTGATGAAGACCAAAAGAGTTTGCTCGAAATATTAAACATAAAAATAACGGAGTTTTATTTAGAAGAAAAACTAGCAGATCTGAAGCCTGATTATATAATCATAATTATTAAAATTATTAAATGTAACAAAAAATTATCTTATTTATAATAATTATCATCTTTTTAATTTGAGCAATACATTGTTCTCTTATTTATTTTTAATTTCCAATATTGTCGATAATTTTAAACAGTCAATAAGCTCGAAATGTAAAAAAAATTTGTGGGCAGCGCAAAATAGAACTCTGCTGCTCTTGTATGCGATAAAGACTGAACTTCTAAAGTTATAAGTTTTATTTAATTCAATACACCAATTTTATTGAAAATTGGTGAAACCTTTATGATTAAATTGGATTCGTTTAATTTCATTTAAATACATACGAAATAATTGAAAAAACTAAATCTTGAAAATATTTCGTATTCAGATCATCCCTACATCCTTTTGAATATAGCCGTAGTCAATACGGGGAAGTATTGACAATTGCAATATAATAATAAGTATGATATTGTAGGGTTAATTAGGTAACGCACATATTCATATGCATGTATACACATTCAAACAAGAATGCACATTGGATATGCATACATAGAGATATCAGCTTATTCTGGAACCATAAAAATATCGCAAAAAACAATAACAGTAAGTATACGTAATTTGTTAATGACTCACTTATTTCATTTTTAAGAATAAATTTAAGAACGATAACACAATTCGATCAGCATGACATTTGCATTCTTCTTTAGCGCACGTATTAGAAATAATGGGTTATATAGGGTTAATTAGGTGACGCACATATACATATGTATGTATATACATACAAACAAGAATGCACATTAGGTATGCATGCATAGAGATATCAGCTTATTCTGGAACCATAAAAATATCGCAAAAAACTATAACAGTAAGTATACGTAATTTGTTAATGACTCACTTATTTCATTTTTAAGAATAAATTTAAAAACGATAATACAATTCGATCAGCATGACATTTGCATTCTTCTTTAGCGCACGTATTAGAAATAATGGGTATGCACAGACACGTACGTTCACATCCGTACAAAAAATAAGAATATGATAAGTGGTCTTTATAGGTACAGGTAAGATATATAAGTAAGAATGAAGAAAACAGATTAATGTACAGTTCGATTTCAATTGTAGCACTTTTACTTAACGTAAATATTAAACAAATTTTGAATAGGCTTATCACCCAATAGCCGCACTAATTAACAATTAACCAAAATAATGAAATTGTCAAAAAAAAAATTATTTATGTGGAAATGACTCAACACTTACTACTAAGTTCCTTCCAATTTAAAATTTAGTGCACTCTTGAAATTCTCGTTTTTTATGCAAGTGATCAGACTTGCACATATGCATTTACGCATACCAAAAGTGTGCTTATGAGACTATTTTTGTGAGATATAAAGAAAAGTAAAAACACTCACGCATACTAAACATGATATCAATAAAAAGAGTATCACAAAATTATCAAGAAGTTATACAATGCAAAATTGTTATAATTTGAAGGAAGTAACGAAGTAAATTCAACAAAAGCTATATATTAAATACACAACGTTGATTTTAAAAGAACGACCTTAATTTCTTTCCTTCAATGTAAATATATATGCGGTGGGATCTAACTTTTTACCAACACTGTCTTCTACCTTTATTTATTTATATATATATAGTTTATTGGAACTGCTTACCATTTTATGAAAAACAATGCCTTAGAGCGGCGTCTTCGTTGTATATAAACGAAAGTTTTTACGCGATACTGTTCAAAATATTGTAAAACTATATTTAAGTGTTAGCTGGTTTAACAGCAAAGGTTTTTTTTGATATTTTAATGAATGTTCCTCATTTTGATTTTTTAACCACCCACACCCAACCTTTCTCCAATGTACACAAATATCAGTTATTTGAAGCATTCAAATTGGAGGTTGATGAGGAAGTTTCTTGCTTGGTCAATTCATTAGCTGATAAAATGGTGGCGTCCCCGTAAAATTTGGGCTGATCATGCTGCTCAGTGCCAGCTCCATTAGTTTCTTCGTCTGAATCATCGTCGCCTGATGATTCAACGGAATTATGTGTATCATTGTGTGTTTGGTGGCTAACTGAAGAATGAATTTTGGAAGATTCCTGCTTAACGACTTTGCTAAGACGTTCATAGCAAGAAGTGCATACTCTTTGTGGTTTCGAGCTTTGCTGTGGTAACAAGAATTTTTTTGACGAGCATTGACCACACACCACAGCACCGCAGTTACGACAATGATGACGTCTTACAATCATTGTAAATTGTGTCTTCTTGCAATGCATACAAATAGTTGCTTCAGCATCTGGCACCCAAACGGCAGCATGGTTTTCCACAGGTTTTTTGCCAGATTTGCGAAGTAAATCTTCAACACACTTGTTGATATGAGCCATCCATTCTTGTTTTTCTGTTGCTGTTGCTGCACATACCACAAATGACTTTGTTGTTGTACGTATTAACCAACCATTCCGATATTGAACACAATCCTCTATATTTTCCAGCGACACCTCCTCCAAGGGCATAATATGCTGCTTATTATATTTCTTCTTTCCTATTACAATATTGCCATACACTAAAATATCGTTAAATAGGAAAAATTGTCTAGACTTTGGTCGCTTTCGGCACATTTTTGTTAGAACGCCTTCACCTACTAGAACGCGACCTGGTATGGCCAAAGGTACACCCGAACTACCAAAACAATTTTCGACCATTGCTATGCGCCTTGAGTTAGCTTCAGAATTCACCAAACGATCAACCATTTTTAAATTTTATACCTGTTCTTCACGATACTATGATTATTGGTCCTATTTTTATAGGCGTTTTCAATTTTAAAATTTTTCAGCAAATACTGTTGCTTTTAGCAATGTATAAAAAAACGATTTCACGTATATTGTCTTCCTTTTCTGCTGTCGTTTTTTCAACGGAAGTGGATTTTTTTTCTTTTTGATAATATTTTCCCAAAAATGTTTTTAACACAGACTCTACAGCATTTTTGATTTTTAATACTTTAATATTTAAATATATTATAAAAATTTAAATTTATTGTAATTAAAAACTGTATAATACTATTAAAAAGAAAAACACTAATGAAATAGGGAGAGTCTGTTGATTGTCAAATCGTTGATATTTTTCAGTGTTGATAAGTGCTTCGAATAAAAAATGTACAAATTTGCCTGTTTCTGCTCCTACTGTCGAAGTACTAATGTTCACGTAAATTCGTTTTTAGCAAACAACTGGATATAATACTTTTTTTTAATGTTCAAAAAAATATTTTAGAACTGTTGCAACTCTGCACCAACATATTTTTGTAAAAGGTAAAAAAATGTTATTTCTGAGAAAAATAAATATAATTACAAAATATTTGATTTTTGAGTGCAGGCCACAGAGGTTATACTCTGTTTTACAGGCCCAAGAAAATGAGCATAAACTCAATTTATAGTATGAAAACATATACATATGTATATACATTCGTAGAAATGCATTTTTATTTTAGTACACGACTTGCTTTCACAGTTGATAAAATACTTTTGGAGCAATTTCCTATGAAGCAACAATGTAAACAGATCATCTTTATGTGTTACACAAGTGTGCATACATCCATACGTACTATATACTCATTTGTGTGGATATGTTATTTATTCGGAAAATGGAGAGTATGAATATCACTACATATACCGATCACTGTTCGAGGAAGTTAGACACTTTGTATATTATAACTTATATTATAGAGAAGGTAGAAAAATTTTTTTTGCAACGCAACTTTATCGCAATAGGCAGTTTTTAAAAATTTTTTCAGTTATTTATTTTTACTTCCCCCATGAAAGCAGTGAAGGAAAACATCGAACACATTTCTGCGGCCATTTGAAGGTGGCGAAATTTTTAAGTAGTTACCGAAGCGACGTGGGAATATCGAAACTTGATATCCATTCGCATTGCAATTTAAGTATATACCCATATGAAATGTCGAAATATGAATGTAGATAGCGTTATTTTCAACATGAATTAGTTAGAAATGATCTACCTAGTGTTACAAACAATTAATGTTCTTACAATTTCTACCTGTTTTTGTTTTTCTTCCATAGTTTTTTTCGTGGTTTCATCATATTGTTTTCGCTCTTTTAAACGTTCTTCCATTTGCAACTTAAATGGGCATTGTTGCAGTATAAGTGGGCTTTTTTTTGGAACAAATGGTTTTTCTTTTAATACTGTTGGAGGACGCGACTCAAACTTTGGAGGCTGATTTTTCCTATTGTATTCCTCCAACTAAAAAATAAATGCAAAAGGAATTATTAATACAATAGAATACTTAGCCGCACGTTACAGAAACGTACCCATTTCCTACGTGTATCTGCTATTTCTTGCGATTTTCTCAGAACCTGCGGGGTAACGGGGACTGTAAGGACATGTTCTTGATTACGGCTCTGCATCGGCTGACGCTGATAAAATATAGGCACTGGTCGGGAGTGAAATTCTCTTAACTTACGTTCCTCTTCTGCTCTACGACTTTCTGCCTTTTCACGGTTTTTCTTGTAATGATCTTTCATCAGATATGCATGTGGTGGCGGCGGAACTGTTTTTAAAATTGCACCTTTGGAAGTAATCGTTTTTACGCATAAGGGTTTCTTAGTTGACCATTCCGTCGCTAAATTTGTGTTCACTTTATGGCATTGTTCTTTGTCTGCGGAGTTATCCTCAATAACTGACGACGTTGGTGTTTTATCGTTGTTAGCATGGAAAGTGGTGGATATGCATGAAATAGTCACGAGTTCCTGATCGTCAGCAACATTTTTATTTTCAGGAGAGTTATGTACATTATTTTTAACTACAATTGTCGAAGGTATTACTTATAAAATATGCAAGATTATGAGCGTATATACATACAAACATATACATATACATATGTAAAAAATTATGTGTGTATTATTTCATTTATCTCACCAATTTTTTGTTGAAAAATGTCTATTTCGTTAAACCGTTCATGTTCATAATGTTTTTTTGCTTGAATATATACAAACACAATTAGAACTTTGGGAAACAATTCGCTTATGTTTGCTTACTTACAGAAAAAGTTCTGAGAATGATCCAGATGGGTGTTTCCAACATTTAAGTTATCCCAATCATATTTATGTTGTTCTCCCTCCACTTTTACATCTCGGAAAGCCATTTTCGGTACAAATTAACTAACTTTCAGAAGAATAAATACAAAAAGTGAACAACTGATGCGCGGCAATTTTGAAACTTTCAAAAGGCAAATATTCCAATTCACCATGCGAGTGACAGATATAATTTCTAAAGCACAGGGTAACACGAAAACATAATAAAGTTTTTCTAATTTCTCTACTACACGAGTAATGTATTGGTTCCTAATTAAAATTGTTATAGGTTATGGCAAGGAGGTCTTTTTAACTCTTTTCATTCAATATATACAATTGCATCAATTATATTTATTACTTAAAATAATAAAGATGTAAATAATAATTGTACCTCTTAAATTTTAATTCGCATTTGTAGATTTACGAAAAAATAGTAATTATGTAAATAGTTGGCTTCTCTGCGCCAGAAGTACACTATTAAGCAACTGAGCTTAAATGTAGTATTGACTGAATTCAGTTGAAACAGGTTTTAAAAGGCATTTTCAGTCTCCCTGGTGACCAAATATGTAGATTTTCTCACATATAACGAACTAGTACAAAGTGTGTTGTGCACTTTCTTCAAAGTATAGGAGTGCGGACAACTTTAAAATTAATTGAACCAAAAATTTTTTTTGTGTATTAATACATTTTTAACCGTATATATGCATATATATTTAAAAATATCGACATTCGAAATACGCGTGCTTGCTAGTTTTAGAGTGATTTTATATGTCCGTCTTATTTCGGAAATGCTTAATAAGAAAATGTTGCTATTGCTGGAATACATACATATTTTAAGGGGGTTATATTGTAAATATTTTTATTGCATACTGTGAGATGCATTTTTGCTTAAAGTTTTACATTTACCTTTCCATCTTATAATATAAGCAAACAGCCAAATTCTATGTAAAACTGTGAATATATGGATACGAATATATATTACGATAATTGTGTGATCTGATTCTTTTAATTATGTATAAAAGTTAAAAAAATATAATTGGAGTATATAAAAAAGCACAACATTGAATAGAACATGCGAAACAGTAAAATTTCTTTCAATGATTTCGATTTGTCATTAACGCAAACAGCAATTTGCATACTTGCAAACGACTTTTGACAGAATGCGGGAAAAATCCATCAGCTGTTTCGTCTTCATCACCGGTTTTCATATTTGTGTGTAGACAATTTTAGAAATGTGAAGGATTTGACATAGTTGTGGATTTAATTATTTGTGATTTTAGTTAAAGTCTAACAAATTGGTTGTAATTTAAAATGATGTTTGGGCAAGTATAAACTTATTTAATTTAATACGTTCTTACATAGTTACGTTTGCTTAATTGTTTTTGCTTTGCAGATTTTTTATACGCTCTGGAATGTTATTTGGTACGATTTATTACACGAAAAAGTTTGGAGTATGGGGAACGTCTTATGAAACGGAAAAGCTTTATAATGACATTAAAGATGGGCTTCGGCCAGTTATGAAAAAGGTAGAAAAGCAAATGGGAATTGATTTTCCGGCTTTGCCCAATTCCGGAGAAATCACTTATATAACAAAGCATTTTTATAATGCAGGAGTTAAAAAAACTTTTAATTTTGTTGAAATGCTGCCTTGTTACACTTTTCAAATGGTAAATAAAGTGAAAAGTAAATTTGAGGAGTTTGCAGAGTCTCCCACGCCAAGCAGAGAAATTTGAAGCTGGAAAAATGATTGATGAATTTGAGATTTAATACACATGTATGTATGTAAAAGCATTCTTAAATATGTATGCTGTGTTTTTAAGTAGAATAAAATAAAAAAAAGGTTTTCGAGTTATTTTTCAAAACTATTTGGTAGAATTTCAACTAATGATCAAACGAATTACAGGCATAGAACAGCACAGTAAATAAAATAGTCATATTTATCTATGCCCATATATACTTGTGAATAAAAAGCAAAGAGAACCAATGTGGCAATTTATTTACTACAACAAAAGTATGCTAAAAAAAACTTTGCAAAATGTTTGTAAAAATTCAAATGTGTTAAGTGTTATTAAAAAACGGTTTTCCATTTTACTAATATATAGCCACTATTTTTGGAAAAGTTTACAACGTAACAAGGGAATTGCTTTAGAAGCAACCTAAACTAGACTGTCATACTCGTCGTTACTAAGATATCAATGTCAAATACTATAGCATAGACTACGATTACTTAATGAAACTTTTGGCTCTCGCTGATTCAGGTGCGGTGAAAACAAGTTTCCTTTATCAGGCCCAGATGGGGAATTTAACTCACAATTCATACCTACAATGGGAATTGATTCCCGAGAAAAACGAATGGTACGTAAGAAGATATACAATGCAGGGAATTATTTTTTTAATGTTTTTAGCGAAACTAGAAACATACATACATATTATTCATATATATATAAAATTTTTTTTATATTTTGTTGCCAGAAAAAACCGATATTTTTTATTACATACATATATATTTTTTTAATCGAAAAATAGATTTTTAGACTAAATCTAAAGAGCAACTGGGTGAATTATATTTTTTTTTTCTCTTATTACATTACGAGTACTGTGTGTCTTCTTTAAGTGTATGAGTATTTTATAGAATTACGCTGGCATACAAAGCAATGCAATGGGCTTTCTTTTGATTTTTGATGTTACAAATGAAAAGTCATTCTTAGAAATAAATAATTGGTTGGAACAATTATTAATTTCTATTTACCAAATAGGTAAATAGATAAGAGTAAAAAATTTTATTGAAAAACAATAACATATATACTTATATTATATTAATCTTTTTCTTAATATTACGGCTTATCAATTTGAAATTGCTTATAAATTATAATTTATAAATACTTCAATTTTTATCACAATAATATGTAATTGAACATTTAAAATCTAAATAAAAATATATAAGGTAACTTTTAAATTAGCAACTATGCACACTTTTCTCCGTAATTTAGTGATTTATTAGTTTTTCATGTCAAAAAGTTAGGTTTAAGTTTCTATTGTTAAAAATTAGTCAGAAGTAAATGAAAATAAATTTGTCAACAGACAAATGGCTATATATGTAGATAGGGCTACAAAAAATTCATTATAACTTTTTTGAGAAGCGGAATTGTGATCCATAATCCATTTATTATAATAATATACTTCAGAATAAATTCCTAATAAAATAAAAAAGTTAAGTATGGGTTTGTAATTATCTTTTTTATTACAAATGCTTCTACCTGGAAATCCTGGTTGTGCACATCCCAATCCCCATGAAACTATACCCACCAGTGTGTTATTGCACACTAATGGGCCACCAGAATCACCTTGACACGAGTCGGTACCACCCAAAATATAACCCGCACATATCATTCCATCTAATAGACTACTTTTATATGAAAGAGAGCAAATCGCTTTTGAAATCGTGGTTACATTTGCAATGCGTAATGTAGGCGATGAATACCCCTGTAATAAATCATA
Organism: Ormia ochracea; assembly: GCA_963402855.1. Lineage (NCBI taxonomy): Eukaryota > Metazoa > Arthropoda > Insecta > Diptera > Tachinidae > Ormia > Ormia ochracea. The sequence goes on from OY727107.1 coordinate 58,742,731, forward strand.
AAAAAATTTATGTATATATTTTATTTAATCTAATTATTGTTTTCTTTTTAAATTTAATTAAAAATCGGTATTTATAGGAGTATTTATTTTAGATATTATTTGATTATTATGTTTATAATGATATATATGGACAAATGCTACTAAAACTGGGCTTGCGTTCATATTTTTTAAATTTTTTTTTTTTTGAATTTTTTTGCATTCTGAAATTTAGAACTGAGGATAGGATTATTGCATAAATACACATATTGCGAACACAATTATATATATTCATATCTAATTTACGGACTTTTCCAATATAAAACGTTTTTATCCTTCTACACTTAAATAAATATGTATGTATGTACATATATACATATGTATAAATGGGAATGTTTAATGATTATACTGCTTGCATCGAGAGCCTTTTTTTATCATACCTGTTCTGTTTTGCCCCATCCAGATACTTGGCATAACATTCCGGCTACTGTGGTCGTATTTCCCAAAGCTATTGGAGAGATTGTTAGATGGCTGGTGTTTGTTTGCAATCCCGTCTTCAGAAACATTAACCCAATATCATCGCGCATGGTCGCCATATCAAATGACTTCATGTATACGATTGACTTAACATACGAGACGATCGTGCTATTAACTCGTTGATAACGATTCAAGGTACCCATAACCACAACAAATTCATTCGCTTTACGGTAAACTTTTTTATCAGCACTTTAAAAATAAACAAACACAAGTTTCTAAAATTTATCATATCTCTGTATATACATGCATATGTATATGCAAATACGTACACACTCGTATGTAATATAAAGTTAGTATGTTTGCATTAGTTGTATCACTTACTTATAAAGGCAATGAGCAGCCGTTAAAACTTTATTAGGACCCACTAGGGCACCACCGCATATATGAGCATTACCAAAAGGCGTATCATATCGCTTCAGTCGTATAGAAACTTGGGATTTTGTATTCCCTTCCGTAGCTTCGGAACCGTTTATAATTCGTGGTGAAGATTTCTTCACTGATGAGGATGCAACAATGGCATATACTGCGTACATAAAATACATTCATATTTAAAGTAATGAAAAATTTTTATTTTTGTAGCTTTTTATAGAAAAGAAAAGATTTTAAAGCTCAATAAAATAAAAATACATATACTCGTATAAAAGATTGAAAGTAATGAAGGATTCACCGTAATCAAAAATTGAAAACCGTTGTGCATGTGTGTGTAATTAATTTTCACTGAGGTTATTCTATTTATTGTTAGCGCGTACATATGGACATTGTGTAGTTCTGAATTAAATTGAATTTCAATGACCGTAGAACTAATTATTTCAATTCTGTTCACTTTTATTTATAACATGCAAATGTTTTTTTTTTTTTTTTTTGGAATATTGAAAAGTATATTTTTTAATGCGAATTAATAATTAACTAATAATTATTTTTTATTTTACATACTTGCGATTATTAGAAACATTTTGGAACAGCACTTCAAAATATTCATTTTATTAATTTTTCTTTTTTGGCGAACACCTTTTAACTACGCAAAAAAAAAGAAAATATACTCCAGTTTACTGAATTGCTTGATTGTGTTGATAAACCAAGAAATAATCAATTGTAAAGCATGTACTGTCTGAAGTTATTGATAATGAATATACAAAGTGATAATAGGAAACCTTATCATTATTTTTTTAAAACTTTGATAAAAAAAATTTCATGTTTCATTTAATATAAAAAATTAATTTTTTATTGATACTTTCTTGTCTTAATTTTATAATATTGAAAATATATCTGGCCTTTACTGCAAAAGCTTCATAAATAAAAATAATAGTTCGGTAGAAAACTACCTGAAAGTTTTGAAGCTGTGATCAGTTATGACTCCATTGAAGTAAAGTTTAGATATATATGTATATATTATATAAAAATATTAGAGAAAATATTAAACGTATTCGGTATAATAAAAGTTTTCGTATTTAATACTTAATATTCTAAGGCACTTCAATACAGACAAAATAAATAAGTCTTATACCAGCATATAAAACGAAATGCATTAATAATTAGAAAATGGACGGATATTCATACTTTCAGATTTATATATATAAAGATAAAAAGATATAAAATTATGGAATGTTTTAAAACAATATAAAATAAGAATTTATATATAACCATGCAAACTTCTTGATTGGCTGTGGTGATGCCTGGGTGGTTGATAACCTGGTTCTTGCATTTCCATTTGCATAACTAAATTTTTTTGTTCTCCTCTCATTTCGTACGCTTCACGGGCCTCGCGGTGTAATATTAATGCAGCTGCCCCTAATAAAATAAAAGTTACAACTGCTAAGGCGTACGACCACCCCAAAACATTAAATTTTGGATACATTAGCCAATCACGGCGATAAGCGCAACCTCCGAATATACAAACGGCCAGAAACATGAACAGAGCTTAAAATTATTAAAAAAATATATATACTTAATGAATCGATTAACTAATTTTTTTGACTTACAAGACACAGCAGTGCACAAATAGGAAACACGAATAAGCATCCACTCATACTGTAAAACAGCTTTTAAAGGCAGACGAATTATAGTTAAGGCTAATATGACCAAAACGATAAAAATAAGTATAAATGATAACGTAACAAACGTTTGAACTGACATCAGCCAAGCTGGTAAAAGCCATTCTCTTATAACATAATATTCCTGAAACAAAAAGTTGTATACATTGATTTCAAACATTTAATTCAACTTTAAGATTATTGCCCCTATTAAGTTTCACAACACCTAAGTGTTCTAGAGCAGAGAACACCACACATACTTTTTCTGATTATGGTTTACAATATCTAGATGCTGTGTATTTCACAGGGTTGTGTTCCAAAAAATGCATCTGACAACAACACTTAAAAACAACTGTTGTAAACCATGATCTCAATTTCAAAAATACAACATCAAATTTACAACTGCTGTGAACCATAATAGGGACCTATAAAAAAAAACTTTCGTGGTACTAGCTTGTACGCAAATATATGAGTACAATGAGTATATGAGACAATTGTTTATACATATGCGTCCAGCCAAAAAAATTATTTACTTGACTGAAAATGTTGTGACACCCCGTAAACTTTCGCTGGAACTGAAAATTCGGGTAAGTATAATCTTTAAAGCAATATTGCCATAGCCCCATGTTTTTGAAATTACTTCGGGTTTCTTCGTAGGATTCAATCCAATACGGAGAGCAGAACGACATCATCATAAAGAAATAGCCCAAAAATGTTATGATGGCTCCAAATACTACTCCATCTGAGAAAAGATTTTTTTTATATTTATTTTAGTATTAGAAAATGATCAACAATAATGCAGAGTAGCGCATGGGACTTCTGTATATTTAACAGACTTCTGCATCATTTTAATGGCACGTAAATACACATACATACATTTTTTATTAATACATTGTGACACATATTCTAATTTCCCAGTACTTACTTGCCGCACGTGGATAATCGTTCTTTTCACTCCCATTGTCCGTAGTATCCGTCGATGGCTGCTTTCGAAAATTGTGCATTTCTGATTTAAAATCTGTAGTTAAATAAATTACAAAAATTACCAAGGCTTATTGCAATAAAACAAAATACGTTGAACCACAAAAAAACAAACAGGGTAGAGCAAAAAGGGAATGAAGAAATGTCAGTTAATAAGCAACACCCTAAGAAGAGATACTCATTTGTTTTCTAATGCCAGTGTTGCCATAACGTGAGAGTTAAAGGTATCGATTAAATTTTTTTTTTGAAGGCTGGAAAAAATACGGTACTCCGGTCATATTTATAACGATATTTTTGGTTGTATACAAAATCAATTGTGAATATTAAAATAAATTATAAAACAATGATATATTGTAAATACTACAATAATAGCATATTTATTAAGAGCAAACCATTTTGGAATAAACCTTTCGGTATTTGTTCAGTAATATTTTTGCTCTTTATAAAGTGAATTTGAAAGCATAAAGTTAATGCCTGAATTACTCACCACTGTAACAAAAAACAATTTTGTTCACATATTTATTTGATATTATTTAATTTACATGTTCATATTACATTAATTAAGTGTGTACGTACATAATTATTACGGATAAAAACCAATTCTACAATCTAGCACCTCGATGGTATAAGGTACGTACTGTCTTTATGAATTTTGCGTAAATGAAAAACTACTTTCATTGTCAATTTGATGATGTTCCAAATGTTTCATATATGCCAGAAAACAAGTCCATATTAAACTACAGACACTTATGAAAGGGACACGGTTTCGTTCCGGTATTAAATAGAAATTAATGGTTGCCACAACTGGCCACGTAGATGCTCCTATCTATAGGGATAAGCGTTTTATTATAAATATACCGTAATATTGAAAATAATACATAATAGAATCGTACCTTATATGTGGGAAGAAATTTTTTCCTTACTTCAGCCGCAGCTTCTTCTACTGTCTTTAATTCCATTAAGCTCATTATAAAATAAAAGCATGCCATGGCAGCGGGTGTATATGAAATAGTCTCCACAGCCGCCTTTGCTACAGCCGTTTTCAACGATGTTTGTGGCCACATAGCCGAAGAGATCTATTAGTCAATCATTTGTGATTAAGAGAGATTTCTTGCAAGTATTGAGTGTCGTAAATGCAAATGCTTTGAGGGGAGTACATGCATGTTTGTATTGAAGTACTTAATCATACATACATAGATACATAAGTATGTATCCTTCACTTATGTATGCTCATGTACATATGGATGTATGTATTTAAAAAAAAATTTTAAGGAAGAAATTTGTAAGAAATATTTTAGTATTACATATTTCTGTTAATATGTATGTGTTACTCAATATAGCAATTTTTCATATGTTTATGTATATAAATTTTATTTTATATTATATGTATGTATGTCTGGGCATGGCTTATGTATACTATATATACTTTAAAATATGGATATCTCTTGTGTTATCCGCTTTCCGATTTTTCATTAAATTTCAGTCTCTGGCGAGAAACATGAAGAAATAGGAGGAAATGTTACGGTCAGATTACCTTGAACCAGCCATAGATTGTTGGTGCCACAAAGAAACTACCGTAAAGGCTAAAACGTAGAACACGCCACCAATCATAATCGCCTAAAGTGATTAATAATTTAATATTGGGCTTAGTATTAGGATTAACAATTGTTCTTACCCCAATGCTTTCTTTCAAAGGTTTGTTGAATTAAGCTACTTGTTGGCCATATAAGACTGTAGGAAATCATTCCCCTCATAACAGGATATTTGGTTATTAAGGCTTTCAGCTTATGCAGTGTCAGAGCCATTTTTAATACCCTTTCTGTCGCTCCGCTAAAATATAAAATTGTTGCTGTTGTTTTAAAACCCTTATAAATTGAAGCGGATAGTTCCGTAGCAAACATTGACCTCAATTCGAAATTCAAATGCAGAGATAGGTGCCAACAAGAATTAGATTACGTATGCATATATGCCTGTATTTATTTATGTATGTAGTGTATGTATGTATGTTTTATAAACAATTTTAAATGAAACCGTATCGTATGCAGGCTCAATGTTTTTGCTGTTTCTGAACTTTATTTCATGAACTTAAAAACTCCTTATAAAAGCCGTTTGGGTATAATAATTTATTACCACAACAACTCTTAATTAGTAAATTGTAACATGTTGCGATATGTAAATTGCTTGTTATTGGTAATTTTTTTAATTCCATCCTTGTGCTATTCGATGGGAGTTGATATTAAAATTGTGAACGGTTCTGCAGCTGTGCCTGGCGAATTTCCATACATGGTGAGATTTCGATATTAAATTTGTTATTAGCAATTGTTAAAAATATCCTGCAAAGGTTTCCATAAGGCGAACTACCTCGGGTTCGCACTCCTGCGGTGCCTCGCTCCTTAACCGTGTTTGGGTTTTGACAGCAGCTCATTGTGTAGTGAAAGTAAAGGCGAGTCAAATCAACATTCAATATGGAAGTATTGAATTGAATAAAAACTCAACGAATATTGCGACTGTATCTAAAATATTTGTTCACGAAGGTTATAGTCCTGAAAATCAGTACATACACGATATTGCACTGTTACGACTAGATGAAGCAGCTAATATGGAAAAAGATTTTGTCGGTATTAGATTACTCGACCCTACGGCAGCAATTGAAAAACAAACACCGGTAACTTTAATAGGTTGGGGCTTAAACGAAGTAAGGGATACTGAAAAATATTTTCATGGGAATAAAGTTTAATTATTCAATATACTTCTAGACTGGGGGGGTAGTACAGCGATTCTTACAAAAAGTTGATTTGGAAATATTCGACGATGAAGATTGTAGTAACAGACATGGAGTGCAAATGCATCCTTCAACTATTTGCGCTGGTGTTTCAGAAGGCGGAAAAGGCCAATGTAGTGGTGATTCTGGTGGTCCATTAATTTGGAATGGCACACAAGTTGGAATTGTTTCATGGTCACGTAAACCTTGCACTAAACCTCCTTATCCGGGGGTATTTACAGAAGTATCGGCCTATATTCAATGGATTTTGAAAACAATTCTTGATGGTGAAGATATATACCGAAATGATGAAACAGTGTGAAAAATATTGAGTAAAAGAATTGTTTGCGCTATGTAATCATTAACTTATGGATACATATGTTTATATATATATACATATACATATATATATATATATATGAGTTTTATGTACCCATAATGTTTGTGTGTATGTATGTGTATTATACTTATTTTTTATTTGAAGAATTAAATCACTAATAATATAAGCTAACATTTTACATTGGTTCAATGTTGGATCAATACCAAGTCAAATAATTGGCGTGTATGTTCACATTCGTACAAACATTAGTTAGGTAGTGACTATGAACGTCTTATTAACGTTCTGAAAGATTTATTTTACCAGCAATATCTAATCTCCTAATGGCCCACGCCGTCATACTGCGGTAATATACCGGAAGTGAAAATATATGCGGATTGTACCCAAAATAATATATTTCTGCATGTTTGCATGGGAATTCATATGCAAAAATTTTTTTAATTAATATTATTATGTTAGTATTATGCATTCAAAAATTATGATTTTTTTTATGAAAAAAATTGATTATGCTTACGAAAGGTGGAAGAGATATATTGGGTAATAGAGCAAATAAAAACAATAAGAAAGGGAATAACCTACCGCAAAAATCAATATAAAAAGCTCTAATCATGCTGGAGCATCCTTTAAATAAGAATGCAAATAAAAGATAAATAAAGATCCGACTCGCATTGGAGGTGTGATGTTATTACTAGCAACCAAAATTAACTGATGAAACGAAGCCATATTAATATGTTACATGTTTTTATTAGGTTGGTCTAAGTGATGAGAATGTTTCATACATGGAGCATGTACAAATTGGTTTGGAACGGAAGAAGTACAAACTGAATTTTCTGACCCATTTAGTTGTTGCATCATTCCCAATGTAATACGACATAAAATATCATAAAATATCATAAAATGCACTTTATTGTATAATTTTCTAACAATGGGTGTAATAATAAAAACAGCTATTATTGGTGTAGCATATAATTGAAGGGATCGTCTTATGCAATTGAATACTTAGATGTGGTTCGAATTTGCCGGTAGTTCCTTTCTCTTCATATAAGCCAAAAATGTGGTCCACAATAAACTGCCAATACTAACAAATACGATCCGATGCTTTTCAGGTACCATTGAGAAATTTATTGTCTGCAATATAGGCCAAATGCACAGTCCAACCTAAAACAGAATATATTTATTAAAGAGAAAGAATGATGCGTTTAAATGTAGGAGCGATATACTTACTTTATATGTAGGAAAAAATTTTGCCTTCGTCTCCATCACAGCTTCTGAAAAAAATTTTCCTTCTAATAAGGTCATCCCAAAAAAGAAGCTGGCACAAGCAAATGGACCATATGATATCTGTTCAACCGTAGCCTAGAGAGATAACACTTGGTTTTAAATTTTTGACAAAATCACACGTATCATTTACCTTTATTAACCCCACTTTTAAGCTCATTTGTGGCCACATCGCTGATGATAGCTTAACCCAGCAATGCAATGTTGGTGCCACATACAGTGAGCCGTATAAACCAAATCTTAGCATGCGCATGTAATCATAAGTTTCTTAATATAAAAAAATAATAATAATTTTATACGATTTTTAGCGTGACATTTTATAATTGCATGGATATAAATTTGTATTGAATATACTTACTAAAGTTTTTACCCTCTAAGGTTTGTTGTATTAAACTGCTAGTGGGCCATAGAATCGCATATGATATTGATCCTCTGATCAACGGATGAGCTGTGCTAAATGCACGCCATTGAGTTTTTAAAAATTTAACAGTTAAAGGCATACTATTTTGAGCGCTTTTTCATTTGAAAGTAAATATATTTATTACAATTTACTAAATCCTTAAAACGGAAGTAGGTGTATGTTATAACGGCATTTATTTTATAAGTGCCTTTATATACACATTATCCTTTTAACAATTATTTTAAGACTTCCTCAAGTTCTACTAATGCAAGCAACTGTGATCTGTTAAAATGAAAGAATTTGTGTTTTATAACGTTGAAGCGCGTTTAAACAATTAGAAATCTTGTTAATTCGCCTTAAAATCTGAAGTCTTGTCATTCTTACTACCACCGATGTACAAACTTCACATTAGCGCCATCCTTATGTGTTTGGTTACGACATATTTTTATTTATTACGTTTTTTACGTAAAATCAATTTGAATTTGGGATATTAAAAAGGTATTTTAATAATTAGGATTGCACAAGTGTGATATAGAGAACAAGATTCACGAATTACCAACGCAAAATTTTGATTTTTATATGACAGCTCTATTAAGAACTGAAGTTTGTTATATATTAGATTATTAGTCCGAAGTTTTTATTTCGATTTATACAAAACTTGTCTGCTTCTACAGACTATGTAATGGTTACCTTGAAATGGTGTAAAATAAGAAACATTGTGCTAGTGCAACACAAATTATACTTTAGGGTTTTTTAAGCGAAAACATTTGCAACTAGCCTACATTTAAAAACAGTATACTTTCTGATCAATTTTTTAATACAATCCTACTTTTGGTACTTTCGCTTAATTTGGTATACAAGCATTTCATGGTGAGAAAAACATTTTGACTTCTAATTACTTCCTTCCTATGAGAGAGGAAATGTTTCTTTTTTAATAATTTCCGTATGTTTTCGTTTCTTTTAAACTTAAATTGAAATGTTGTGCAATGGTTATCACTGTTGCTTGTAAATATTTCTTCATTCCGAAATATTTTCATGGGCATTGATGTTCTCCATACAAGTACTTTCAACAAATTCTAATATTATCGAAATCTATCACCATATACGTTTATAGCCCAAAAATTTTATTACATAATATATAAATCACATATAAATATCTACATACATATGTACATATTAGAAATTTCAATTTTTCTTGTATCATTTTGAATTAATAATTACAAACCAGTCGACTTTTTCACCACATTTCACTACAATAATTATTTGTGTATGTTCAATTAAGAATTATAAACGATGTTGTGTATTCTATTTTGTTATTTGAAATATTTACAACGAGCGGAAATAAGCTAAACAATTTTCACAAGTCTAAGGTCACAGCTTTCTAATCGAACAAGGTCAATGCTTGGGACTAATATTTTAACAAGAATAATACACAAATTTAGAAATATATAAAAATACATACATATATACTATAATTAATACGTACGTATTACTCACATAAATATATTCAAATTTATTTTACTTGGGCATATACTAAATGCATTCAGAAATATTTATTACGCGTTTCTTATTTTTTAACTATTAATTTAATTCTTTTACACTGTTGTAATTGCTAGAATAGCTGAGCGAAAACTGAATTGCATTTTATTTTCCTCCTATATGCGGAGATTCATTGAATTATATCATTTTAAAACGCACCGCTTAGCGGCAATTTGTATTTCATGTTTTTATGTATTTCAAATCATATAGACAAAAAGTGAACGATATCATCTCAACTGAAAAAAAAAACATTATTGCTCAGGAGAGTCGAAAATATGTGTATTATAAGGTGGGGACAATTAATACGTGTAATTAAAAAAAAATGAACATGAAGTGAACTAAAGTTGAATATCATCTTTTTAAATGTTGACAGTGAGGATGGAATATAATACATTGAAAACTGCTGTTGGTTATCGCTACATTTTACATTACATTAGGACTCTGTAATTCTGATAATGAGTTTTTAGTATAATTACGATATGTAGTTCTGCAAAGCTTAGACGCTGTAAAATTTCGCAAAATCATTTGTGCTCTGGCCTTCCACAAGTATTGGAAATTTAATTTTCCTAAATATATATGTTTACCACTAGCAACGAATTGCATGTGATATAAAAATAAACTCAAGTGCAGTGTATTTTTATAGGTATAAAAACTACTTTTAATTTGAAATCATTTTATATAGAAATGCAAAAATCTTGTGTATGGTGTCTTAAAACCCCATTATTTTTGTATATTAGAGATTAAATTTTTATCTCTAATAAACATAAATAAAATCAGTTGAAACCTGGTGCACGGTTTAAGCAAAGAAAAACTAATTTTAAAATATTTAGTTGCAACTAATTTTCGTGATAGTTTTTCTATAATTAAATCAACATCGTTTGCACTGTCAAATATATTTTTCCAAAAAGTAGTATATTTACATATATATTATAATATAAAAATACGGATTGATATGCAATTGCTTTTTATTTACTTGTGGCCAAATCCCAAAATAAATTCCACCTAATTTAATATTTTTGATACTATTAAGACGGTTAGTCCTTTTTTATTTTAAAGAGAAAAGAATTTAACGCTTGTTGAAGATATAGCATAAGCAAAGAATATTGTAAATATTATTTTTGTAAAGTGCATAAAGTTGTATTCATATAGTGTTCTGAAGGGGGAAAATTATCAGGAACCCTACAAAATTTTCATGATAAGTCAAGTACGTGTTTGATATGATATGTGGACATTTTATAACAAATCAAATACTCGTATAAGTAAGCAATGTTGCAATTTGTAATTGTGTATTTAATATTTAACAAAACGATGTTAACATTGAAAAATACCTTTTTTCCAAAAAAAAAAAAATCAAATGTGGCAGTCTTGTTGCTGCTTTGCATGACTATCAAAAGAATAAGGTCAGCAGGGACCCAACAACTGTTGTAGGTTTATTGTTCAAAAACACTATCATTTTTATAATTGCACACTTTTACAAATCAAAAAATTTTTGCTGTGTATAGGAATGTGTACTTACATACACCCACATGTGCATACCCGTACATACATATATACCTCTTTTTAATCAGGTGTATATGTACATATGCATGTACAAATGCACACATTTGTTATCATAGAACTTATAGCTCGTGCAAAATTATGTGTATCAAAGTTAAACACCTCCTCTACATGAATATCATTACAATTTGTACTTAAAATGAAATTCTGTAACTATTAATTACAGAATTAACCAAACAACAATAATTAGCAATATTTTTACGTCATTTTTACATAAAAAACAAACGGCTACTTATTCACTATTAAGCACATCACCACACAGGAACAGGGTAGACTACATGTGACATACTCACAACAACAATTTGTACCACTATGTTATAAATCATAATCTGTTTATTTAATCTGCTTCTAATGCTACCAGACTCTACTTCAATTAACTACGCTTTGACGTCGTACATTGCAATGAATGCATATTTGTTCTCAATTTCTTATTTTTGTTATAGACACTACAGATGCGAAGTATTATTATACTCAGTAAAGTAAACGTGGGCATATAGTAATTATTAGGTAAATTTAATGTTTCTTCTTTACTTTTATATATGGTATGGCATCACAACTAGGAATATGGAAGTGTTCTAACGAAAGGCAGGAAAACAACAACACATATGAGGTACGTGCTATTAACTAAGACGCAACCCATAAAACACGCAAACATGGGGTTGTTGAACATGATATTTCATGGTTGCATTGAATACAAGGGGTTTATATTTGTATAAATTATTTTTGTTGGTTTTCTGCCAGGATGCTGATTTTCTCCTGGTGATTATATTATTAATATGTTAGAGAGTTATTGTCTCTTGGTGATTATTTTATTATTTATTTCTCCTTTTTAAACTGGGATTTGTAGACGTGTTTTTAGTCAAACCATTCCTCTTGAAATTCATGTAAAGTTTTATTTCTTCTCATTTCTTGAATGGAATACATTTTTACAGAAATTGAACGACCAATTTATAGCTTTACATTAAAAAGGTATTAATAATTAATTTTTGTTACAATAATTCATTTAATGGTATTTTCTTCATAAATTCTCTTGCCCACTTCAAAATTGGTTTCAATTTTCTTCTATTTTTCCGCGTATTTAAAAAGTGAACGTATTTTTTATTTTATATTTTAAATAAGCGAAGTTTATTGCGATCAGTCCACCAATTTCGGTTCACCTCAGTGAAAAATGCAGAGCTAAACTGTAACTGCTAGTTTTTCCTACTCTGTAGAACTTTAGTACACCAAAGCTGTAGTTACTTTTCCTACGTAAATATATATGTATATATATATTTTTTGAATATATATGCACATACATATGTATGTATGAAAATAAAACAAAATTACTTCTTCGTTACCTTCTATAAGGGTCGGGTTTTGTAATACAAAAATACCACATATATCATTATTTTAATCACGCAAAAAGATTATATATGATCGGTCGGCCATGATGGTAGATGGTACATATGTACGTGTATGAACATTCCTGAATATACGCATATATTTGTATATGTAGCTTATAACTACATACAATCCATGCATATGGAGTAATTTCGGCGTGACAAAATCAGGACTTAGAAATGACTGATATGGAAGTATATCTTTTTTTGCTTCCTAAATCTAATAAAGCATTGTTTATTGATTTTAAATATAAATTTCAATTGATCTAATGTCGCCTATTTTCAAGTTTTTTAAGTTTATTCTCTACCTGTTAATCACATGCTCATTACATTATAATTATCTTTAACCGTACGCATATTCGTGTCTGTTCATAAGTCCAAAGCATTTGTTTGCATCTGGTAAAATGCTGTAAGCATTTCAAGTATACATATACATACCTACATACATATTTGCATACGCACATAAATGTGTTTCTGTATGAATGTAATATTTTTTTGGTGGTGAGGTGTACTCGTAAAAGTTTTATTTTAACAAAATTGTCTAACAATTGTTTTGCTTATTAAATTAGAGCGATTTAATTCAAATTTTTTAAGAAAAAGAAGGAAGGAAGATGATCTTCATCCTCAAAACACGCTATATTTTTATTTTTAAATTTTGGTGGTAGTATAATTTTGGATCAGACAAATTAAAATGGATTTAGTTTTTTGCATAATTCATTGATACCCATCGGGTATTCTTAATTTATTTTATGAATTAAAAAATTTATTTGTACTGTTCCAACTGCAATAAACAACGAATTTAGTAATTATTTGTTCACATACATACAAATGTATATAATGTGCAGATAGAAATTTCAATTGGCCATTCGATTGGAAACAAAACAATTCCAATTATTATAAGATGAAATTATAATTGCCAAGATTGTTCATATCATTCAAATTATTATGTAATCGAAAGTAACTAGAAAATGTGTTTTCCATTATATACTTTCAAATAATATTTAATTCACCCTTTTGTTCTCCTGTATTTTAAATTACCAATTGTATGAAAAATATGATTATAATTAGCATTCGTTTAAGATAAAGAAATAAAGCGTCATTTCAACCCATTTTATATATAATATGTTCGCTAGTTATACATTTGTAATATGAATAAAATCAGAATTACAATTAGTGCTACATAGAAGCGAAATTACGTGTAGGTATGTATATTGCTACCAACAAAAGAACAAGTTCTTATCACTGGCAAGAGCCATTCTACAAATGGCACTAGATATTTATTAAAAATTTCTTAACAGCTAACACGCAACGTAATAGTGATTAATTTTTGGTTTTTGCTTTCGTTGCTATTTTGTAGGAATTAGCTTAAAGCTACAACAACAACCACTCCACCACATACCCTGCAACCCCCTCATTTTTATTTGTGGCTTATTAACATGGCCATGGACTAACTTATCTCCATTACTTTCAGTTTGAAAATGTAAATTACGAAAATATTGGTTCGTAATAGAGCGTCTTTTTCAATTGCCATGCTTCAGCTTTAAATAAGTAGCAAGATGTTTTACAGTGTTTTAAAAAATAAAAATATAATTTAATAATAATTTGACTAGTTGACCACTGCGTTCAATATTATCGGCTGCATCGAAACGATTCTAAAAAAATTTTTTTGCTTTTACATATTATTTCCCTTTATACTGTGGCAAATTTTTAACTGAACAAATGAAAAATCGAATTACATAACTTACTTGAAATAACGTATGACGTATGATGTTGATTTGGTATGAACCATTGCTTGGCAACTCTTAAATCCGAAAGTTATAATCTAGAAACAAATCATTCCATAACAAAATACAATCATTTTCTTTAAGCCTACAAAACCTCCAATGTTTTGCCAATATTTCCCAATATACAGTACGTTTGAAGTTATTTTGGCGCTAGTTTTCTAGAATCGTTAGAAATGCGATGCACCGCCGTATTACCCTCTAATATCGAATTGGTGAAGGTTTTGCAAAAAGGATAAGAAAAAAGGATTAAGAAAAAACTCCTACACTTTTAAGTTAATTAACTACAAATTCACAATTTCTTAAAACACTGATTAAAGCATATATAGGAACAGAAAGCTTCTATTTAAAAGAAAGATATATGTATATCACTCGAGTACACTGGATTTATCCCAACGCTGCACGAACGTAATTTTGAAGCTTTAATAATATATTTTTTATAAAGACGAGCCAACAGATTTTTGGGCGCTTTATGAATATGTATGTATATTTTACATGTTTTATTTCTTTTGTGATCTTTAATTTTTTCTCTGCAAATTTCATATAAATCCAAATAATAAATTAACGCGTTTCGTTTTAATCATAATATTTTATTCAAATTTATGCCAAGGCAAAGTAACGAGGTGTGTCACGTTGTCATTTTTTTGTCTTTCTTTTAATGCCTTCTTTGTTGTATTTTTTTTAATGTTTGTCTGTGTTTGCTTTCCATAATATTAAGGTGTGTTATTTAGAATGTAATTCCTTTATTTTTATACAACTCATTTCAGTGTCCTCAAAATGTTGTTTTATTTTGACTACAGAACGCACTTCTTATTTTATTCAACATTTTTAAAAATGGCTAACGATGACATTCAAATATCCTTAATTTCTTAAAATTTTTTTATGTGCGTACATTTAATTCTTTGCGTCCTTCAGCCGAGTCGGAAAGATACATTTTACTCTTTATTACCACTCTTAAGGTTATAAATATATTTGAACGTCTTTTGACATGAATGCACTTAAATTACCTTAGAATAGTGTAGCGTGCTTAAATCAAAGGGTTTTCCACGCGCATTTCCATTTATATTATGGTAGGTAACGCCACTTCTGGGCAACCAAAGAGCACGAATTTATGGTTCAAAAGTAAAAAATTACGTTGAATGTAATTAGTATGTTGAGATCTAAGTTTCGACAGATATATTTTATGCGGATACAAAATATTATTGAGAAAATTATTTTTTGTCGTTTCTCTGTTAATAATTTTTGTCAAGTAGAATAGACAGATAGAGGAAACCGAATATTGTTACAATTTAAAGAGCGTTACAAATTATAGTGTGAAGGCACAATATTTCATATTTAAAGCTTTCAACTCAAATAATTTCATATATTGTTGTAGAAACATTATTTCCCATTACATACACTTTCTAAGTAATAATGGCAATAAGTCTGCAGTATAACGGTATAGCATAATACTGGAGAGTTACGAGCTACATCGAAGATAGAAAGAGTTATCTCAAAAGAAAAAATGGAAATGACTACCAAGATAGTATTTATTGCGAGGGAGATTTATGAAATATGGTATTGAATGTCTCTTTTTTAACCCTATCGAAGGAAAACACCCTAATAATAGCTAAGATTATGTGGGAATAAATATTAAGTCGGTGTTAAGTTTCCAGTAAATGTTTTATATTTTTTTGGTTTTTAATCCAAGTAATATTTTTAACTGCACTCGCGCATAAGTCAAATGAAGTACTTTGTATTTTTCCAGAGAAATTTATCGTTGTTCCCTGTTCTTTAAGCATAACTATTGTTAGTGCCTTACAAATAAGTGTTAACTAAACGTCAATAATTTCTGTGGCATTTATTTTGACATCGGGAATTTCAACATTTTAAGTTAATAAACAAATTTTTTAGAAATGTGTTTGTATAAGTAAGGAGTTAATAGTCTAATCTGATAAATGCCAGTTACATCTTAATATTTAAAAGATCTTAAAATGTATCCAAACATATTTTAATAAAAAACTCTTATATGGAGGCTTTTAAAGATCAATTTTATCTTTTAAATTGCGTACCAAACATACTCGTTCGTGATAAAATGAACGGGGCTAATTCATATAAATAAATGACCCACGGTAACATTGTAATCAGAATTGTTAACAAAAAAACAAAAATTTTTAAAAATTTTCGTATTTTTATCTTTCAAGTTATTGGCCAAAATTATAACAGTAAAATTACGAAACAATATTTTCGCACTTCGTTCGGCAAGTATAAATTCATCCATCTCTTTTACTCTTGTGTTCTTTTCGCAATTTTTAATACAACTGGCTCAAGCTTTAATAGAATTTTGTTAATAACAAGTTTATTAAAAACATAATTATTTTGCAATCTGCTGATCAATGAAGAAGTTAAGCCATTCTCAAACCGTTGGATCGCACTACAGAGCTTATGCCCCACACAAACACATGTACGAATATAGTTTAATTTCTGAATACAATAAATGATTGCTTGAGAAGGCAAAGTTTGTAATAACGTATTTTCGCCGCAGTTGTAAATAATATACTCGCACAGACATACATACATTCGCATACATACAAATATTTTTATGAATTAGTCTTTTTATGTTGGAAAATTTCAACACGAAAAATACGGGCTTATTGAATAATAACTTGTCATTTTTATGCGCGTTATTAAAAATGCTTTTTGGAAATCAATTAAATTAAATGGCTTAAAATACAATATGGAAACCCTTATTTCTAAAGTTCAATTAATATCGGAAACTTCATTGCCTTAAGTGACTTATTTCTGGAATTTGAAAAACATTATGTTATGTTTTTCTTGTGTCTTCCATTAACAATCTCTTAATACAAAACAATTAATATTTTGAGCTACAGCAAACTCGCCAAGCCGGCAACGATTTCTGATAATAAGAGAAAAATATCATGTTGCATTATTTGACTAAATAAATATAAATATTTTTACCTAAACATTTTAAGAAGTACCATTGCAGGAGACTTCAAAGGCAGGTGCTAAAACATACGTTTTCTTATCATATTTTTTTTGGAAGAAGATCAAATACGATGAGTAAATTTTTGTATTCATGGGATTTTTTGTCGCTTGTTAGATGCACACTGCACACTAACACACTCATCGAGAATGAATTGTTATGGGTCAAACTTCTCATCTCATGCGGTAACTGTCAGGTGGCACTCCGCGTGAGACTGTGTGGTGAAGAGGGTTGTTTTTATTTGCATCTGTAGAGTCCTGTTGTGAACTTAAACCCATATCCTTACGTATAACAAATTTAAATGTATGAATATGAAGTATATGCAATATGCATTATGGATTATTAATTATAAGTAATTTTTGCAGGATGTTTAAGCAAAAATGGAATTCTTATATTCCCACACGTGCTTATTGTTACAAAAAGTCAATATTATACAGCTAAGGGCAGTTTTAATAAAATGATTTCCTATTTAAAATATAAAGAGGTTATTTTTATAATTGTATCGGCTGTTTTTATTGTGGGGGAAAGTTAACAAAGGAGTTACTTTTTCCGATAAGCCATGTGGCGATCCTCTTTTGTGTTACTCAGTGCCATTAACACTTCAGATGGACAGTTCTTTTCAGTTTACAAAACTGACACATTTTCAAGGATGTGTAATTTTTTAACCGGGGAGAATCTGCAACTAATGCTATTCCTTCTAAATAGTAGAATGTTGTAAATTACATCCATGCATACATGCAATAGTCTACTTAAATAATTATTTTCCATTGCTGGACTTGGGTGGATACTCTGTGACTTGAATTGGCCCATCCGTTCGCTTTCTTTCCTCTTCGGACAAAAAACAACGTCTAAAAAGTGATAAATGTTACCGTTAATACATTGTTCATTGAATTCTTTTACAATTTAAATGATTCCACAAACATTTTATGTCACACATACCTTCGGGGGGATATATTTTTATGTCTTTAGTGTGCACTATTTTTAAATTTTTCATTTGGCTTAATTAAGAATGTGATTTCATGGAGGACTAATTTTAGAGCTGTGAAGTGTGGTTTGTTTTTATGGCGGAGAGGCGTTACTTTCAGTAAAATTTGCTGCAAGCGAACAAATTAATGGTTGAATTAGGTGAGCATCCATAAATTTCAATTAAAATGTTTTATGCTTATAAGTGCTTAAATCTATTAGCCATACATAAATACTCGTAAATAAACACAAAGATGCAATGGTAAAACACCGCATATAAAAAAATTATATATTAGAAAATATTAATATTAAATTATTGCTAATTAGCAACTGAAAGATTTGGAAATGTACGTCAATTTAATTGACTTCATTTGAAATTTAATTAAATTGATTGAAAAATCTATAATATTCGTATTTTATAAATAATACTTTTTTTTGTAAGTGAATTCTTTCGATAAGAAACAATTAAAACTTGGTTGTATAATATGATCAGTATCACACTGTACGACAGCGAATAATTATATTTGAATTAACATTTACAAAAATCTTAATTATTAATATATTTAGTAGAAGTTATATAAATCGTTTCACTGCCAAGTTTCTTAAAAAATTCAACGAAAAAATATCCGTTACATAGAAAAACTGCAAAAATTGTCGACTAGTGTAGTTTACAATTTCTTTCAAAATACTCACTTCCTGTTATGTATCACATCAATAGTTATCAAAAAGTGGCTTGCAAACATGCAGTTGAACAGCACCATGGGAGTTGAAACAGACAGCACACAAATTAACAAAGTAAACTGAAATAAGAAATGACATGTGTTGGCAGCTTTTAGTGGGCGTATTACAATTTCTAAAAGCTAAAACCTAAAAAGTAAGTTGACGAACGCAATTTTATCAAATTTATTGTATTTATGGAAAATTTATTTAAATAAATTAAGTATAAATCAAGATGCGCCGCATAAAACACATTCTGAAAGGAAGCTCTGCTGCTGATGCCATCAGCTAGTGAAACGTATATTCATCTTTATTAAACAATCATAATGCAATTATTCATTGGAAATCAAAACCCTTAATTAATATACTTTTTTTTGATAGATCATCTTGACCTCACAATAAGCAAAAGGTTTAAAAAAATGTATTTTATCTGTATCTATTCAAATTAACATAACTTTGGAACAAAGTATAATTCATGCAAACAATTTAAAAAATAAGCCATTGAAAAAAAGTCTTCGGGTAATTGCTTCCTGTGCGCTCCTATCACAATCCTATGGCTTTTGTAAACAGCTTCAATTCTTTCAATTTTATCTTACAAAATACTGCAACCAGTCGATAAAGTGCAAAACAAATAATATTGAAAATATTTGTAAGTTGAGGCCTTTTTAAATCATGGTAATGGGACATACACAGCATGCATACTACACATGCATTAACGAAAGTAGTTTATCTCAATATTACCCTAAATTTTACTAAGGTGATCTATTTTGCTGTAATTAATTTGTTAGCATCAACTGTAGGGTTTACGCGTATGTGGTACCAGAGGAGGCATATTGTATATCACAAATATATTTATGACTCCCATATAGGAGTACTTGCCTTCCGTAACGCATACCTACAAACATGCACGAGTATGTGCTCAAATAAGCATGCAACTAATCAAACTCCATTATTATTAAGTTGTTAACATTGTCATCATTCGATTGTTCACACACGATCTTGTTTATATTTTTACAATATTAATAAAAGTCAACTTCAAACTCAGTATTATTTAATTTAAAAGGCATTTTTACAATTTACAAGGAACAATAACGTTGTATGTGGAGTTGTTTTTTTGCAAAATATATCAGCACTTCCGCTGACTGCTGGTCGTAGTTTCGTAAAACGACAAACAGTTGAAGCGTGTTTGGTGCCCACTTCTGTCAGAGTAAAAATAGAAATACTCCTGGTATTCAGACAGGCGCAATAATAAGGTTTCGCAACTTTCAGGCGCGTGGTTGACACGCGACTGAGTAATGAATAAAGGCAAAACGCAAAGAAGGGAAAAACAAAGATCTCACTGAATAATTTATTAAAACAAAAGGTAATATTCGCAACAGAAAATGTGTTGTGCTGTTCGTTGTTCCATAATCGTCGAATTGATGGCATGACATGCGACAGTTTAACTTAATGAAAATGTTGTTGCCTTTGCAAATGTTCATATTAAGCGGTAATTTGATATTTTTACATGTATATATGTATAAATACTTATACATATGTATGTATGCATGTATGTATGAATTTATGTAAACATTTTTGTTTATTCCCTTGTTTTATGTAGATTTTAGCACGCACACATATACATATATGTACAGTACATATAGGTACTGGTATTTGTGGCTGCATCTGCATCTTTTAATAAATTTTATTTTATTATGCATATATTGCTTTATATTTCGGTGATAACGGAGGTGTAAAAATCTAAAAAATCGAATATTTCAGCATATCATCTGCTTGTGATAAACCTTTATTTTTCTTCCGGGTACTCCTCCAACATTAGTACTTTCTGAAGAAGAATTTACAATACATGTACATATGTGCATATTAAATAAGAAGAAGAAGAAAAGCAAGAATCTGGCTTGCGCATGAGTAATATTCTCATCGTCGCCATCGTCAATCCTCACCATTTACTGAATAGCGCAGTTCGTATCCATTTGAGTGGATGCCATTATTTCCTGAAAGGAAGATTTTAACACCTTGTCATCAGGCAAGCTCTATAAAAAATTTGAACTTCGAAAAACTCTTGAAGGGAGATATTAGGAAAAAGGTAAAATCAATCTATTGAGATGTAAAAACTAAAAGTTGAATTCAATCCAAATTCATCGGATTTGTCTTCACATTTACCAAGTCAACGCTTTTTTGTTCCACACTGTTTAATTCACTTGCCTTGTAAATGATTTGAATTTATATATGCCTAAAGTCAGTTTCTCTTATTCTTACAAACGTGACATAAACACTTTTATTGAATTCACGTTGGATGTTAAATTGTTTGATTGTTGCATGTACAACATACGATCTGCCAATTGCTTCTGGCGAAATCGAGATGAAGTCTGCTGTTTCTCTGGCAAAATACAATAATTTTCTACAGTTCTGCTTTAATTCAGCATAAATTACGTGACAATTGCTGCATAAAATCGGTGTATTAGTTGAAGTTGAGTGAATGCAACACAATACTAATGTTTGTGATAGAAATCACACTCTGACTGCAATCAAGTGGAATTTTAAATTTACTTCAAAATATAAAGACAAGCATCCTGTGACCGTCCAAAATGACATGGACGTATTAACAGTGCATGAATACTATTTAGTTAGAATACTATTTTTGTTTGGTATTATATTACATATTTGATATGCACAACTAAAACCATGCGTTATAGCAAATAATTTTTCACGGCAAACTGCCGCTACGGACACTCAACACATATAATTGTGTAATTATATAAGATCGTGTAATAAAACATGTGATGCTGCACACTCCCCCATTCATTGTGTGAAAAATGGCATTGATTTGCTTTGCAGTATTCCTGAAGTTCAATTCCTACGCGTGCCAGCATGTACCAAGAGCGAGTCCTGATAGTAGCTCACTCATGATTTGAATCAGTGAACACGGCCTGTATTTGCTACAAAGCTTGATTTCCAAATGCAATTCCAATATAAGTAGAATATATAACGAAATATATTTCAACATTTATTCGCATGATATCGAAAATTCAGGCGCTAAAACGAGGCGATTTGAAATTAAAAGTTGCGACGACGGATCCGCATGTTATGTTTTTGAAATTGATAAGATATTATGCAGATCGAATAAAAGTATATATTGGGTATATTTTACACAGCACTTCTTTGAGTACACGTATAGAAAATGTTTCAGACATTGAAACAAAGTGCTGGCCAGTATGTTGTAAAGTAGTCGTACATTTTTACAAAAGGCTGAATAAATTTTTCAAAAATCTATTGATCTCTTATCTTTTTATATGCGCCTTTGTTTTTTAACTACCGTTAAAAAGTTTGTATTTATTTGTGATAATTGTTTTACGACTAGACAACCAGTAGACTAAACAATTAAATTAGCAAAAACAAAAAAATTTTCATACAAAAACGAAGCGGCGGTTTTATTGTGTGGACGTTGCTCATCATCGTGATTAAAATATAATGATGTTAAATGCAAGAAAAGCAATATTGTAGATACAAATGAGTTATTTAGTTGTGAGTTAAAGAGATAGAAAATGCCTAAATCCAGGTGAATGGTGTTGCGCTACTTTCTATATTTGTTTCCATCTATACAATAAGATGTTTTTTATATCCCTATCGCTCTTAAAAAACGTTCACACTGTGTACGAGTATGTATGTATATAATTGCTTTCGAATCGAACGTTCAGTATTTTCTTAAACGCAATAAGTGAAGAACTAGTTTTCCTTTAAATGAAAGTTAAAATACTGTATGTATGCTTGAACGTGTTTTCTGAGCGGCAGTGTAATCGGCAGCTAAAATGTGGAAAATTGTTGAGAGAAGCTAATCAAAGTGTGAGTGATGGTTATAAAAGCAAAACAATGTTTGAATGATCGATTTGCAACGATTGATTATATGATTATCTTCCGGAACCATGGGTGCAACCAACAGAAGTGCAGATTACACACACATGAGCTGCCACCGCTTTGAGTCGTCGCGTTTTATAATTTTATCTGTGGCAAAAACAAACATAAAAAAGTTCATATAAAATAGAATTTATTTACGTGCATACGTAGCAGTGCATCTTCTGCAATCTGGTTTATTCGATTATAAAAAATTATATTAAAAACAAAATTATAAAAATTTCACTATAAATAAAACTGGAACGCATACACAAATTGTTAATAATACAACGTACTTCTTTTATATACTCCTACATGCATACATCATTCATAAATACATATTTATATATTCGTTATACTCATATCATATATTATTCATTTTATACAAAATTATTCGTATAAATGGCATCTGCTTGTGAAAACGAGATTTTTTCCTAATAAGATTACTGTTATGTAAAGTTCAAACATTGCCATCTTGTCTAACATTATCAGATATTAATAATACAATATTAAAGAATTCCCCTTGTAAGTCTTTCCATCAATCTTCTTTTCTACAGCACCGTCGTAAGTAATGCAGTATCTCACCACAGTATCCACTTTTGATTAGATTCAATTTTAAAATGTTCTGCAATTTTAAAAAGGGTTGTATTCTCTTCGCGTTTTTGTTGCAACACTTTGTTAAATTATAGAATACAAAGGAATTTTTGGCAATAGTATTACATACAGACGCATTCGTAGATACGTATATACATTAATGGGAACAGAGTTCTACTGACATTATATCACAAGTTGAAGTTGAAAGCAAAATTTACGAAAAACAAAAAAAATTATAAAAAAAACAAAATTGTTGTACAGATGCTGTACAGAGATTGAGTACGGGGAGTTTGCGCCAGATCCTTTCTGTTGCCATTATTTCTATTTTATGCAATAAATATATTTAACACGCTTGAAAACGCCCCTACGTGGACCGCGTGGATTGATTGTCATCGTTCGTGAGAACGTTGTAATTTTTTTTTCGTTAAGCATGACTTCTTTGGCACGTTCCCCATGAAGTTCCAGAAGTTTTCATGGCAAAAGGCAAAAAAAAAATAATCATAAACTTTTCTCCAATTTTTCAAAAACATGTGTTGGAAAAAAAGACAGTGCCCTCAACATTTTAATCCTGTTGCAAGTATGAGTGGAATAATTATATGTTTATTAATATTGAATGTTGATATTGCAAAATCAGAAGATAAATTTAAGCTTTCATAGAGAGTGTATCGCAATTGGAAACTGTCTCATATGCTTCATAAAGCGCAAAAATATGCTCCGAGCGTCAAAGAATACTTGTTATTTATGTTGGTTGCACTTTGAAAGTGCGGGAAAGGCAGACATGCACGAGCTGGTCTATGCAATTTCAATCAATTGAACTCTTTAATATTAATTCGCGCACTTGGAATCTTAACTTAACCAACCTTATTTCCCAAATTCAAACAGCAAATGTTCTCCGTAAACGGTAATACGATCAGAGCTTTTGACACAAGGATCATGGCTTTGGAATACTCAGCAATGCATCCATTCAATTCATGAATGGCAGAGAACCAAATGACACCTAAAACGAATAACTCCAGTACTATTTATAAAAGATTGTGGGAAAACTTGCTACTTATAACATGATGTGCGTTAATAACGATCGCTGGTCACCATCGCATAAAACATTATTAACTGTGCTTTTCCTTACACTTTCTGTTTGAAAGTGAATTAATTTAATGAACAAGTTTTTTCTTTTACTGTTGGGGACACAACAAGTTGTTTTAATTTAATTTCCACAGCGATAATGAGATCGTCAGGTTAGTTTAATCGCCTTAAATAAGAAATGAAATTGAACAGCCAACGAAAGAATAATTTAAAATGAACTTCTTAAGTTAATTGTTCATTGTTCTTGTTTGCATTTTCTCATATACGTGTATATGCATGTATGTATATAAAAATGTATATAATTGACTTAAAAAGAGGCTTGCAAAAATGATTAAAAAAGTAGAACTTACGATTTGAGGGTACTTCACATCTGAATAATTTCTAATGAACTTTGAACGCGATTAAGTTGCTCATGGCAGCGCAAGAAGTCTTCGTTTGTTATTTCTTGTCAATTTAATTTGGAGCGAAGATGCTTTTTTGATGATACCTTTTTCGGAAAAAATTTTCACCTTCTGTCTTCGCAACTTGTGTTCATAATTTAAATGCAAAACCGTGTTTTTGATTAGAATTACATTTTTCGCAAAATATCATATAAAATATATAATATATAAAATAAAAAAAATAATATATAAAAAATATAAAAATCGCTTTTATAAGAAGCATAAGTTCTTATAAAAAGAAGTTATCAATTTTTGGATGACCAAAATTAATTTATATATACTTTTCCGCATACGTGAGTACGATGTAATGAAGGCTGCTTTAGTTTCTAAAAATGATTTGAGTTTTAGCTTGTCTACTGGAGTATGCATACATTTAGAAAATGATTTAAAATTTAATAACTTTTATGTATTCGTTACTTATAAAAATATAATCTTTTGCTTTTAACTAATACACAACACACAACATTATTATTATATTTGAAGAAAGTTGTCACTTTGCGTGATGTCTTCTTCCACTATATCCTGCAGTGTAGTTTAAAAACATTCAAGTTGAAAAGAAGTTCAATCGAATTCTGTTTTGTCCACATTTATTCACCGTCTCCACACTAGCCTTTGATTACCTCACAAGCGATAACGTGTTCGTACACATGCTCACTAACGGACGTACCAAAAACAGTGAGAACTGAAATGAAACAGAAATGACGTTTGACTTGGAATTCGGTTGTAAACGTTTACGATAATACGGCTGCTGAAAATGTGCCTTGTCGTTATAACTTGTACTTAAATAATACAAAGTTAGTTGAAGCGATATTTTAAGATAGCAAACTTTGTTTGGTATTTACGCCCTACTGGCGCCTACCAGGTTCGGTTCTTTTTTTTTTTTTGTATACATTTAGTTTCTTTAGACATACTCAACGTAAACACTGTGGCATTACGGCAGTCTTTAGGAACTGCTACTTTCTTGTTGAGGTGATTGCGGTTTATTTTCGTTGTTTTTTTCTAAAGCTTTTTTAAAGGTTCGTTTCAAGAGACATATTTAAAAGAATACTCTCATTTACTTATTAATTAGTTATCAAGTCTAACGTTGCTCCAAAAGATAACAAGTGCATAATTTATTTTTAATTCATAATAATTAGGGATATTTAAATCAATGTATTTATGTGTTTTATTTTATGTTTTTAAATGTTTAGAATATACTTTTGCTAATAATAAAGGAAAAAAAAATTTTTCGATTTTTGTGAAAATTTCAATTTTTAGCATTTTTGGGCAAAACTCGACAGTTTTTGAAAACGTCCGTTTCTGTATTATTGAATCGAAAACTTGCGTTTTTATTGATCTTGTATCTCTATTTTATGTTTTTAAACGTTTAAAATATACTTTTGCTAACAATAGAGGAAAAAAAAAATGTTTCGATTTTTGTGAAAATTTCAATTTTTGATAAGGGCGTACCCTTAGCATTTTTGGGAAAAACTCGTCAGTTTTTGAAAACGTCTGTTTGTGTATTTTCGAACAGAAAACTTGCGTTTTTATTGCTCTTGTATCTTGTTTTTATCTTTTTAAATGTTTAAAATATACTTTTGCTAATAATAAATGAAAAAAAAATTTTTAGATTTTTGTGAAAATTTCAATTTTTGATAAGCATTAGCATTTTTGGGCAAAACTCGACAGTTTTTGAAAACGTCCGTTTATGTATTATTGAATCGAAAACTTGCGTTTTTATTGATCTTGTATCTTTATTTTATGTTTTTAAATGTTTAAAATATACTTTTCTAACAATAGAGGAAAAAAAAGGTTTCGATTTTTGTGAAAATTTCAATTTTTGATAAGTGTGTACCCTTAGCATTTTTGGGCAAAACTCGTCAGTTTTTGAAAACGTCCGTTTGTGTATTTTTGAATAGAAATCTTGCGTTTTTATTGCTCTTGTATCTTTATTTTATCTTTTTAAATGTTTAAAATATACTTTTGCTAATAATAGAGGAAAAAAAAATTTTTCGATTTTTGTGAAAATTTCAATTTTTGATAAGTGTGTACCCTTAGCATTTTTGGGCAAAACTCGTCAGTTTTTGAAAACGTCCGTTTGTGTATTTTTGAATAGAAATCTTGCGTTTTTATTGCTCTTGTATCTTTATTTTATCTTTTTAAATGTTTAAAATATACTTTTGCTAATAATAGAGGAAAAAAAAATTTTTCGATTTTTGTGAAAATTTAAATTTTTGATAAGTGTGTACCCTTAGCATTTATGGGCAAAACTCGTCAGTTTTTGAAAACGTCCGTTTGTGTATTTTTGAATAGAAAACTTGCGTTTTTATTGCTCTTGTATCTTTATTTTATCTTTTGACATGTTTAAAATATATTTTTGCTAATAATAGAGGACAAAAAATTTTTTCGATTTTTGTGAAAATTTAAATTTTTGATAAGGGTGTACCCTTAGCATTTTTGGGAATATTTCGTCAGTTTTTGAAAACGTCCGTTTGTGTATTTTTGAATAGAAAACTTGCGTTTTTATTGCTCTTGTATCTTTATTTTATCTTTTGAAATGTTTAAAATATACTTTTGCTAATAATAGAGGAAAAAAAATTTTTTCGATTTTTGTGAAAATTTCAATTTTTGATAAGGGGGTACTCTTAGCATTTTTGGGCAAAACTCGTCAGTTTTTGAAAACGTCCGTTTGTGTATTTTTGAATAGAAAACTTGCGTTTTTATTGCTCTTGTATCTTTATTTTATCTTTTTAAATGTTTAAAATATACTTTTGCTAATAATAGAGGAAAAAAAAAATTTTACGATTTTTGTGAAAATTTAAATTTTTGATAAGGGTGTATCCTTAGCATTTTTGGGAAAATCTCGTCAGTTTTTGAAAACGTCCGGTTGTGTATTTTTAAATAGAAAACTTGCGTTTTTATTGCTCTTGTATTTTTATTTTATCTTTTGAAATGTTTAAAATATACTTTTGCTAATAATAGAGAAAAAAAATATTTTTCGATTTTTGTGAAAATTTCAATTTTTGATAAGGGGGTACCCTTAGCATTTTTGGGAAAATCTCGTCAGTTTTTGAAAACGTCCTTTTGTATATTTTTGAATAGAAATCTTGCGTTTTTGTTGCTGTTGTATCTTTATTTTATCTTTTTAAATGTTTAAAATATACTTTTGCTAATAATAGAGGAAAAAAATTTTTTCGACTTTTGTGAAAATTTCAATTTTTGATAAGAGGGTACCCTTAGCATTTTTGGGAAAATCTCGTCAGTTTTTGAAAACGTCCGTTTGTGTATTTTTGAATAGAAAACTTGCGTTTTTATTGCTCTTGTATCTTGGGTACCCTTAGCATTTTTGGGAAAATCTCGTCAGTTTTTGAAAACGTCCGTTTGTGTATTTTTGAATAGAAAACTTGCGTTTTTATTGCTCTTGTATCTTTATTTTATCTTTTTAAATGTTTAAAATATACTTTTGCTAATAATAGAGAAAAAAATGTTTTTCGATTTTTGTGAAAATTTCAATTTTTGATAAGGGGGTACCCTTAGCATTTTTGGGAAAATCTCGTCAGTTTTTGAAAACGTCCTTTTGTGTATTTTTGAATAGAAATCTTGCGTTTTTATTGCTGTTGTATCTTTATTTTATCTTTTTAAATGTTTAAAATATACTTTTGCTAATAATAGAGGAAAAAAAATTTTTTCGATTTTTGTGAAAATTTCAATTTTTGATAAGTGTGTACCCTTAGCATTTTTGGGAAAATCTCGTCAGTTGTTGAAAACGTCCGTTTGTGTATTTTTGAATAGAAAACTTGCGTTTTTATTGCTCTTGTACCTGGGGTACCCTTAGCATTTTTGGGAAAATCTCGTCAGTTTTTGAAAACGTCCGTTTGTGTATTTTTGAATAGAAAACTTGCGTTTTTATTGCTCTTGTACCTTGGGTACCCTTAGCATTTTTGGGAAAATCTCGTCAGTTTTTGAAAACGTCCGTTTGTGTATTTTTGAATAGAAAACTTGCGTTTTTATTCCTCTTGTATCTTTATTTTATCTTTTGAAATGTTTAAAATATACTTTTGCTAATAATAAAGAAAAAAAAAATTTTTCGATTTTTGTGAAAATTTCAATTTTTGATAAGTGTGTACCCTTAGCATTTTTGGGCAAAACTCGTCAGTTTTTGAAAACGTCCGTTTGTGTATTTTTGAATAGAAAACTTGCGTTTTTATTGCTCTTGTATCTTTATTTTATCTTTTTAAATGTTTAAAATATACTTTTGCTAATAATAGAGGAAAAAAAAATTTTATGATTTTTGTGAAAATTTCAATTTTTGATAAGTGTGTACCCTTAGCATTTTTGGGCAAAACTGGTCAGTTTTTGAAAACGTCCGTTTGTGTATTTTTGAATAGAAAACTTGCGTTTTTATTGCTCTTGTACCTGGGGTACCCTTAGCATTTTTGGGAAAATCTCGTCAGTTTTTGAAAACGTCCGTTTGTGTATTTTTGAATAGAAAACTTGCGTTTTTATTGCTCTTGTACCTTGGGTACCCTTAGCATTTTTGGGAAAATCTCGTCAGTTTTTGAAAACGTCCGTTTGTGTATTTTTGAATAGAAAACTTGCGTTTTTATTCCTCTTGTATCTTTATTTTATCTTTTGAAATGTTTAAAATATACTTTTGCTAATAATAAAGAAAAAAAAATTTTTTCGATTTT
The DNA here is from genome assembly GCA_963402855.1 of Ormia ochracea. Classification (NCBI taxonomy): domain Eukaryota; kingdom Metazoa; phylum Arthropoda; class Insecta; order Diptera; family Tachinidae; genus Ormia; species Ormia ochracea. The sequence goes on from OY727107.1 coordinate 58,772,628, forward strand.
TGTGAAAATTTCAATTTTTGATAAGTGTGTACCCTTAGCATTTTTGGGCAAAACTCGTCAGTTTTTGAAAACGTCCGTTTGTGTATTTTTGAATAGAAAACTTGCGTTTTTATTGCTCTTGTATCTTTATTTTATCTTTTTAAATGTTTAAAATATACTTTTGCTAATAATAGAGGAAAAAAAAATTTTTCGATTTTAGTGAAAATTTAAATTTTTGATAAGTGTACACACTTATCCTTAGCATTTTTGGGCAAAACTCGTCAGTTTTTGAAAACGTCCGTTTGTGTATTTTTGAATAGAAAACTTGCGTTTTTATTGCTGTTGTATCTTTATTTTATCTTTTTAAATGTTTAAAATATACTTTTGCTAATAATAGAGGAAAAAAAAATTTTTCGATTTTAGTGAAAATTTAAATTTTTGATAAGTGTACACACTTATCCTTAGCATTTTTGGGCAAAACTCGTCAGTTTTTGAAAACGTCCGTTTGTGTATTTTTGAATAGAAAACTTGCGTTTTTATTGCTCTTGTATCTTTATTTTATCTTTTTAAATGTTTAAAATATACTTTTGCTAATAATAGAGGAAAAAAAAATTTTTCGATTTTTGTGAAAATTTCAATTTTTGATAAGTGTGTACCCTTAGCATTTTTGGGCAAAACTGGTCAGTTTTTGAAAACGTCCGTTTGTGTATTTTTGAATAGAAAACTTGCGTTTTTATTGCTCTTGTACCTGGGGTACCCTTAGCATTTTTGGGAAAATCTCGTCAGTTTTTGAAAACGTCCGTTTGTGTATTTTTGAATAGAAAACTTGCGTTTTTATTGCTCTTGTACCTTGGGTACCCTTAGCATTTTTGGGAAAATCTCGTCAGTTTTTGAAAACGTCCGTTTGTGTATTTTTGAATAGAAAACTTGCGTTTTTATTCCTCTTGTATCTTTATTTTATCTTTTGAAATGTTTAAAATATACTTTTGCTAATAATAAAGAAAAAAAAATTTTTTCGATTTTTGTGAAAATTTCAATTTTTGATAAGTGTGTACCCTTAGCATTTTTGGGCAAAACTCGTCAGTTTTTGAAAACGTCCGTTTGTGTATTTTTGAATAGAAAACTTGCGTTTTTATTGCTCTTGTATCTTTATTTTATCTTTTTAAATGTTTAAAATATACTTTTGCTAATAATAGAGGAAAAAAAAATTTTTCGATTTTAGTGAAAATTTAAATTTTTGATAAGTGTACACACTTATCCTTAGCATTTTTGGGCAAAACTCGTCAGTTTTTGAAAACGTCCGTTTGTGTATTTTTGAATAGAAAACTTGCGTTTTTATTGCTGTTGTATCTTTATTTTATCTTTTTAAATGTTTAAAATATACTTTTGCTAATAATAGAGGAAAAAAAAATTTTTCGATTTTAGTGAAAATTTAAATTTTTGATAAGTGTACACACTTATCCTTAGCATTTTTGGGCAAAACTCGTCAGTTTTTGAAAACGTCCGTTTGTGTATTTTTGAATAGAAAACTTGCGTTTTTATTGCTCTTGTATCTTTATTTTATCTTTTTAAATGTTTAAAATATACTTTTGCTAATAATAGAGGAAAAAAAAATTTTTCGATTTTAGTGAAAATTTAAATTTTTGATAAGTGTACACACTTATCCTTAGCATTTTTGGGCAAAACTCGTCAGTTTTTGAAAACGTCCGTTTGTGTATTTTTGAATAGAAAACTTGCGTTTTTATTGCTCTTGTATCTTTATTTTATCTTTTTAAATGTTTAAAATATACTTTTGCTAATAATAGAGGAAAAAAAAATTTTTCGATTTTAGTGAAAATTTAAATTTTTGATAAGTGTACACACTTATCCTTAGCATTTTTGGGCAAAACTCGTCAGTTTTTGAAAACGTCCGTTTGTGTATTTTTGAATAGAAAACTTGCGTTTTTATTGCTCTTGTATCTTTATTTTATCTTTTTAAATGTTTAAAATATACTTTTGCTAATAATAGAGGAAAAAAAAATTTTATGATTTTTGTGAAAATTTCAATTTTTGATAAGTGTGTACCCTTAGCATTTTTGGGCAAAACTGGTCAGTTTTTGAAAACGTCCGTTTGTGTTTTATTGAATAGAAAACTTGCGTTTTTATTGCTCTTGTATTTTTATTTTATATTTTTAAATGTTTAAAATATACTTTTGCTAATAATAGAGGAAAAAAAATTTTTTCGATTTTTGTGAAAATTTCAATTTTTGATAACTGTGTACCCTTAGCATTTTTGGGCAAAACTGGTCAGTTTTTGAAAACGTCCGTTTGTGTTTTATTGAATAGAAAACTTGCGTTTTTATTGCTCTTGTATTTTTATTTTATATTTTTAAATGTTTAAAATATACTTTTGCTAATAATAGAGGAAAAAAAAATTTTTCGATTTTTGTGAAAATTTCAATTTTTGATAAGTGTGTACCCTTAGCATTTTTGGGCATTTTTATTGCTCTTGTATCTTTATTTTATCTTTTTAAATGTTTAAAATATACTTTTGCTAATAATAGAGGAAAAAAATTTTTTTCGATTTTTGTGAAAATTTCAATTTTTGATAAGAGGGTACCCTTTTTTTTTTTTTTTTTTTTTTTGATAATTTGTACCCTTAGCATTTTTGGGCAAAACTCGTCAGTTTTTGAAAACGTCCGTTTGTGTACTTTTGAATAGAAAACTTGCGTTTTTATTCCTCTTGTATCTTTATTTTATCTTTTTAAATGTTTAAAATATACTTTTGCTAATAATAGAGGAAAAAAATTTTTTCGATTTTTGTGAAAATTTCAATTTTTGATAAGTGTGTACCCTTAGCATTTTTGGGCAAAACTCGTCAGTTTTTGAAAACGTCCGTTTGTGTATTTTTGAATAGAAAACTTGCGTTTTTATTGCTCTTGTATCTTTATTTTATCTTTTTAAATGTTTAAAATATACTTTTGCTAATAATAGAGGAAAAAAAAATTTTTCGATTTTAGTGAAAATTTAAATTTTTGATAAGTGTACACACTTATCCTTAGCATTTTTGGGCAAAACTCGTCAGTTTTTGAAAACGTCCGTTTGTGTATTTTTGAATAGAAAACTTGCGTTTTTATTGCTCTTGTATCTTTATTTTATCTTTTTAAATGTTTAAAATATACTTTTGCTAATAATAGAGGAAAAAAAAATTTTATGATTTTTGTGAAAATTTCAATTTTTGATAAGTGTGTACCCTTAGCATTTTTGGGCAAAACTGGTCAGTTTTTGAAAACGTCCGTTTGTGTTTTATTGAATAGAAAACTTGCGTTTTTATTGCTCTTGTATTTTTATTTTATATTTTTAAATGTTTAAAATATACTTTTGCTAATAATAGAGGAAAAAAAATTTTTTCGATTTTTGTGAAAATTTCAATTTTTGATAACTGTGTACCCTTAGCATTTTTGGGCAAAACTGGTCAGTTTTTGAAAACGTCCGTTTGTGTTTTATTGAATAGAAAACTTGCGTTTTTATTGCTCTTGTATTTTTATTTTATATTTTTAAATGTTTAAAATATACTTTTGCTAATAATAGAGGAAAAAAAAATTTTTCGATTTTTGTGAAAATTTCAATTTTTGATAAGTGTGTACCCTTAGCATTTTTGGGCATTTTTATTGCTCTTGTATCTTTATTTTATCTTTTTAAATGTTTAAAATATACTTTTGCTAATAATAGAGGAAAAAAATTTTTTTCGATTTTTGTGAAAATTTCAATTTTTGATAAGAGGGTACCCTTTTTTTTTTTTTTTTTTTTTTTGATAATTTGTACCCTTAGCATTTTTGGGCAAAACTCGTCAGTTTTTGAAAACGTCCGTTTGTGTACTTTTGAATAGAAAACTTGCGTTTTTATTCCTCTTGTATCTTTATTTTATCTTTTTAAATGTTTAAAATATACTTTTGCTAATAATAGAGGAAAAAAATTTTTTCGACTTTTGTGAAAATTTCAATTTTTGATAAGAGGGTACCCTTAGCATTTTTGGGAAAATCTCGTCAGTTTTTGAAAACGTCCGTTTGTGTATTTTTGAATAGAAAACTTGCGTTTTTATTGCTCTTGTATCTTGCGTACCCTTAGCATTTTTGGGAAAATCTCGTCAGTTTTTGAAAACGTCCGTTTGTGTATTTTTGAATAGAAAACTCGCGTTTTTATTGCTCTTGTATCTTGGGTACCCTTAGCATTTTTGGGAAAATCTCGTCAGTTTTTGAAAACGTCCTTTTGTATATTTTTGAATAGAAATCTTGCGTTTTTGTTGCTGTTGTATCTTTATTTTATCTTTTTAAATGTTTAAAATATACTTTTGCTAATAATAGAGGAAAAAAATTTTTTCGACTTTTGTGAAAATTTCAATTTTTGATAAGAGGGTACCCTTAGCATTTTTGGGAAAATCTCGTCAGTTTTTGAAAACGTCCGTTTGTGTATTTTTGAATAGAAAACTTGCGTTTTTATTGCTCTTGTATCTTGCGTACCCTTAGCATTTTTGGGAAAATCTCGTCAGTTTTTGAAAACGTCCGTTTGTGTATTTTTGAATAGAAAACTCGCGTTTTTATTGCTCTTGTATCTTGGGTACCCTTAGCATTTTTGGGAAAATCTCGTTAGTTTTTGAAAACGTCCGTTTGTGTATTTTTGAATAGAAAACTTGCGTTTTTATTGCTCTTGTATCTTTATTTTATCTTTTTAAATGTTTAAAATATACTTTTGCTAATAATAGAGAAAAAAATGTTTTTCGATTTTTGTGAAAATTTCAATTTTTGATAAGGGGGTACCCTTAGCATTTTTGGGAAAATCTCGTCAGTTTTTGAAAACGTCCTTTTGTGTATTTTTGAATAGAAATCTTGCGTTTTTATTGCTGTTGTATCTTTATTTTATCTTTTTAAATGTTTAAAATATACTTTTGCTAATAATAGAGAAAAAAATGTTTTTCGACTTTTGTGAAAATTTCAATTTTTGATAAGAGGGTACCCTTAGCATTTTTGGGAAAATCTCGTCAGTTTTTGAAAACGTCCGTTTGTGTATTTTTGAATAGAAAACTTGCGTTTTTATTGCTCTTGTATCTTGCGTACCCTTAGCATTTTTGGGAAAATCTCGTCAGTTTTTGAAAACGTCCGTTTGTGTATTTTTGAATAGAAAACTCGCGTTTTTATTGCTCTTGTATCTTGCGTACCCTTAGCATTTTTGGGAAAATCTCGTCAGTTTTTGAAAACGTCCGTTTGTGTATTTTTGAATAGAAAACTCGCGTTTTTATTGCTCTTGTATCTTGGGTACCCTTAGCATTTTTGGGAAAATCTCGTTAGTTTTTGAAAACGTCCGTTTGTGTATTTTTGAATAGAAAACTTGCGTTTTTATTGCTCTTGTACCTGGGGTACCCTTAGCATTTTTGGGAAAATCTCGTCAGTTGTTGAAAACGTCCGTTTGTGTATTTTTGAATAGAAAACTTGCGTTTTTATTGCTCTTGTACCTGGGGTACCCTTAGCATTTTTGGGAAAATCTCGTCAGTTTTTGAAAACGTCCGTTTGTGTATTTTTGAATAGAAAACTTGCGTTTTTATTGCTCTTGTACCTTGGGTACCCTTAGCATTTTTGGGAAAATCTCGTCAGTTTTTGAAAGCGTCCGTTTGTGTATTTTTGAATAGAAAACTTGCGTTTTTATTCCTCTTGTATCTTTATTTTATCTTTTGAAATGTTTAAAATATACTTTTGCTAATAATAAAGAAAAAAAAAATTTTTCGATTTTTGTGAAAATTTCAATTTTTGATAAGTGTGTACCCTTAGCATTTTTGGGCAAAACTCGTCAGTTTTTGAAAACGTCCGTTTGTGTATTTTTGAATAGAAAACTTGCGTTTTTATTGCTCTTGTATCTTTATTTTATCTTTTTAAATGTTTAAAATATACTTTTGCTAATAATAGAGGAAAAAAAAATTTTATGATTTTTGTGAAAATTTCAATTTTTGATAAGTGTACACACTTATCCTTAGCATTTTTGGGCAAAACTCGTCAGTTTTTGAAAACGTCCGTTTGTGTATTTTTGAATAGAAAACTTGCGTTTTTATTGCTCTTGTATCTTTATTTTATCTTTTTAAATGTTTAAAATATACTTTTGCTAATAATAGAGGAAAAAAAAATTTTTCGATTTTTGTGAAAATTTCAATTTTTGATAAGTGTGTACCCTTAGCATTTTTGGGCAAAACTGGTCAGTTTTTGAAAACGTCCGTTTGTGTATTTTTGAATAGAAAACTTGCGTTTTTATTGCTCTTGTACCTGGGGTACCCTTAGCATTTTTGGGAAAATCTCGTCAGTTTTTGAAAACGTCCGTTTGTGTATTTTTGAATAGAAAACTTGCGTTTTTATTGCTCTTGTACCTTGGGTACCCTTAGCATTTTTGGGAAAATCTCGTCAGTTTTTGAAAACGTCCGTTTGTGTATTTTTGAATAGAAAACTTGCGTTTTTATTCCTCTTGTATCTTTATTTTATCTTTTGAAATGTTTAAAATATACTTTTGCTAATAATAAAGAAAAAAAAATTTTTTCGATTTTTGTGAAAATTTCAATTTTTGATAAGTGTGTACCCTTAGCATTTTTGGGCAAAACTCGTCAGTTTTTGAAAACGTCCGTTTGTGTATTTTTGAATAGAAAACTTACGTTTTTATTGCTCTTGTATCTTTATTTTATCTTTTTAAATGTTTAAAATATACTTTTGCTAATAATAGAGGAAAAAAAATTTTTTCGATTTTTGTGAAAATTTCAATTTTTGATAAGTGTGTACCCTTAGCATTTTTGGGAAAATCTCGTCAGTTTTTGAAAACGTCCGTTTGTGTATTTTTGAATAGAAAACTTGCGTTTTTATTCCTCTTGTATCTTTATTTTATCTTTTGAAATGTTTAAAATATACTTTTGCTAATAATAAAGAAAAAAAAATTTTTCGATTTTTGTGAAAATTTCAATTTTTGATAAGTGTGTACCCTTAGCATTTTTGGGCAAAACTGGTCAGTTTTTGAAAACGTCCGTTTGTGTATTTTTGAATAGAAAACTTGCGTTTTTATTGCTCTTGTACCTGGGGTACCCTTAGCATTTTTGGGAAAATCTCGTCAGTTTTTGAAAACGTCCGTTTGTGTATTTTTGAATAGAAAACTTGCGTTTTTATTGCTCTTGTATCTTTATTTTATCTTTTTAAATGTTTAAAATATACTTTTGCTAATAATAGAGGAAAAAAAAATTTTTCGATTTTTGTGAAAATTTCAATTTTTGATAAGTGTGTACCCTTAGCATTTTTGGGCAAAACTGGTCAGTTTTTGAAAACGTCCGTTTGTGTATTTTTGAATAGAAAACTTGCGTTTTTATTGCTCTTGTACCTGGGGTACCCTTAGCATTTTTGGGAAAATCTCGTCAGTTTTTGAAAACGTCCGTTTGTGTATTTTTGAATAGAAAACTTGCGTTTTTATTGCTCTTGTACCTTGGGTACCCTTAGCATTTTTGGGAAAATCTCGTCAGTTTTTGAAAACGTCCGTTTGTGTATTTTTGAATAGAAAACTTGCGTTTTTATTCCTCTTGTATCTTTATTTTATCTTTTGAAATGTTTAAAATATACTTTTGCTAATAATAAAGAAAAAAAAATTTTTTCGATTTTTGTGAAAATTTCAATTTTTGATAAGTGTGTACCCTTAGCATTTTTGGGCAAAACTCGTCAGTTTTTGAAAACGTCCGTTTGTGTATTTTTGAATAGAAAACTTACGTTTTTATTGCTCTTGTATCTTTATTTTATCTTTTTAAATGTTTAAAATATACTTTTGCTAATAATAGAGGAAAAAAAAATTTTTCGATTTTAGTGAAAATTTAAATTTTTGATAAGTGTACACACTTATCCTTAGCATTTTTGGGCAAAACTCGTCAGTTTTTGAAAACGTCCGTTTGTGTATTTTTGAATAGAAAACTTGCGTTTTTATTGCTGTTGTATCTTTATTTTATCTTTTTAAATGTTTAAAATATACTTTTGCTAATAATAGAGGAAAAAAAAATTTTTCGATTTTAGTGAAAATTTAAATTTTTGATAAGTGTACACACTTATCCTTAGCATTTTTGGGCAAAACTCGTCAGTTTTTGAAAACGTCCGTTTGTGTATTTTTGAATAGAAAACTTGCGTTTTTATTGCTCTTGTATCTTTATTTTATCTTTTTAAATGTTTAAAATATACTTTTGCTAATAATAGAGGAAAAAAAAATTTTTCGATTTTTGTGAAAATTTCAATTTTTGATAAGTGTGTACCCTTAGCATTTTTGGGCAAAACTGGTCAGTTTTTGAAAACGTCCGTTTGTGTATTTTTGAATAGAAAACTTGCGTTTTTATTGCTCTTGTACCTGGGGTACCCTTAGCATTTTTGGGAAAATCTCGTCAGTTTTTGAAAACGTCCGTTTGTGTATTTTTGAATAGAAAACTTGCGTTTTTATTGCTCTTGTACCTTGGGTACCCTTAGCATTTTTGGGAAAATCTCGTCAGTTTTTGAAAACGTCCGTTTGTGTATTTTTGAATAGAAAACTTGCGTTTTTATTCCTCTTGTATCTTTATTTTATCTTTTGAAATGTTTAAAATATACTTTTGCTAATAATAAAGAAAAAAAATTTTTTCGATTTTTGTGAAAATTTCAATTTTTGATAAGTGTGTACCCTTAGCATTTTTGGGCAAAACTCGTCAGTTTTTGAAAACGTCCGTTTGTGTATTTTTGAATAGAAAACTTGCGTTTTTATTGCTGTTGTATCTTTATTTTATCTTTTTAAATGTTTAAAATATACTTTTGCTAATAATAGAGGAAAAAAAAATTTTTCGATTTTAGTGAAAATTTAAATTTTTGATAAGTGTACACACTTATCCTTAGCATTTTTGGGCAAAACTCGTCAGTTTTTGAAAACGTCCGTTTGTGTATTTTTGAATAGAAAACTTGCGTTTTTATTGCTCTTGTATCTTTATTTTATCTTTTTAAATGTTTAAAATATACTTTTGCTAATAATAGAGGAAAAAAAAATTTTTCGATTTTTGTGAAAATTTCAATTTTTGATAAGTGTGTACCCTTAGCATTTTTGGGCAAAACTCGTCAGTTTTTGAAAACGTCCGTTTGTGTATTTTTGAATAGAAAACTTGCGTTTTTATTGCTGTTGTATCTTTATTTTATCTTTTTAAATGTTTAAAATATACTTTTGCTAATAATAGAGGAAAAAAAAATTTTTCGATTTTAGTGAAAATTTAAATTTTTGATAAGTGTACACACTTATCCTTAGCATTTTTGGGCAAAACTCGTCAGTTTTTGAAAACGTCCGTTTGTGTATTTTTGAATAGAAAACTTGCGTTTTTATTGCTCTTGTATCTTTATTTTATCTTTTTAAATGTTTAAAATATACTTTTGCTAATAATAGAGGAAAAAAAAATTTTTCGATTTTTGTGAAAATTTCAATTTTTGATAAGTGTGTACCCTTAGCATTTTTGGGCAAAACTCGTCAGTTTTTGAAAACGTCCGTTTGTGTATTTTTGAATAGAAAACTTGCGTTTTTATTGCTGTTGTATCTTTATTTTATCTTTTTAAATGTTTAAAATATACTTTTGCTAATAATAGAGGAAAAAAAAATTTTTCGATTTTAGTGAAAATTTAAATTTTTGATAAGTGTACACACTTATCCTTAGCATTTTTGGGCAAAACTCGTCAGTTTTTGAAAACGTCCGTTTGTGTATTTTTGAATAGAAAACTTGCGTTTTTATTGCTGTTGTATCTTTATTTTATCTTTTTAAATGTTTAAAATATACTTTTGCTAATAATAGAGGAAAAAAAAATTTTTCGATTTTAGTGAAAATTTAAATTTTTGATAAGTGTACACACTTATCCTTAGCATTTTTGGGCAAAACTCGTCAGTTTTTGAAAACGTCCGTTTGTGTATTTTTGAATAGAAAACTTGCGTTTTTATTGCTGTTGTATCTTTATTTTATCTTTTTAAATGTTTAAAATATACTTTTGCTAATAATAGAGGAAAAAAAAATTTTTCGATTTTAGTGAAAATTTAAATTTTTGATAAGTGTACACACTTATCCTTAGCATTTTTGGGCAAAACTCGTCAGTTTTTGAAAACGTCCGTTTGTGTATTTTTGAATAGAAAACTTGCGTTTTTATTGCTCTTGTATCTTTATTTTATCTTTTTAAATGTTTAAAATATACTTTTGCTAATAATAGAGGAAAAAAAAATTTTTCGATTTTTGTGAAAATTTCAATTTTTGATAAGTGTGTACCCTTAGCATTTTTGGGCAAAACTCGTCAGTTTTTGAAAACGTCCGTTTGTGTATTTTTGAATAGAAAACTTGCGTTTTTATTGCTGTTGTATCTTTATTTTATCTTTTTAAATGTTTAAAATATACTTTTGCTAATAATAGAGGAAAAAAAAATTTTTCGATTTTAGTGAAAATTTAAATTTTTGATAAGTGTACACACTTATCCTTAGCATTTTTGGGCAAAACTCGTCAGTTTTTGAAAACGTCCGTTTGTGTATTTTTGAATAGAAAACTTGCGTTTTTATTGCTGTTGTATCTTTATTTTATCTTTTTAAATGTTTAAAATATACTTTTGCTAATAATAGAGGAAAAAAAAATTTTTCGATTTTAGTGAAAATTTAAATTTTTGATAAGTGTACACACTTATCCTTAGCATTTTTGGGCAAAACTCGTCAGTTTTTGAAAACGTCCGTTTGTGTATTTTTGAATAGAAAACTTGCGTTTTTATTGCTCTTGTATCTTTATTTTATCTTTTTAAATGTTTAAAATATACTTTTGCTAATAATAGAGGAAAAAAAAATTTTTCGATTTTTGTGAAAATTTCAATTTTTGATAAGTGTGTACCCTTAGCATTTTTGGGCAAAACTGGTCAGTTTTTGAAAACGTCCGTTTGTGTATTTTTGAATAGAAAACTTGCGTTTTTATTGCTCTTGTACCTGGGGTACCCTTAGCATTTTTGGGCAAAACTGGTCAGTTTTTGAAAACGTCCGTTTGTGTATTTTTGAATAGAAAACTTGCGTTTTTATTGCTCTTGTACCTGGGGTACCCTTAGCATTTTTGGGAAAATCTCGTCAGTTTTTGAAAACGTCCGTTTGTGTATTTTTGAATAGAAAACTTGCGTTTTTATTCCTCTTGTATCTTTATTTTATCTTTTGAAATGTTTAAAATATACTTTTGCTAATAATAGAGGAAAAAAAAATTTTTCGATTTTAGTGAAAATTTAAATTTTTGATAAGTGTACACACTTATCCTTAGCATTTTTGGGCAAAACTCGTCAGTTTTTGAAAACGTCCGTTTGTGTATTTTTGAATAGAAAACTTGCGTTTTTATTGCTCTTGTATCTTTATTTTATCTTTTTAAATGTTTAAAATATACTTTTGCTAATAATAGAGGAAAAAAAAATTTTTCGATTTTTGTGAAAATTTCAATTTTTGATAAGTGTGTACCCTTAGCATTTTTGGGCAAAACTCGTCAGTTTTTGAAAACGTCCGTTTGTGTATTTTTGAATAGAAAACTTGCGTTTTTATTGCTGTTGTATCTTTATTTTATCTTTTTAAATGTTTAAAATATACTTTTGCTAATAATAGAGGAAAAAAAAATTTTTCGATTTTAGTGAAAATTTAAATTTTTGATAAGTGTACACACTTATCCTTAGCATTTTTGGGCAAAACTCGTCAGTTTTTGAAAACGTCCGTTTGTGTATTTTTGAATAGAAAACTTGCGTTTTTATTGCTGTTGTATCTTTATTTTATCTTTTTAAATGTTTAAAATATACTTTTGCTAATAATAGAGGAAAAAAAAATTTTTCGATTTTAGTGAAAATTTAAATTTTTGATAAGTGTACACACTTATCCTTAGCATTTTTGGGCAAAACTCGTCAGTTTTTGAAAACGTCCGTTTGTGTATTTTTGAATAGAAAACTTGCGTTTTTATTGCTCTTGTATCTTTATTTTATCTTTTTAAATGTTTAAAATATACTTTTGCTAATAATAGAGGAAAAAAAAATTTTTCGATTTTTGTGAAAATTTCAATTTTTGATAAGTGTGTACCCTTAGCATTTTTGGGCAAAACTCGTCAGTTTTTGAAAACGTCCGTTTGTGTATTTTTGAATAGAAAACTTGCGTTTTTATTGCTGTTGTATCTTTATTTTATCTTTTTAAATGTTTAAAATATACTTTTGCTAATAATAGAGGAAAAAAAAATTTTTCGATTTTAGTGAAAATTTAAATTTTTGATAAGTGTACACACTTATCCTTAGCATTTTTGGGCAAAACTCGTCAGTTTTTGAAAACGTCCGTTTGTGTATTTTTGAATAGAAAACTTGCGTTTTTATTGCTGTTGTATCTTTATTTTATCTTTTTAAATGTTTAAAATATACTTTTGCTAATAATAGAGGAAAAAAAAATTTTTCGATTTTAGTGAAAATTTAAATTTTTGATAAGTGTACACACTTATCCTTAGCATTTTTGGGCAAAACTCGTCAGTTTTTGAAAACGTCCGTTTGTGTATTTTTGAATAGAAAACTTGCGTTTTTATTGCTCTTGTATCTTTATTTTATCTTTTTAAATGTTTAAAATATACTTTTGCTAATAATAGAGGAAAAAAAAATTTTTCGATTTTTGTGAAAATTTCAATTTTTGATAAGTGTGTACCCTTAGCATTTTTGGGCAAAACTGGTCAGTTTTTGAAAACGTCCGTTTGTGTATTTTTGAATAGAAAACTTGCGTTTTTATTGCTCTTGTACCTGGGGTACCCTTAGCATTTTTGGGAAAATCTCGTCAGTTTTTGAAAACGTCCGTTTGTGTATTTTTGAATAGAAAACTTGCGTTTTTATTGCTCTTGTACCTTGGGTACCCTTAGCATTTTTGGGAAAATCTCGTCAGTTTTTGAAAACGTCCGTTTGTGTATTTTTGAATAGAAAACTTGCGTTTTTATTCCTCTTGTATCTTTATTTTATCTTTTGAAATGTTTAAAATATACTTTTGCTAATAATAAAGAAAAAAAAATTTTTTCGATTTTTGTGAAAATTTCAATTTTTGATAAGTGTGTACCCTTAGCATTTTTGGGCAAAACTCGTCAGTTTTTGAAAACGTCCGTTTGTGTATTTTTGAATAGAAAACTTGCGTTTTTATTGCTCTTGTATCTTTATTTTATCTTTTTAAATGTTTAAAATATACTTTTGCTAATAATAGAGGAAAAAAAAATTTTTCGATTTTAGTGAAAATTTAAATTTTTGATAAGTGTACACACTTATCCTTAGCATTTTTGGGCAAAACTCGTCAGTTTTTGAAAACGTCCGTTTGTGTATTTTTGAATAGAAAACTTGCGTTTTTATTGCTGTTGTATCTTTATTTTATCTTTTTAAATGTTTAAAATATACTTTTGCTAATAATAGAGGAAAAAAAAATTTTTCGATTTTAGTGAAAATTTAAATTTTTGATAAGTGTACACACTTATCCTTAGCATTTTTGGGCAAAACTCGTCAGTTTTTGAAAACGTCCGTTTGTGTATTTTTGAATAGAAAACTTGCGTTTTTATTGCTCTTGTATCTTTATTTTATCTTTTTAAATGTTTAAAATATACTTTTGCTAATAATAGAGGAAAAAAAATTTTTTCGATTTTTGTGAAAATTTCAATTTTTGATAAGTGTGTACCCTTAGCATTTTTGGGCAAAACTCGTCAGTTTTTGAAAACGTCCGTTTGTGTATTTTTGAATAGAAAACTTGCGTTTTTATTGCTCTTGTATCTTGCGTACCCTTAGCATTTTTGGGAAAATCTCGTCAGTTTTTGAAAACGTCCGTTTGTGTATTTTTGAATAGAAAACTCGCGTTTTTATTGCTCTTGTATCTTGGGTACCCTTAGCATTTTTGGGAAAATCTCGTTAGTTTTTGAAAACGTCCGTTTGTGTATTTTTGAATAGAAAACTTGCGTTTTTATTGCTCTTGTATCTTTATTTTATCTTTTTAAATGTTTAAAATATACTTTTGCTAATAATAGAGAAAAAAATGTTTTTCGATTTTTGTGAAAATTTCAATTTTTGATAAGGGGGTACCCTTAGCATTTTTGGGAAAATCTCGTCAGTTTTTGAAAACGTCCTTTTGTGTATTTTTGAATAGAAATCTTGCGTTTTTATTGCTGTTGTATCTTTATTTTATCTTTTTAAATGTTTAAAATATACTTTTGCTAATAATAGAGGAAAAAAAATTTTTTCGATTTTTGTGAAAATTTCAATTTTTGATAAGTGTGTACCCTTAGCATTTTTGGGAAAATCTCGTCAGTTGTTGAAAACGTCCGTTTGTGTATTTTTGAATAGAAAACTTGCGTTTTTATTGCTCTTGTACCTTGGGTACCCTTAGCATTTTTGGGAAAATCTCGTCAGTTTTTGAAAACGTCCGTTTGTGTATTTTTGAATAGAAAACTTGCGTTTTTATTCCTCTTGTATCTTTATTTTATCTTTTGAAATGTTTAAAATATACTTTTGCTAATAATAGAGGAAAAAAAAATTTTTCCATTTTTGTGAAAATTTCAATTTTTGATAAGTGTGTACCCTTAGCATTTTTGGGCAAAACTCGTCAGTTTTTGAAAACGTCCGTTTGTGTATTTTTGAATAGAAAACTTGCGTTTTTATTGCTCTTGTACCTTGGGTACCCTTAGCATTTTTGGGAAAATCTCGTCAGTTTTTGAAAACGTCCGTTTGTGTATTTTTGAATAGAAAACTTGCGTTTTTATTGCTCTTGTACCTTGGGTACCCTTAGCATTTTTGGGAAAATCTCGTCAGTTTTTGAAAACGTCCGTTTGTGTATTTTTGAATAGAAAACTTGCGTTTTTATTGCTCTTGTATCTTTATTTTATCTTTTTAAATGTTTAAAATATACTTTTGCTAATAATAGAGGAAAAAAAAATTTTTCGATTTTAGTGAAAATTTAAATTTTTGATAAGTGTACACACTTATCCTTAGCATTTTTGGGCAAAACTCGTCAGTTTTTGAAAACGTCCGTTTGTGTATTTTTGAATAGAAAACTTGCGTTTTTATTGCTCTTGTATCTTTATTTTATCTTTTTAAATGTTTAAAATATACTTTTGCTAATAATAGAGGAAAAAAAAATTTTTCGATTTTAGTGAAAATTTAAATTTTTGATAAGTGTACACACTTATCCTTAGCATTTTTGGGCAAAACTCGTCAGTTTTTGAAAACGTCCGTTTGTGTATTTTTGAATAGAAAACTTGCGTTTTTATTGCTGTTGTATCTTTATTTTATCTTTTTAAATGTTTAAAATATACTTTTGCTAATAATAGAGGAAAAAAAAATTTTTCGATTTTAGTGAAAATTTAAATTTTTGATAAGTGTACACACTTATCCTTAGCATTTTTGGGCAAAACTCGTCAGTTTTTGAAAACGTCCGTTTGTGTATTTTTGAATAGAAAACTTGCGTTTTTATTGCTCTTGTATCTTTATTTTATCTTTTTAAATGTTTAAAATATACTTTTGCTAATAATAGAGGAAAAAAAATTTTTTCGATTTTTGTGAAAATTTCAATTTTTGATAAGTGTGTACCCTTAGCATTTTTGGGCAAAACTCGTCAGTTTTTGAAAACGTCCGTTTGTGTATTTTTGAATAGAAAACTTGCGTTTTTATTGCTCTTGTATCTTTATTTTATCTTTTTAAATGTTTAAAATATACTTTTGCTAATAATAGAGGAAAAAAAAATTTTTCGATTTTAGTGAAAATTTAAATTTTTGATAAGTGTACACACTTATCCTTAGCATTTTTGGGCAAAACTCGTCAGTTTTTGAAAACGTCCGTTTGTGTATTTTTGAATAGAAAACTTGCGTTTTTATTGCTCTTGTATCTTTATTTTATCTTTTTAAATGTTTAAAATATACTTTTGCTAATAATAGAGGAAAAAAAAATTTTATGATTTTTGTGAAAATTTCAATTTTTGATAAGTGTGTACCCTTAGCATTTTTGGGCAAAACTGGTCAGTTTTTGAAAACGTCCGTTTGTGTTTTATTGAATAGAAAACTTGCGTTTTTATTGCTCTTGTATTTTTATTTTATATTTTTAAATGTTTAAAATATACTTTTGCTAATAATAGAGGAAAAAAAATTTTTTCGATTTTTGTGAAAATTTCAATTTTTGATAAGTGTGTACCCTTAGCATTTTTGGGCAAAACTGGTCAGTTTTTGAAAACGTCCGTTTGTGTTTTATTGAATAGAAAACTTGCGTTTTTATTGCTCTTGTATTTTTATTTTATATTTTTAAATGTTTAAAATATACTTTTGCTAATAATAGAGGAAAAAAAAATTTTTCGATTTTTGTGAAAATTTCAATTTTTGATATTTTTGGGCAAAACTCGTCAGTTTTTGAAAACGTCCGTTTGTGTATTTTTGAATAGAAAACTTGCGTTTTTATTGCTCTTGTATCTTTATTTTATCTTTTTAAATGTTTAAAATATACTTTTGCTAATAATAGAGGAAAAAAAATTTTTTCGATTTTTGTGAAAATTTCAATTTTTGATAAGTGTGTACCCTTAGCATTTTTGGGCAAAACTCGTCAGTTTTTGAAAACGTCCGTTTGTGTATTTTTGAATAGAAAACTTGCGTTTTTATTGCTCTTGTATCTTGCGTACCCTTAGCATTTTTGGGAAAATCTCGTCAGTTTTTGAAAACGTCCGTTTGTGTATTTTTGAATAGAAAACTCGCGTTTTTATTGCTCTTGTATCTTGGGTACCCTTAGCATTTTTGGGAAAATCTCGTTAGTTTTTGAAAACGTCCGTTTGTGTATTTTTGAATAGAAAACTTGCGTTTTTATTGCTCTTGTATCTTTATTTTATCTTTTTAAATGTTTAAAATATACTTTTGCTAATAATAGAGAAAAAAATGTTTTTCGATTTTTGTGAAAATTTCAATTTTTGATAAGGGGGTACCCTTAGCATTTTTGGGAAAATCTCGTCAGTTTTTGAAAACGTCCTTTTGTGTATTTTTGAATAGAAATCTTGCGTTTTTATTGCTGTTGTATCTTTATTTTATCTTTTTAAATGTTTAAAATATACTTTTGCTAATAATAGAGGAAAAAAAATTTTTTCGATTTTTGTGAAAATTTCAATTTTTGATAAGTGTGTACCCTTAGCATTTTTGGGAAAATCTCGTCAGTTGTTGAAAACGTCCGTTTGTGTATTTTTGAATAGAAAACTTGCGTTTTTATTGCTCTTGTACCTTGGGTACCCTTAGCATTTTTGGGAAAATCTCGTCAGTTTTTGAAAACGTCCGTTTGTGTATTTTTGAATAGAAAACTTGCGTTTTTATTCCTCTTGTATCTTTATTTTATCTTTTGAAATGTTTAAAATATACTTTTGCTAATAATAGAGGAAAAAAAAATTTTTCGATTTTTGTGAAAATTTCAATTTTTGATAAGTGTGTACCCTTAGCATTTTTGGGCAAAACTCGTCAGTTTTTGAAAACGTCCGTTTGTGTATTTTTGAATAGAAAACTTGCGTTTTTATTGCTCTTGTACCTTGGGTACCCTTAGCATTTTTGGGAAAATCTCGTCAGTTTTTGAAAACGTCCGTTTGTGTATTTTTGAATAGAAAACTTGCGTTTTTATTGCTCTTGTACCTTGGGTACCCTTAGCATTTTTGGGAAAATCTCGTCAGTTTTTGAAAACGTCCGTTTGTGTATTTTTGAATAGAAAACTTGCGTTTTTATTGCTCTTGTATCTTTATTTTATCTTTTTAAATGTTTAAAATATACTTTTGCTAATAATAGAGGAAAAAAAAATTTTTCGATTTTAGTGAAAATTTAAATTTTTGATAAGTGTACACACTTATCCTTAGCATTTTTGGGCAAAACTCGTCAGTTTTTGAAAACGTCCGTTTGTGTATTTTTGAATAGAAAACTTGCGTTTTTATTGCTCTTGTATCTTTATTTTATCTTTTTAAATGTTTAAAATATACTTTTGCTAATAATAGAGGAAAAAAAAATTTTTCGATTTTAGTGAAAATTTAAATTTTTGATAAGTGTACACACTTATCCTTAGCATTTTTGGGCAAAACTCGTCAGTTTTTGAAAACGTCCGTTTGTGTATTTTTGAATAGAAAACTTGCGTTTTTATTGCTGTTGTATCTTTATTTTATCTTTTTAAATGTTTAAAATATACTTTTGCTAATAATAGAGGAAAAAAAAATTTTTCGATTTTAGTGAAAATTTAAATTTTTGATAAGTGTACACACTTATCCTTAGCATTTTTGGGCAAAACTCGTCAGTTTTTGAAAACGTCCGTTTGTGTATTTTTGAATAGAAAACTTGCGTTTTTATTGCTCTTGTATCTTTATTTTATCTTTTTAAATGTTTAAAATATACTTTTGCTAATAATAGAGGAAAAAAAATTTTTTCGATTTTTGTGAAAATTTCAATTTTTGATAAGTGTGTACCCTTAGCATTTTTGGGCAAAACTCGTCAGTTTTTGAAAACGTCCGTTTGTGTATTTTTGAATAGAAAACTTGCGTTTTTATTGCTCTTGTATCTTTATTTTATCTTTTTAAATGTTTAAAATATACTTTTGCTAATAATAGAGGAAAAAAAAATTTTTCGATTTTAGTGAAAATTTAAATTTTTGATAAGTGTACACACTTATCCTTAGCATTTTTGGGCAAAACTCGTCAGTTTTTGAAAACGTCCGTTTGTGTATTTTTGAATAGAAAACTTGCGTTTTTATTGCTCTTGTATCTTTATTTTATCTTTTTAAATGTTTAAAATATACTTTTGCTAATAATAGAGGAAAAAAAAATTTTATGATTTTTGTGAAAATTTCAATTTTTGATAAGTGTGTACCCTTAGCATTTTTGGGCAAAACTGGTCAGTTTTTGAAAACGTCCGTTTGTGTTTTATTGAATAGAAAACTTGCGTTTTTATTGCTCTTGTATTTTTATTTTATATTTTTAAATGTTTAAAATATACTTTTGCTAATAATAGAGGAAAAAAAATTTTTTCGATTTTTGTGAAAATTTCAATTTTTGATAAGGTACCCTTTTTTTTTTTTTTTTTTTTTTTGATAATTTGTACCATTAGCATTTTTGGGGAAATCTCGTCAATTTTTGAAAACGTCCGTTTGTGTTTTATTGAATAGAAAACTTGCGTTTTTATTGCTCTTGTATTTTTATTTTATATTTTTAAATGTTTAAAATATACTTTTGCTAATAATAGAGGAAAAAAAATTTTTTCGATTTTTGTGAAAATTTCAATTTTTGATAAGTGTGTACCCTTAGCATTTTTGGGCAAAACTGGTCAGTTTTTGAAAACGTCCGTTTGTGTTTTATTGAATAGAAAACTTGCGTTTTTATTGCTCTTGTATCTTTATTTTATCTTTTTAAATGTTTAAAATATACTTTTGCTAATAATAGAGAAAAAAAAAATTTTTCGATTTTTGTGAAAATTTCAATTTTTGATAAGTGTGTACCCTTAGCATTTTTGGGCAAAACTCGTCAGTTTTTGAAAACGTCCGTTTGTGTATTTTTGAATAGAAAACTTGCGTTTTTATTGCTCTTGTATCTTTATTTTATCTTTTTAAATGTTTAAAATATACTTTTGCTAATAATAGAGGAAAAAAAAATTTTTCGATTTTTGTGAAAATTTCAATTTTTGATAAGTGTGTACCCTTAGCATTTTTGGGCAAAACTCGTCAGTTTTTGAAAACGTCCGTTTGTGTATTTTTGAATAGAAAACTTGCGTTTTTATTGCTCTTGTATCTTTATTTTATCTTTTTAAATGTTTAAAATATACTTTTGCTAATAATAGAGGAAAAAAAATTTTTTCGATTTTTGTGAAAATTTCAATTTTTGATAAGTGTGTACCCTTAGCATTTTTGGGCAAAACTGGTCAGTTTTTGAAAACGTCCGTTTGTGTTTTATTGAATAGAAAACTTGCGTTTTTATTGCTCTTGTATTTTTATTTTATATTTTTAAATGTTTAAAATATACTTTTGCTAATAATAGAGGAAAAAAAAATTTTTCGATTTTTGTGAAAATTTCAATTTTTGATAAGTGTGTACCCTTAGCATTTTTGGGCAAAACTCGTCAGTTTTTGAAAACGTCCGTTTGTGTATTTTTGAATAGAAAACTTGCGTTTTTATTGCTCTTGTATCTTTATTTTATCTTTTTAAATGTTTAAAATATACTTTTGCTAATAATAGAGGAAAAAAAAATTTTTCGATTTTTGTGAAAATTTCAATTTTTGATAAGTGTGTACCCTTAGCATTTTTGGGCAAAACTCGTCAGTTTTTGAAAACGTCAGTTTGTGTATTTTTGAATAGAAAACTTGCGTTTTTATTGCTCTTGTATCTTTATTTTATCTTTTTAAATGTTTAAAATATACTTTTGCTAATAATAGAGGAAAAAAAAATTTTTCGATTTTTGTGAAAATTTCAATTTTTGATAAGTGTGTACCCTTAGCATTTTTGGGCAAAACTCGTCAGTTTTTGAAAACGTCCGTTTATGTATTTTTGAATAGAAGTCTTGCGTTTTTATTGCTCTTGCATCTTTATTTTATCTTTTTAAATGTTTAAAATATACTTTTGCTAATAATAGAGGAAAAAAAAATTTTTCGATTTTAGTGAAAATTTAAATTTTTGATAAGTGTACACACTTATCCTTAGCATTTTTGGGCAAAACTCGTCAGTTTTTGAAAACGTCCGTTTGTGTATTTTTGAATAGAAAACTTGCGTTTTTATTGCTCTTGTATCTTTATTTTATCTTTTTAAATGTTTAAAATATACTTTTGCTAATAATAGAGGAAAAAAAAATTTTTCGATTTTTGTGAAAATTTCAATTTTTGATAAGTGTGTACCCTTAGCATTTTTGGGCAAAACTCGTCAGTTTTTGAAAACGTCCGTTTGTGTATTTTTGAATAGAAAACTTGTGTTTTTATTGCTCTTGTATCTTTTTTTTATCTTTTTAAATGTTTAAAATATACTTTTGCTAATAATAGAGGAAAAAAAATTTTTTCGATTTTTGTGAAAATTTCAATTTTTGATAAGTGTGTACCCTTAGCATTTTTGGGCAAAACTCGTCAGTTTTTGAAAACGTCCGTTTGTGTTTTATTGAATAGAAAACTTGCGTTTTTATTGCTCTTGTATTTTTATTTTATATTTTTAAATGTTTAAAATATACTTTTGCTAATAATAGAGGAAAAAAAAATTTTTCGATTTTTGTGAAAATTTCCATTTTTGATATTTTTGGGCAAAACTCGTCAGTTTTTGAAAACGTCCGTTTGTGTATTTTTGAATAGAAAACTTGCGTTTTTATTGCTCTTGTATCTTTATTTTATCTTTTGAAATGTTTAAAATATACTTTTGCTAATAATAAAGAAAAAAAAATTTTTTCGATTTTTGTGAAAATTTAAATTTTTGATAAGGCATTTTTTAGCATTTTTGGGCAAAACTCGTCAGTTTTTGAAAACGTCCGTTTGTGTATTTTTGAATAGAAAACTTGCGTTTTTATTGCTCTTGTATCTTTATTTTATCTTTTTAAATGTTTAAAATATACTTTTGCTAATAATAGAGGAAAAAAAAATTTTTCGATTTTTGTGAAAATTTCAATTTTTGATAAGTGTGTACCCTTAGCATTTTTGGGCAAAACTCGTCAGTTTTTGAAAACGTCCGTTTGTGTATTTTTGAATAGAAAACTTGCGTTTTTATTGCTCTTGTATCTTTATTTTATCTTTTTAAATGTTTAAAATATACTTTTGCTAATAATAGAGGAAAAAAAAATTTTTCGATTTTTGTGAAAATTTCAATTTTTGATAAGTGTGTACCCTTAGCATTTTTGGGCAAAACTCGTCAGTTTTTGAAAACGTCCGTTTATGTATTTTTGAATAGAAGTCTTGCGTTTTTATTGCTCTTGTATCTTTATTTTATCTTTTTAAATGTTTAAAATATACTTTTGCTAATAATAGAGAAAAAAAAAATTTTTCGATTTTAGTGAAAATTTAAATTTTTGATAAGTGTACACACTTATCCTTAGCATTTTTGGGCAAAACTCGTCAGTTTTTGAAAACGTCCGTTTGTGTATTTTTGAATAGAAAACTTGCGTTTTTATTGCTCTTGTATCTTTATTTTATCTTTTTAAATGTTTAAAATATACTTTTGCTAATAATAGAGGAAAAAAAAATTTTTCGATTTTTGTGAAAATTTCAATTTTTGATATTTTTGGGCAAAACTCGTCAGTTTTTGAAAACGTCCGTTTGTGTATTTTTGAATAGAAAACTTGCGTTTTTATTGCTCTTGTATCTTTATTTTATCTTTTGAAATGTTTAAAATATACTTTTGCTAATAATAAAGAAAAAAAAATTTTTTCGATTTTTGTGAAAATTTCAATTTTTGATAAGTGTGTACCCTTAGCATTTTTGGGCAAAACTCGTCAGTTTTTGAAAACGTCCGTTTGTGTATTTTTGAATAGAAAACTTGCGTTTTTATTGCTCTTGTATCTTTATTTTATCTTTTTAAATGTTTAAAATATACTTTTGCTAATAATAGAGGAAAAAAAAATTTTTCGATTTTTGTGAAAATTTCAATTTTTGATAATTGCCCTTAGCATTTTTGGGCAAAACTCGTCAGTTTTTGAAAACGTCCGTTTATGTATTTTTGAATAGAAGTCTTGCGTTTTTATTGCTCTTGTATCTTTATTTTATCTTTTTAAATGTTTAAAATATACTTTTGCTAATAATAGAGGAAAAAAAAATTTTTCGATTTTTGTGAAAATTTCAATTTTTGATAAGTGTGTACCCTTAGCATTTTTGGGCAAAACTCGTCAGTTTTTGAAAACGTCCGTTTGTGTATTTTTGAATAGAAAACTTGCGTTTTTATTGCTCTTGTATCTTTATTTTATCTTTTTAAATGTTTAAAATATACTTTTGCTAATAATAGAGGAAAAAAAAATTTTTCGATTTTTGTGAAAATTTCCATTTTTGATATTTTTGGGCAAAACTCGTCAGTTTTTGAAAACGTCCGTTTGTGTATTTTTGAATAGAAAACTTGCGTTTTTATTGCTCTTGTATCTTTATTTTATCTTTTTAAATGTTTAAAATATACTTTTGCTAATAATAGAGGAAAAAAAAATTTTTCGATTTTTGTGAAAATTTCAATTTTTGATAATTGCCCTTAGCATTTTTGGGCAAAACTCGTCAGTTTTTGAAAACGTCCGTTTATGTATTTTTGAATAGAAGTCTTGCGTTTTTATTGCTCTTGTATCTTTATTTTATCTTTTTAAATGTTTAAAATATACTTTTGCTAATAATAGAGGAAAAAAAAATTTTTCGATTTTTGTGAAAATTTCAATTTTTGATAAGTGTGTACCCTTAGCATTTTTGGGCAAAACTCGTCAGTTTTTGAAAACGTCCGTTTGTGTATTTTTGAATAGAAAACTTGCGTTTTTATTGCTCTTGTATCTTTATTTTATCTTTTTAAATGTTTAAAATATACTTTTGCTAATAATAGAGGAAAAAAAAATTTTTCGATTTTTGTGAAAATTTCAATTTTTGATAAGTGTGTACCCTTAGCATTTTTGGGCAAAACTCGTCAGTTTTTGAAAACGTCCGTTTATGTATTTTTGAATAGAAGTTTTGCGTTTTTATTGCTCTTGTATCTTTATTTTATCTTTTTAAATGTTTAAAATATACTTTTGCTAATAATAGAGGAAAAAAAAATTTTTCGATTTTTGTGAAAATTTCAATTTTTGATAAGTGTGTACCCTTAGCATTTTTGGGCAAAACTCGTCAGTTTTTGAAAACGTCCGTTTGTGTATTTTTGAATAGAAAACTTGCGTTTTTATTGCTCTTGTATCTTTATTTTATCTTTTTAAATGTTTAAAATATACTTTTGCTAATAATAGAGGAAAAAAAATTTTTTCGATTTTTGTGAAAATTTCAATTTTTGATAAGTGTGTACCCTTAGCATTTTTGGGCAAAACTCGTCAGTTTTTGAAAACGTCCGTTTATGTATTTTTGAATAGAAGTCTTGCGTTTTTATTGCTCTTGTATCTTTATTTTATCTTTTTAAATGTTTAAAATATACTTTTGCTAATAATAGAGGAAAAAAAAATTTTTCGATTTTTGTGAAAATTTCAATTTTTGATAAGTGTGTACCCTTAGCATTTTTGGGCAAAACTCGTCAGTTTTTGAAAACGTCCGTTTATGTATTTTTGAATAGAAGTCTTGCGTTTTTATTCCTCTTGTATCTTTATTTTATCTTTTTAAATGTTTAAAATATACTTTTGCTAATAATAGAGGAAAAAAAAATTTTTCGATTTTTGTGAAAATTTCAATTTTTGATAAGTGTGTACCCTTAGCATTTTTGGGCAAAACTCGTCAGTTTTTGAAAACGTCCGTTTATGTATTTTTGAATAGAAGTCTTGCGTTTTTATTCCTCTTGTATCTTTATTTTATCTTTTTAAATGTTTAAAATATACTTTTGCTAATAATAGAGGAAAAAAAAATTTTTCGATTTTTGTGAAAATTTCAATTTTTGATAAGTGTGTACCCTTAGCATTTTTGGGCAAAACTCGTCAGTTTTTGAAAACGTCCGTTTGTGTATTTTTGAATAGAAAACTTGCGTTTTTATTGCTCTTGTATCTTTATTTTATCTTTTTAAATGTTTAAAATATACTTTTGCTAATAATAGAGGAAAAAAAATTTTTTCGATTTTTGTGAAAATTTCAATTTTTGATAAGTGTGTACCCTTAGCATTTTTGGGCAAAACTCGTCAGTTTTTGAAAACGTCCGTTTGTGTATTTTTGAATAGAAAACTTGCGTTTTTATTGCTCTTGTATCTTTATTTTATCTTTTTAAATGTTTAAAATATACTTTTGCTAATAATAGAGGAAAAAAAATTTTTTCGATTTTTGTGAAAATTTCAATTTTTGATAAGTGTGTACCCTTAGCATTTTTGGGCAAAACTCGTCAGTTTTTGAAAACGTCCGTTTATGTATTTTTGAATAGAAGTCTTGCGTTTTTATTGCTCTTGTATCTTTATTTTATCTTTTTAAATGTTTAAAATATACTTTTGCTAATAATAGAGGAAAAAAAAATTTTTCGATTTTTGTGAAAATTTCAATTTTTGATAAGTGTGTACCCTTAGCATTTTTGGGCAAAACTCGTCAGTTTTTGAAAACGTCCGTTTATGTATTTTTGAATAGAAGTCTTGCGTTTTTATTGCTCTTGTATCTTTATTTTATCTTTTTAAATGTTTAAAATATACTTTTGCTAATAATAGAGGAAAAAAAAATTTTTCGATTTTTGTGAAAATTTCAATTTTTGATAAGTGTGTACCCTTAGCATTTTTGGGCAAAACTCGTCAGTTTTTGAAAACGTCCGTTTATGTATTTTTGAATAGAAGTCTTGCGTTTTTATTCCTCTTGTATCTTTATTTTATCTTTTTAAATGTTTAAAATATACTTTTGCTAATAATAGAGGAAAAAAAAATTTTTCGATTTTTGTGAAAATTTCAATTTTTGATAAGTGTGTACCCTTAGCATTTTTGGGCAAAACTCGTCAGTTTTTGAAAACGTCCGTTTGTGTATTTTTGAATAGAAAACTTGCGTTTTTATTGCTCTTGTATCTTTATTTTATCTTTTTAAATGTTTAAAATATACTTTTGCTAATAATAGAGGAAAAAAAAAATTTTCGATTTTTGTGAAAATTTCAATTTTTGATAAGTGTGTACCCTTAGCATTTTTGGGCAAAACTCGTCAGTTTTTGAAAACGTCCGTTTATGTATTTTTGAATAGAAGTCTTGCGTTTTTATTGCTCTTGTATCTTTATTTTATCTTTTTAAATGTTTAAAATATACTTTTGCTAATAATAGAGGAAAAAAAAAATTTTCGATTTTTGTGAAAATTTCAATTTTTGATAAGTGTGTACCCTTAGCATTTTTGGGCAAAACTCGTCAGTTTTTGAAAACGTCCGTTTATGTATTTTTGAATAGAAGTCTTGCGTTTTTATTGCTCTTGTATCTTTATTTTATCTTTTTAAATGTTTAAAATATACTTTTGCTAATAATAGAGGAAAAAAAAATTTTTCGATTTTTGTGAAAATTTCAATTTTTGATAAGTGTGTACCCTTAGCATTTTTGGGCAAAACTCGTCAGTTTTTGAAAACGTCCGTTTGTGTATTTTTGAATAGAAAACTTGCGTTTTTATTGCTCTTGTATCTTTATTTTATCTTTTTAAATGTTTAAAATATACTTTTGCTAATAATAGAGGAAAAAAAAATTTTTCGATTTTTGTGAAAATTTCAATTTTTGATAAGTGTGTACCCTTAGCATTTTTGGGCAAAACTCGTCAGTTTTTGAAAACGTCCGTTTATGTATTTTTGAATAGAAGTCTTGCGTTTTTATTGCTCTTGTATCTTTATTTTATCTTTTTAAATGTTTAAAATATACTTTTGCTAATAATAGAGGAAAAAAAAATTTTTCGATTTTTGTGAAAATTTCAATTTTTGATAAGTGTGTACCCTTAGCATTTTTGGGCAAAACTCGTCAGTTTTTGAAAACGTCCGTTTATGTATTTTTGAATAGAAGTCTTGCGTTTTTATTGCTCTTGTATCTTTATTTTATCTTTTTAAATGTTTAAAATATACTTTTGCTAATAATAGAGGAAAAAAAAATTTTTCGATTTTTGTGAAAATTTCAATTTTTGATAAGTGTGTACCCTTAGCATTTTTGGGCAAAACTCGTCAGTTTTTGAAAACGTCCGTTTGTGTATTTTTGAATAGAAAACTTGCGTTTTTATTGCTCTTGTATCTTTATTTTATCTTTTTAAATGTTTAAAATATACTTTTGCTAATAATAGAGGAAAAAAAAATTTTTCGATTTTTGTGAAAATTTAAATTTTTGATAAGTGTACACACTTATCCTTAGCATTTTTGGGCAAAACTCGTCAGTTTTTGAAAACGTCCGTTTATGTATTTTTGAATAGAAGTCTTGCGTTTTTATTGCTCTTGTATCTTTATTTTATCTTTTTAAATGTTTAAAATATACTTTTGCTAATAATAGAGGAAAAAAAAATTTTTCGATTTTTGTGAAAATTTCAATTTTTGATAAGTGTGTACCCTTAGCATTTTTGGGCAAAACTCGTCAGTTTTTGAAAACGTCCGTTTATGTATTTTTGAATAGAAGTCTTGCGTTTTTATTGCTCTTGTATCTTTATTTTATCTTTTTAAATGTTTAAAATATACTTTTGCTAATAATAAAGAAAAAAAAATTTTTTCGATTTTTGTGAAAATTTAAATTTTTGATAAGGGGGTACTCTTAGCATTTTTGGGCAAAACTCGTCAGTTTTTGAAAACGTCCGTTTGTGTATTTTTGAATAGAAAACTTGCGTTTTTATTGCTCTTGTATCTTTATTTTATCTTTTTAAATGTTTAAAATATACTTTTGCTAATAATAGAGGAAAAAAAAATTTTTCGATTTTTGTGAAAATTTCAATTTTTGATAAGTGTGTACCCTTAGCATTTTTGGGCAAAACTCGTCAGTTTTTGAAAACGTCCGTTTGTGTATTTTTGAATAGAAAACTTGCGTTTTTATTGCTCTTGTATCTTTATTTTATCTTTTTAAATGTTTAAAATATACTTTTGCTAATAATAGAGGAAAAAAAAAATTTTCGATTTTTGTGAAAATTTCAATTTTTGATAAGTGTGTACCCTTAGCATTTTTGGGCAAAACTCGTCAGTTTTTGAAAACGTCCGTTTGTGTATTTTTGAATAGAAAACTTGCGTTTTTATTGCTCTTGTATCTTTATTTTATCTTTTTAAATGTTTAAAATATACTTTTGCTAATAATAGAGGAAAAAAAAATTTTTCGATTTTTGTGAAAATTTCAATTTTTGATAAGTGTGTACCCTTAGCATTTTTGGGCAAAACTCGTCAGTTTTTGAAAACGTCCGTTTATGTATTTTTGAATAGAAGTCTTGCGTTTTTATTGCTCTTGTATCTTTATTTTATCTTTTTAAATGTTTAAAATATACTTTTGCTAATAATAGAGGAAAAAAAAATTTTTCGATTTTTGTGAAAATTTCAATTTTTGATAAGTGTGTACCCTTAGCATTTTTGGGCAAAACTCGTCAGTTTTTGAAAACGTCCGTTTATGTATTTTTGAATAGAAGTCTTGCGTTTTTATTGCTCTTGTATCTTTATTTTATCTTTTTAAATGTTTAAAATATACTTTTGCTAATAATAGAGGAAAAAAAAATTTTTCGATTTTTGTGAAAATTTCAATTTTTGATAAGTGTGTACCCTTAGCATTTTTGGGCAAAACTCGTCAGTTTTTGAAAACGTCCGTTTATGTATTTTTGAATAGAAGTCTTGCGTTTTTATTGCTCTTGTATCTTTATTTTATCTTTTTAAATGTTTAAAATATACTTTTGCTAATAATAGAGGAAAAAAAAATTTTTCGATTTTTGTGAAAATTTCAATTTTTGATAAGTGTGTACCCTTAGCATTTTTGGGCAAAACTCGTCAGTTTTTGAAAACGTCCGTTTATGTATTTTTGAATAGAAGTCTTGCGTTTTTATTGCTCTTGTATCTTTATTTTATCTTTTTAAATGTTTAAAATATACTTTTGCTAATAATAGAGGAAAAAAAAATTTTTCGATTTTAGTGAAAATTTAAATTTTTGATAAGTGTACACACTTATCCTTAGCATTTTTGGGCAAAACTCGTCAGTTTTTGAAAACGTCCGTTTATGTATTTTTGAATAGAAGTCTCGCGTTTTTATTGCTCTTGTATCTTTATTTTATCTTTTTAAATGTTTAAAATATACTTTTGCTAATAATAGAGGAAAAAAAAATTTTTCGATTTTTGTGAAAATTTCAATTTTTGATAAGTGTGTACCCTTAGCATTTTTGGGCAAAACTCGTCAGTTTTTGAAAACGTCCGTTTGTGTATTTTTGAATAGAAAACTTGCGTTTTTATTGCTCTTGTATCTTTATTTTATCTTTTTAAATGTTTAAAATATACTTTTGCTAATAATAGAGGAAAAAAAAATTTTTCGATTTTTGTGAAAATTTCAATTTTTGATAAGTGTGTACCCTTAGCATTTTTGGGCAAAACTGGTCAGTTTTTGAAAACGTCCGTTTGTGTTTTATTGAATAGAAAACTTGCGTTTTTATTGCTCTTGTATTTTTATTTTATATTTTTAAATGTTTAAAATATACTTTTGCTAATAATAGAGGAAAAAAAAATTTTTCGATTTTTGTGAAAATTTCCATTTTTGATATTTTTGGGCAAAACTCGTCAGTTTTTGAAAACGTCCGTTTGTGTATTTTTGAATAGAAAACTTGCGTTTTTATTGCTCTTGTATCTTTATTTTATCTTTTGAAATGTTTAAAATATACTTTTGCTAATAATAAAGAAAAAAAAATTTTTTCGATTTTTGTGAAAATTTAAATTTTTGATAAGGGGGTACTCTTAGCATTTTTGGGCAAAACTCGTCAGTTTTTGAAAACGTCCGTTTGTGTTTTATTGAATAGAAAACTTGCGTTTTTATTGCTCTTGTATCTTTATTTTATCTTTTGAAATGTTTAAAATATACTTTTGCTAATAATAAAGAAAAAAAAATTTTTCGATTTTTGTGAAAATTTCAATTTTTGATAAGTGTGTACCCTTAGCATTTTTGGGCAAAACTCGTCAGTTTTTGAAAACGTCCGTTTGTGTATTTTTGAATAGAAAACTTGCGTTTTTATTGCTCTTGTATCTTTATTTTATCTTTTTAAATGTTTAAAATATACTTTTGCTAATAATAGAGGAAAAAAAAATTTTTCGATTTTTGTGAAAATTTCAATTTTTGATAAGTGTGTACCCTTAGCATTTTTGGGCAAAACTCGTCAGTTTTTGAAAACGTCCGTTTATGTATTTTTGAATAGAAGTCTTGCGTTTTTATTGCTCTTGTATCTTTATTTTATCTTTTTAAATGTTTAAAATATACTTTTGCTAATAATAGAGGAAAAAAAAATTTTTCGATTTTTGTGAAAATTTCAATTTTTGATAAGTGTGTACCCTTAGCATTTTTGGGCAAAACTCGTCAGTTTTTGAAAACGTCCGTTTGTGTATTTTTGAATAGAAAACTTGCGTTTTTATTGCTCTTGTATCTTTATTTTATCTTTTTAAATGTTTAAAATATACTTTTGCTAATAATAGAGGAAAAAAAAATTTTTCGATTTTTGTGAAAATTTCAATTTTTGATAAGTGTGTACCCTTAGCATTTTTGGGCAAAACTCGTCAGTTTTTGAAAACGTCCGTTTATGTATTTTTGAATAGAAGTCTTGCGTTTTTATTGCTCTTGTATCTTTATTTTATCTTTTTAAATGTTTAAAATATACTTTTGCTAATAATAGAGGAAAAAAAAATTTTTCGATTTTTGTGAAAATTTCAATTTTTGATAAGTGTGTACCCTTAGCATTTTTGGGCAAAACTCGTCAGTTTTTGAAAACGTCCGTTTGTGTATTTTTGAATAGAAAACTTGCGTTTTTATTGCTCTTGTATCTTTATTTTATCTTTTTAAATGTTTAAAATATACTTTTGCTAATAATAGAGGAAAAAAAAATTTTTCGATTTTTGTGAAAATTTCAATTTTTGATAAGTGTGTACCCTTAGCATTTTTGGGCAAAACTCGTCAGTTTTTGAAAACGTCCGTTTATGTATTTTTGAATAGAAGTCTTGCGTTTTTATTGCTCTTGTATCTTTATTTTATCTTTTTAAATGTTTAAAATATACTTTTGCTAATAATAGAGGAAAAAAAAATTTTTCGATTTTTGTGAAAATTTCAATTTTTGATAAGTGTGTACCCTTAGCATTTTTGGGCAAAACTCGTCAGTTTTTGAAAACGTCCGTTTGTGTATTTTTGAATAGAAAACTTGCGTTTTTATTGCTCTTGTATCTTTATTTTATCTTTTTAAATGTTTAAAATATACTTTTGCTAATAATAGAGGAAAAAAAAATTTTTCGATTTTTGTGAAAATTTCAATTTTTGATAAGTGTGTACCCTTAGCATTTTTGGGCAAAACTCGTCAGTTTTTGAAAACGTCCGTTTATGTATTTTTGAATAGAAGTCTCGCGTTTTTATTGCTCTTGTATCTTTATTTTATCTTTTTAAATGTTTAAAATATACTTTTGCTAATAATAGAGGAAAAAAAAATTTTTCGATTTTTGTGAAAATTTCAATTTTTGATAAGTGTGTACCCTTAGCATTTTTGGGCAAAACTCGTCAGTTTTTGAAAACGTCCGTTTGTGTATTTTTGAATAGAAAACTTGCGTTTTTATTGCTCTTGTATCTTTATTTTATCTTTTTAAATGTTTAAAATATACTTTTGCTAATAATAGAGGAAAAAAAAATTTTTCGATTTTTGTGAAAATTTCAATTTTTGATAAGTGTGTACCCTTAGCATTTTTGGGCAAAACTGGTCAGTTTTTGAAAACGTCCGTTTGTGTTTTATTGAATAGAAAACTTGCATTTTTATTGCTCTTGTATTTTTATTTTATATTTTTAAATGTTTAAAATATACTTTTGCTAATAATAGAGGAAAAAAAAATTTTTCGATTTTTGTGAAAATTTCCATTTTTGATATTTTTGGGCAAAACTCGTCAGTTTTTGAAAACGTCCGTTTGTGTATTTTTGAATAGAAAACTTGCGTTTTTATTGCTCTTGTATCTTTATTTTATCTTTTGAAATGTTTAAAATATACTTTTGCTAATAATAAAGAAAAAAAAATTTTTTCGATTTTTGTGAAAATTTAAATTTTTGATAAGGGGGTACTCTTAGCATTTTTGGGCAAAACTCGTCAGTTTTTGAAAACGTCCGTTTGTGTATTTTTGAATAGAAAACTTGCGTTTTTATTGCTCTTGTATCTTTATTTTATCTTTTTAAATGTTTAAAATATACTTTTGCTAATAATAGAGG
This sequence comes from Ormia ochracea, assembly GCA_963402855.1. Taxonomy (NCBI): domain Eukaryota; kingdom Metazoa; phylum Arthropoda; class Insecta; order Diptera; family Tachinidae; genus Ormia; species Ormia ochracea. Next base: position 58,804,595 of record OY727107.1, read on the forward strand.
AAAAAAAAAATTTTCGATTTTTGTGAAAATTTCAATTTTTGATAAGTGTGTACCCTTAGCATTTTTGGGCAAAACTCGTCAGTTTTTGAAAACGTCCGTTTGTGTATTTTTGAATAGAAAACTTGCGTTTTTATTGCTCTTGTATCTTTATTTTATCTTTTTAAATGTTTAAAATATACTTTTGCTAATAATAGAGGAAAAAAAAATTTTTCGATTTTTGTGAAAATTTCAATTTTTGATAAGTGTGTACCCTTAGCATTTTTGGGCAAAACTCGTCAGTTTTTGAAAACGTCCGTTTGTGTATTTTTGAATAGAAAACTTGCGTTTTTATTGCTCTTGTATCTTTATTTTATCTTTTTAAATGTTTAAAATATACTTTTGCTAATAATAGAGGAAAAAAAAATTTTTCGATTTTTGTGAAAATTTCAATTTTTGATAAGTGTGTACCCTTAGCATTTTTGGGCAAAACTCGTCAGTTTTTGAAAACGTCCGTTTGTGTATTTTTGAATAGAAAACTTGCGTTTTTATTGCTCTTGTATCTTTATTTTATCTTTTTAAATGTTTAAAATATACTTTTGCTAATAATAGAGGAAAAAAAAATTTTTCGATTTTTGTGAAAATTTCAATTTTTGATAAGTGTGTACCCTTAGCATTTTTGGGCAAAACTCGTCAGTTTTTGAAAACGTCCGTTTATGTATTTTTGAATAGAAGTCTTGCGTTTTTATTGCTCTTGTATCTTTATTTTATCTTTTTAAATGTTTAAAATATACTTTTGCTAATAATAGAGGAAAAAAAAATTTTTCGATTTTAGTGAAAATTTAAATTTTTGATAAGTGTACACACTTATCCTTAGCATTTTTGGGCAAAACTCGTCAGTTTTTGAAAACGTCCGTTTGTGTATTTTTGAATAGAAAACTTGCGTTTTTATTGCTCTTGTATCTTTATTTTATCTTTTTAAATGTTTAAAATATACTTTTGCTAATAATAGAGGAAAAAAAAATTTTTCGATTTTTGTGAAAATTTCAATTTTTGATATTTTTGGGCAAAACTCGTCAGTTTTTGAAAACGTCCGTTTGTGTATTTTTGAATAGAAAACTTGCGTTTTTATTGCTCTTGTATCTTTATTTTATCTTTTTAAATGTTTAAAATATACTTTTGCTAATAATAGAGGAAAAAAAAATTTTTCGATTTTTGTGAAAATTTCAATTTTTGATAAGTGTACCCTTAGCATTTTTGGGCAAAACTCGTCAGTTTTTGAAAACGTCCGTTTGTGTATTTTTGAATAGAAAACTTGCGTTTTTATTGCACTTGTATCTTTATTTTATCTTTTTAAATGTTTAAAATATACTTTTGCTAATAATAGAGGAAAAAAAATTTTTTCGATTTTTGTGAAAATTTCAATTTTTGATATTTTTGGGAAAAACTCGTCAGTTTTTGAAAACGTCCGTTTGTGTATTTTTGAATAGAAAACTTGCGTTTTTATTGCTCTTGTATCTTTATTTTATCTTTTGAAATGTTTAAAATATACTTTTGCTAATAATAGAGGAAAAAAAAATTTTTCGATTTTTGTGAAAATTTCAATTTTTGATAAGTGTGTACCCTTAGCATTTTTGGGCAAAACTCGTCAGTTTTTGAAAACGTCCGTTTGTGTATTTTTGAATAGAAAACTTGCGTTTTTATTGCTCTTGTATCTTTATTTTATCTTTTTAAATGTTTAAAATATACTTTTGCTAATAATAGAGGAAAAAAAAATTTTTCGATTTTTGTGAAAATTTCAATTTTTGATAAGTGTGTACCCTTAGCATTTTTGGGCAAAACTCGTCAGTTTTTGAAAACGTCCGTTTGTGTATTTTTGAATAGAAAACTTGCGTTTTTATTGCTCTTGTATCTTTATTTTATCTTTTTAAATGTTTAAAATATACTTTTGCTAATAATAGAGGAAAAAAAAATTTTTCGATTTTTGTGAAAATTTCAATTTTTGATAAGTGTGTACCCTTAGCATTTTTGGGCAAAACTCGTCAGTTTTTGAAAACGTCCGTTTGTGTATTTTTGAATAGAAAACTTGCGTTTTTATTGCTCTTGTATCTTTATTTTATCTTTTTAAATGTTTAAAATATACTTTTGCTAATAATAGAGGAAAAAAAAATTTTTCGATTTTAGTGAAAATTTAAATTTTTGATAAGTGTACACACTTATCCTTAGCATTTTTGGGCAAAACTCGTCAGTTTTTGAAAACGTCCGTTGGTGTATTTTTGAATAGAAAACTTGCGTTTTTATTGCTCTTGTATCTTTATTTTATCTTTTTAAATGTTTAAAATATACTTTTGCTAATAATAGAGGAAAAAAAAATTTTTCGATTTTTGTGAAAATTTCAATTTTTGATATTTTTGGGCAAAACTCGTCAGTTTTTGAAAACGTCCGTTTGTGTATTTTTGAATAGAAAACTTGCGTTTTTATTGCTCTTGTATCTTTATTTTATCTTTTTAAATGTTTAAAATATACTTTTGCTAATAATAGAGGAAAAAAAAATTTTTCGATTTTTGTGAAAATTTCAATTTTTGATAAGTGTACCCTTAGCATTTTTGGGCAAAACTCGTCAGTTTTTGAAAACGTCCGTTTGTGTATTTTTGAATAGAAAACTTGCGTTTTTATTGCACTTGTATCTTTATTTTATCTTTTTAAATGTTTAAAATATACTTTTGCTAATAATAGAGGAAAAAAAATTTTTTCGATTTTTGTGAAAATTTCAATTTTTGATATTTTTGGGAAAAACTCGTCAGTTTTTGAAAACGTCCGTTTGTGTATTTTTGAATAGAAAACTTGCGTTTTTATTGCTCTTGTATCTTTATTTTATCTTTTTAAATGTTTAAAATATACTTTTGCTAATAATAGAGGAAAAAAAAATTTTTCGATTTTTGTGAAAATTTCAATTTTTGATAAGTGTGTACCCTTAGCATTTTTGGGCAAAACTCGTCAGTTTTTGAAAACGTCCGTTTGTGTATTTTTGAATAGAAAACTTGCGTTTTTATTGCTCTTGTATCTTTATTTTATCTTTTTAAATGTTTAAAATATACTTTTGCTAATAATAGAGGAAAAAAAAATTTTTCGATTTTTGTGAAAATTTCAATTTTTGATAAGTGTGTACCCTTAGCATTTTTGGGCAAAACTCGTCAGTTTTTGAAAACGTCCGTTTGTGTATTTTTGAATAGAAAACTTGCGTTTTTATTGCTCTTGTATCTTTATTTTATCTTTTTAAATGTTTAAAATATACTTTTGCTAATAATAGAGGAAAAAAAAATTTTTCGATTTTTGTGAAAATTTCAATTTTTGATAAGTGTGTACCCTTAGCATTTTTGGGCAAAACTCGTCAGTTTTTGAAAACGTCCGTTTGTGTATTTTTGAATAGAAAACTTGCGTTTTTATTGCTCTTGTATCTTTATTTTATCTTTTTAAATGTTTAAAATATACTTTTGCTAATAATAGAGGAAAAAAAAATTTTTCGATTTTTGTGAAAATTTCAATTTTTGATAAGTGTGTACCCTTAGCATTTTTGGGCAAAACTCGTCAGTTTTTGAAAACGTCCGTTTGTGTATTTTTGAATAGAAAACTTGCGTTTTTATTGCTCTTGTATCTTTATTTTATCTTTTTAAATGTTTAAAATATACTTTTGCTAATAATAGAGGAAAAAAAAATTTTTCGATTTTAGTGAAAATTTAAATTTTTGATAAGTGTACACACTTATCCTTAGCATTTTTGGGCAAAACTCGTCAGTTTTTGAAAACGTCCGTTTGTGTATTATTGAATAGAAAACTTGCGATTTTATTGCTCTTGTATCTTTATTTTATCTTTTTAAATGTTTAAAATATACTTTTGCTAATAATAGAGGAAAAAAAAATTTTTCGATTTTTGTGAAAATTTCAATTTTTGATATTTTTGGGCAAAACTCGTCAGTTTTTGAAAACGTCCGTTTGTGTATTTTTGAATAGAAAACTTGCGTTTTTATTGCTCTTGTATCTTTATTTTATCTTTTTAAATGTTTAAAATATACTTTTGCTAATAATAGAGGAAAAAAAAATTTTTCGATTTTTGTGAAAATTTCAATTTTTGATAAGTGTACCCTTAGCATTTTTGGGCAAAACTCGTCAGTTTTTGAAAACGTCCGTTTGTGTATTTTTGAATAGAAAACTTGCGTTTTTATTGCACTTGTATCTTTATTTTATCTTTTTAAATGTTTAAAATATACTTTTGCTAATAATAGAGGAAAAAAAATTTTTTCGATTTTTGTGAAAATTTCAATTTTTGATATTTTTGGGAAAAACTCGTCAGTTTTTGAAAACGTCCGTTTGTGTATTTTTGAATAGAAAACTTGCGTTTTTATTGCTCTTGTATCTTTATTTTATCTTTTTAAATGTTTAAAATATACTTTTGCTAATAATAGAGGAAAAAAAAATTTTTCGATTTTTGTGAAAATTTCAATTTTTGATAAGTGTGTACCCTTAGCATTTTTGGGCAAAACTCGTCAGTTTTTGAAAACGTCCGTTTGTGTATTTTTGAATAGAAAACTTGCGTTTTTATTGCTCTTGTATCTTTATTTTATCTTTTTAAATGTTTAAAATATACTTTTGCTAATAATAGAGGAAAAAAAAATTTTTCGATTTTTGTGAAAATTTCAATTTTTGATAAGTGTGTACCCTTAGCATTTTTGGGCAAAACTCGTCAGTTTTTGAAAACGTCCGTTTGTGTATTTTTGAATAGAAAACTTGCGTTTTTATTGCTCTTGTATCTTTATTTTATCTTTTTAAATGTTTAAAATATACTTTTGCTAATAATAGAGGAAAAAAAAATTTTTCGATTTTTGTGAAAATTTCAATTTTTGATAAGTGTGTACCCTTAGCATTTTTGGGCAAAACTCGTCAGTTTTTGAAAACGTCCGTTTGTGTATTTTTGAATAGAAAACTTGCGTTTTTATTGCTCTTGTATCTTTATTTTATCTTTTTAAATGTTTAAAATATACTTTTGCTAATAATAGAGGAAAAAAAAATTTTTCGATTTTAGTGAAAATTTAAATTTTTGATAAGTGTACACACTTATCCTTAGCATTTTTGGGCAAAACTCGTCAGTTTTTGAAAACGTCCGTTGGTGTATTTTTGAATAGAAAACTTGCGTTTTTATTGCTCTTGTATCTTTATTTTATCTTTTTAAATGTTTAAAATATACTTTTGCTAATAATAGAGGAAAAAAAAATTTTTCGATTTTTGTGAAAATTTCAATTTTTGATATTTTTGGGCAAAACTCGTCAGTTTTTGAAAACGTCCGTTTGTGTATTTTTGAATAGAAAACTTGCGTTTTTATTGCTCTTGTATCTTTATTTTATCTTTTTAAATGTTTAAAATATACTTTTGCTAATAATAGAGGAAAAAAAAATTTTTCGATTTTTGTGAAAATTTCAATTTTTGATAAGTGTACCCTTAGCATTTTTGGGCAAAACTCGTCAGTTTTTGAAAACGTCCGTTTGTGTATTTTTGAATAGAAAACTTGCGTTTTTATTGCACTTGTATCTTTATTTTATCTTTTTAAATGTTTAAAATATACTTTTGCTAATAATAGAGGAAAAAAAATTTTTTCGATTTTTGTGAAAATTTCAATTTTTGATATTTTTGGGAAAAACTCGTCAGTTTTTGAAAACGTCCGTTTGTGTATTTTTGAATAGAAAACTTGCGTTTTTATTGCTCTTGTATCTTTATTTTATCTTTTGAAATGTTTAAAATATACTTTTGCTAATAATAAAGAAAAAAAAATTTTTTCGATTTTTGTGAAAATTTAAATTTTTGATAAGGGGGTACTCTTAGCATTTTTGGGCAAAACTCGTCAGTTTTTGAAAACGTCCGTTTGTGTATTTTTGAATAGAAAACTTGCGTTTTTATTGCTCTTGTATCTTTATTTTATCTTTTTAAATGTTTAAAATATACTTTTGCTAATAATAGAGGAAAAAAAAATTTTTCGATTTTTGTGAAAATTTCAATTTTTGATAAGTGTGTACCCTTAGCATTTTTGGGCAAAACTCGTCAGTTTTTGAAAACGTCCGTTTGTGTATTTTTGAATAGAAAACTTGCGTTTTTATTGCTCTTGTATCTTTATTTTATCTTTTTAAATGTTTAAAATATACTTTTGCTAATAATAGAGGAAAAAAAAATTTTTCGATTTTTGTGAAAATTTCAATTTTTGATAAGTGTGTACCCTTAGCATTTTTGGGCAAAACTCGTCAGTTTTTGAAAACGTCCGTTTGTGTATTTTTGAATAGAAAACTTGCGTTTTTATTGCTCTTGTATCTTTATTTTATCTTTTTAAATGTTTAAAATATACTTTTGCTAATAATAGAGGAAAAAAAAATTTTTCGATTTTTGTGAAAATTTCAATTTTTGATAAGTGTGTACCCTTAGCATTTTTGGGCAAAACTCGTCAGTTTTTGAAAACGTCCGTTTGTGTATTTTTGAATAGAAAACTTGCGTTTTTATTGCTCTTGTATCTTTATTTTATCTTTTTAAATGTTTAAAATATACTTTTGCTAATAATAGAGGAAAAAAAAATTTTTCGATTTTTGTGAAAATTTCAATTTTTGATAAGTGTGTACCCTTAGCATTTTTGGGCAAAACTCGTCAGTTTTTGAAAACGTCCGTTTGTGTATTTTTGAATAGAAAACTTGCGTTTTTATTGCTCTTGTATCTTTATTTTATCTTTTTAAATGTTTAAAATATACTTTTGCTAATAATAGAGGAAAAAAAAATTTTTCGATTTTTGTGAAAATTTCAATTTTTGATAACTGTGTACCCTTAGCATTTTTGGGCAAAACTGGTCAGTTTTTGAAAACGTCCGTTTGTGTTTTATTGAATAGAAAACTTGCGTTTTTATTGCTCTTGTATCTTTATTTTATCTTTTTAAATGTTTAAAATATACTTTTGCTAATAATAGAGGAAAAAAAAATTTTTCGATTTTTGTGAAAATTTCAATTTTTGATAAGTGTGTACCCTTAGCATTTTTGGGCAAAACTCGTCAGTTTTTGAAAACGTCCGTTTGTGTATTTTTGAATAGAAAACTTGCGTTTTTATTGCTCTTGTATCTTTATTTTATCTTTTTAAATGTTTAAAATATACTTTTGCTAATAATAGAGGAAAAAAAAATTTTTCGATTTTTGTGAAAATTTCAATTTTTGATAAGTGTGTACCCTTAGCATTTTTGGGCAAAACTCGTCAGTTTTTGAAAACGTCCGTTTGTGTATTTTTGAATAGAAAACTTGCGTTTTTATTGCTCTTGTATCTTTATTTTATCTTTTTAAATGTTTAAAATATACTTTTGCTAATAATAGAGGAAAAAAAAATTTTTCGATTTTTGTGAAAATTTCAATTTTTGATAAGTGTGTACCCTTAGCATTTTTGGGCAAAACTCGTCAGTTTTTGAAAACGTCCGTTTGTGTATTTTTGAATAGAAAACTTGCGTTTTTATTGCTCTTGTATCTTTATTTTATCTTTTTAAATGTTTAAAATATACTTTTGCTAATAATAGAGGAAAAAAAAATTTTTCGATTTTTGTGAAAATTTCAATTTTTGATAACTGTGTACCCTTAGCATTTTTGGGCAAAACTGGTCAGTTTTTGAAAACGTCCGTTTGTGTTTTATTGAATAGAAAACTTGCGTTTTTATTGCTCTTGTATCTTTATTTTATCTTTTTAAATGTTTAAAATATACTTTTGCTAATAATAGAGGAAAAAAAAATTTTTCGATTTTTGTGAAAATTTCAATTTTTGATAAGTGTGTACCCTTAGCATTTTTGGGCAAAACTCGTCAGTTTTTGAAAACGTCCGTTTGTGTATTTTTGAATAGAAAACTTGCGTTTTTATTGCTCTTGTATCTTTATTTTATCTTTTTAAATGTTTAAAATATACTTTTGCTAATAATAGAGGAAAAAAAAATTTTTCGATTTTTGTGAAAATTTCAATTTTTGATAAGTGTGTACCCTTAGCATTTTTGGGCAAAACTCGTCAGTTTTTGAAAACGTCCGTTTGTGTATTTTTGAATAGAAAACTTGCGTTTTTATTGCTCTTGTATCTTTATTTTATCTTTTTAAATGTTTAAAATATACTTTTGCTAATAATAGAGGAAAAAAAAATTTTTCGATTTTTGTGAAAATTTCAATTTTTGATAACTGTGTACCCTTAGCATTTTTGGGCAAAACTGGTCAGTTTTTGAAAACGTCCGTTTGTGTTTTATTGAATAGAAAACTTGCGTTTTTATTGCTCTTGTATCTTTATTTTATCTTTTTAAATGTTTAAAATATACTTTTGCTAATAATAGAGGAAAAAAAAATTTTTCGATTTTTGTGAAAATTTCAATTTTTGATAAGTGTGTACCCTTAGCATTTTTGGGCAAAACTCGTCAGTTTTTGAAAACGTCCGTTTGTGTATTTTTGAATAGAAAACTTGCGTTTTTATTGCTCTTGTATCTTTATTTTATCTTTTTAAATGTTTAAAATATACTTTTGCTAATAATAGAGGAAAAAAAAATTTTTCGATTTTTGTGAAAATTTCAATTTTTGATAAGTGTGTACCCTTAGCATTTTTGGGCAAAACTCGTCAGTTTTTGAAAACGTCCGTTTGTGTATTTTTGAATAGAAAACTTGCGTTTTTATTGCTCTTGTATCTTTATTTTATCTTTTTAAATGTTTAAAATATACTTTTGCTAATAATAGAGGAAAAAAAAATTTTTCGATTTTTGTGAAAATTTCAATTTTTGATAACTGTGTACCCTTAGCATTTTTGGGCAAAACTGGTCAGTTTTTGAAAACGTCCGTTTGTGTTTTATTGAATAGAAAACTTGCGTTTTTATTGCTCTTGTATCTTTATTTTATCTTTTTAAATGTTTAAAATATACTTTTGCTAATAATAGAGGAAAAAAAAATTTTTCGATTTTTGTGAAAATTTCAATTTTTGATAAGTGTGTACCCTTAGCATTTTTGGGCAAAACTCGTCAGTTTTTGAAAACGTCCGTTTGTGTATTTTTGAATAGAAAACTTGCGTTTTTATTGCTCTTGTATCTTTATTTTATCTTTTTAAATGTTTAAAATATACTTTTGCTAATAATAGAGGAAAAAAAAATTTTTCGATTTTTGTGAAAATTTCAATTTTTGATAAGTGTGTACCCTTAGCATTTTTGGGCAAAACTCGTCAGTTTTTGAAAACGTCCGTTTGTGTATTTTTGAATAGAAAACTTGCGTTTTTATTGCTCTTGAATCTTTATTTTATCTTTTTAAATGTTTAAAATATACTTTTGCTAATAATAGAGGAAAAAAAAATTTTTCGATTTTTGTGAAAATTTCAATTTTTGATAACTGTGTACCCTTAGCATTTTTGGGCAAAACTGGTCAGTTTTTGAAAACGTCCGTTTGTGTTTTATTGAATAGAAAACTTGCGTTTTTATTGCTCTTGTATCTTTATTTTATCTTTTTAAATGTTTAAAATATACTTTTGCTAATAATAGAGGAAAAAAAAATTTTTCGATTTTTGTGAAAATTTCAATTTTTGATAAGTGTGTACCCTTAGCATTTTTGGGCAAAACTCGTCAGTTTTTGAAAACGTCCGTTTGTGTATTTTTGAATAGAAAACTTGCGTTTTTATTGCTCTTGTATCTTTATTTTATCTTTTTAAATGTTTAAAATATACTTTTGCTAATAATAGAGGAAAAAAAAATTTTTCGATTTTTGTGAAAATTTCAATTTTTGATAAGTGTGTACCCTTAGCATTTTTGGGCAAAACTCGTCAGTTTTTGAAAACGTCCGTTTGTGTATTTTTGAATAGAAAACTTGCGTTTTTATTGCTCTTGTATCTTTATTTTATCTTTTTAAATGTTTAAAATATACTTTTGCTAATAATAGAGGAAAAAAAAATTTTTCGATTTTTGTGAAAATTTCAATTTTTGATAAGTGTGTACCCTTAGCATTTTTGGGCAAAACTCGTCAGTTTTTGAAAACGTCCGTTTGTGTATTTTTGAATGGAAAACTTGCGTTTTTATTGCTCTTGTATCTTTATTTTATCTTTTTAAATGTTTAAAATATACTTTTGCTAATAATAGAGGAAAAAAAAATTTTTCGATTTTTGTGAAAATTTCAATTTTTGATAACTGTGTACCCTTAGCATTTTTGGGCAAAACTGGTCAGTTTTTGAAAACGTCCGTTTGTGTTTTATTGAATAGAAAACTTGCGTTTTTATTGCTCTTGTATCTTTATTTTATCTTTTTAAATGTTTAAAATATACTTTTGCTAATAATAGAGGAAAAAAAAATTTTTCGATTTTTGTGAAAATTTCAATTTTTGATAAGTGTGTACCCTTAGCATTTTTGGGCAAAACTGGTCAGTTTTTGAAAACGTCCGTTTGTGTTTTATTGAATAGAAAACTTGCGTTTTTATTGCTCTTGTATCTTTATTTTATCTTTTTAAATGTTTAAAATATACTTTTGCTAATAATAGAGGAAAAAAAAATTTTTCGATTTTTGTGAAAATTTCAATTTTTGATAAGTGTGTACCCTTAGCATTTTTGGGCAAAACTCGTCAGTTTTTGAAAACGTCCGTTTGTGTATTTTTGAATAGAAAACTTGCGTTTTTATTGCTCTTGTATCTTTATTTTATCTTTTTAAATGTTTAAAATATACTTTTGCTAATAATAGAGGAAAAAAAAATTTTTCGATTTTTGTGAAAATTTCAATTTTTGATAAGTGTGTACCCTTAGCATTTTTGGGCAAAACTCGTCAGTTTTTGAAAACGTCCGTTTGTGTATTTTTGAATAGAAAACTTGCGTTTTTATTGCTCTTGTATCTTTATTTTATCTTTTTAAATGTTTAAAATATACTTTTGCTAATAATAGAGGAAAAAAAAATTTTTCGATTTTTGTGAAAATTTCAATTTTTGATAAGTGTGTACCCTTAGCATTTTTGGGCAAAACTCGTCAGTTTTTGAAAACGTCCGTTTGTGTATTTTTGAATAGAAAACTTGCGTTTTTATTGCTCTTGTATCTTTATTTTATCTTTTTAAATGTTTAAAATATACTTTTGCTAATAATAGAGGAAAAAAAAATTTTTCGATTTTTGTGAAAATTTCAATTTTTGATAAGTGTGTACCCTTAGCATTTTTGGGCAAAACTCGTCAGTTTTTGAAAACGTCCGTTTGTGTATTTTTGAATAGAAAACTTGCGTTTTTATTGCTCTTGTATCTTTATTTTATCTTTTTAAATGTTTAAAATATACTTTTGCTAATAATAGAGGAAAAAAAAATTTTTCGATTTTTGTGAAAATTTCAATTTTTGATAACTGTGTACCCTTAGCATTTTTGGGCAAAACTGGTCAGTTTTTGAAAACGTCCGTTTGTGTTTTATTGAATAGAAAACTTGCGTTTTTATTGCTCTTGTATTTTTATTTTATATTTTTAAATGTTTAAAATATACTTTTGCTAATAATAGAGGAAAAAAAAATTTTTCGATTTTTGTGAAAATTTCAATTTTTGATAAGTGTGTACCCTTAGCATTTTTGGGCAAAACTCGTCAGTTTTTGAAAACGTCCGTTTGTGTATTTTTGAATAGAAAACTTGCGTTTTTATTGCTCTTGTATCTTTATTTTATCTTTTTAAATGTTTAAAATATACTTTTGCTAATAATAGAGGAAAAAAAAATTTTTCGATTTTTGTGAAAATTTCAATTTTTGATAAGTGTGTACCCTTAGCATTTTTGGGCAAAACTCGTCAGTTTTTGAAAACGTCCGTTTGTGTATTTTTGAATAGAAAACTTGCGTTTTTATTGCTCTTGTATCTTTATTTTATCTTTTTAAATGTTTAAAATATACTTTTGCTAATAATAGAGGAAAAAAAAATTTTTCGATTTTTGTGAAAATTTCAATTTTTGATATTTTTGGGCAAAACTCGTTAGTTTTTGAAAACGTCCGTTTGTGTATTTTTGAATAGAAAACTTGCGTTTTTATTGCTCTTGTATCTTTATTTTATCTTTTTAAATGTTTAAAATATACTTTTGCTAATAATAGAGGAAAAAAAAATTTTTCGATTTTAGTGAAAATTTAAATTTTTGATAAGTGTACACACTTATCCTTAGCATTTTTGGGCAAAACTGGTCAGTTTTTGAAAACGTCCGTTTGTGTTTTATTGAATAGAAAACTTGCGTTTTTATTGCTCTTGTATTTTTATTTTATATTTTTAAATGTTTAAAATATACTTTTGCTAATAATAGAGGAAAAAAAAATTTTTCGATTTTTGTGAAAATTTCAATTTTTGATAAGTGTGTACCCTTAGCATTTTTGGGCAAAACTCGTCAGTTTTTGAAAACGTCCGTTTGTGTATTTTTGAATAGAAAACTTGCGTTTTTATTGCTCTTGTATCTTTATTTTATCTTTTTAAATGTTTAAAATATACTTTTGCTAATAATAGAGGAAAAAAAAATTTTTCGATTTTTGTGAAAATTTCAATTTTTGATAAGTGTGTACCCTTAGCATTTTTGGGCAAAACTCGTCAGTTTTTGAAAACGTCCGTTTGTGTATTTTTGAATAGAAAACTTGCGTTTTTATTGCTCTTGTATCTTTATTTTATCTTTTTAAATGTTTAAAATATATTTTGCTAATAATAGAGGAAAAAAAAATTTTTCGATTTTTGTGAAAATTTCAATTTTTGATAACTGTGTACCCTTAGCATTTTTGGGCAAAACTGGTCAGTTTTTGAAAACGTCCGTTTGTGTTTTATTGAATAGAAAACTTGCGTTTTTATTGCTCTTGTATTTTTATTTTATATTTTTAAATGTTTAAAATATACTTTTGCTAATAATAGAGGAAAAAAAAATTTTTCGATTTTTGTGAAAATTTCTATTTTTGATATTTTTGGGCAAAACTCGTCAGTTTTTGAAAACGTCCGTTTGTGTATTTTTGAATAGAAAACTTGCGTTTTTATTGCTCTTGTATCTTTATTTTATCTTTTTAAATGTTTAAAATATACTTTTGCTAATAATAGAGGAAAAAAAAATTTTTCGATTTTTGTGAAAATTTCAATTTTTGATAAGTGTGTACCCTTAGCATTTTTGGGCAAAACTCGTCAGTTTTTGAAAACGTCCGTTTGTGTATTTTTGAATAGAAAACTTGCGTTTTTATTGCTCTTGTATCTTTATTTTATCTTTTTAAATGTTTAAAATATACTTTTGCTAATAATAGAGGAAAAAAAAATTTTTCGATTTTTGTGAAAATTTCAATTTTTGATAAGTGTGTACCCTTAGCATTTTTGGGCAAAACTCGTCAGTTTTTGAAAACGTCCGTTTGTGTATTTTTGAATAGAAAACTTGCGTTTTTATTGCTCTTGTATCTTTATTTTATCTTTTTAAATGTTTAAAATATACTTTTGCTAATAATAGAGGAAAAAAAAATTTTTCGATTTTTGTGAAAATTTCAATTTTTGATAAGTGTGTACCCTTAGCATTTTTGGGCAAAACTCGTCAGTTTTTGAAAACGTCCGTTTGTGTATTTTTGAATAGAAAACTTGCGTTTTTATTGCTCTTGTATCTTTATTTTATCTTTTTAAATGTTTAAAATATACTTTTGCTAATAATAGAGGAAAAAAAAATTTTTCGATTTTTGTGAAAATTTCCATTTTTGATATTTTTGGGCAAAACTCGTCAGTTTTTGAAAACGTCCGTTTGTGTATTTTTGAATAGAAAACTTGCGTTTTTATTGCTCTTGTATCTTTATTTTATCTTTTTAAATGTTTAAAATATACTTTTGCTAATAATAGAGGAAAAAAAAATTTTTCGATTTTTGTGAAAATTTCAATTTTTGATAAGTGTGTACCCTTAGCATTTTTGGGCAAAACTCGTCAGTTTTTGAAAACGTCCGTTTGTGTATTTTTGAATAGAAAACTTGCGTTTTTATTGCTCTTGTATCTTTATTTTATCTTTTTAAATGTTTAAAATATACTTTTGCTAATAATAGAGGAAAAAAAAATTTTTCGATTTTTGTGAAAATTTCAATTTTTGATAAGTGTGTACCCTTAGCATTTTTGGGCAAAACTCGTCAGTTTTTGAAAACGTCCGTTTATGTATTTTTGAATAGAAGTCTTGCGTTTTTATTGCTCTTGTATCTTTATTTTATCTTTTTAAATGTTTAAAATATACTTTTGCTAATAATAGAGGAAAAAAAAATTTTTCGATTTTAGTGAAAATTTAAATTTTTGATAAGTGTACACACTTATCCTTAGCATTTTTGGGCAAAACTCGTCAGTTTTTGAAAACGTCCGTTTGTGTATTTTTGAATAGAAAACTTGCGTTTTTATTGCTCTTGTATCTTTATTTTATCTTTTTAAATGTTTAAAATATACTTTTGCTAATAATAGAGGAAAAAAAATTTTTCGATTTTTGTGAAAATTTCAATTTTTGATAAGTGTGTACCCTTAGCATTTTTGGGCAAAACTCGTCAGTTTTTGAAAACGTCCGTTTGTGTATTTTTGAATAGAAAACTTGCGTTTTTATTGCTCTTGTATCTTTATTTTATCTTTTTAAATGTTTAAAATATACTTTTGCTAATAATAGAGGAAAAAAAAATTTTTCGATTTTTGTGAAAATTTCAATTTTTGATAAGTGTGTACCCTTAGCATTTTTGGGCAAAACTCGTCAGTTTTTGAAAACGTCCGTTTGTGTATTTTTGAATAGAAAACTTGCGTTTTTATTGCTCTTGTATCTTTATTTTATCTTTTTAAATGTTTAAAATATACTTTTGCTAATAATAGAGGAAAAAAAAATTTTTCGATTTTTGTGAAAATTTCAATTTTTGATAAGTGTGTACCCTTAGCATTTTTGGGCAAAACTCGTCAGTTTTTGAAAACGTCCGTTTATGTATTTTTGAATAGAAGTCTTGCGTTTTTATTGCTCTTGTATCTTTATTTTATCTTTTTAAATGTTTAAAATATACTTTTGCTAATAATAGAGGAAAAAAAAATTTTTCGATTTTTGTGAAAATTTCAATTTTTGATATTTTTGGGCAAAACTCGTCAGTTTTTGAAAACGTCCGTTTGTGTATTTTTGAATAGAAAACTTGCGTTTTTATTGCTCTTGTATCTTTATTTTATCTTTTTAAATGTTTAAAATATACTTTTGCTAATAATAGAGGAAAAAAAAATTTTTCGATTTTTGTGAAAATTTCAATTTTTGATATTTTTGGGCAAAACTCGTCAGTTTTTGAAAACGTCCGTTTGTGTATTTTTGAATAGAAAACTTGCGTTTTTATTGCTCTTGTATCTTTATTTTATCTTTTTAAATGTTTAAAATATACTTTTGCTAATAATAGAGGAAAAAAAAATTTTTCGATTTTTGTGAAAATTTCAATTTTTGATAAGTGTGTACCCTTAGCATTTTTGGGCAAAACTCGTCAGTTTTTGAAAACGTCCGTTTGTGTATTTTTGAATAGAAAACTTGCGTTTTTATTGCTCTTGTATCTTTATTTTATCTTTTTAAATGTTTAAAATATACTTTTGCTAATAATAGAGGAAAAAAAAATTTTTCGATTTTTGTGAAAATTTCAATTTTTGATAAGTGTGTACCCTTAGCATTTTTGGGCAAAACTCGTCAGTTTTTGAAAACGTCCGTTTGTGTATTTTTGAATAGAAAACTTACGTTTTTATTGCTCTTGTATCTTTATTTTATCTTTTTAAATGTTTAAAATATACTTTTGCTAATAATAGAGGAAAAAAAATTTTTTCGATTTTTGTGAAAATTTCAATTTTTGATAAGTGTGTACCCTTAGCATTTTTGGGCAAAACTCGTCAGTTTTTGAAAACGTCCGTTTATGTATTTTTGAATAGAAAACTTGCGTTTTTATTGCTCTTGTATCTTTATTTTATCTTTTTAAATGTTTAAAATATACTTTTGCTAATAATAGAGGAAAAAAAAATTTTTCGATTTTTGTGAAAATTTCAATTTTTGATAAGTGTGTACCCTTAGCATTTTTGGGCAAAACTCGTCAGTTTTTGAAAACGTCCGTTTGTGTATTTTTGAATAGAAAACTTACGTTTTTATTGCTCTTGTATCTTTATTTTATCTTTTTAAATGTTTAAAATATACTTTTGCTAATAATAGAGGAAAAAAAATTTTTTCGATTTTTGTGAAAATTTCAATTTTTGATAAGTGTGTACCCTTAGCATTTTTGGGCAAAACTCGTCAGTTTTTGAAAACGTCCGTTTATGTATTTTTGAATAGAAAACTTGCGTTTTTATTGCTCTTGTATCTTTATTTTATCTTTTTAAATGTTTAAAATATACTTTTGCTAATAATAGAGGAAAAAAAAATTTTTCGATTTTTGTGAAAATTTCAATTTTTGATAAGTGTGTACCCTTAGCATTTTTGGGCAAAACTCGTCAGTTTTTGAAAACGTCCGTTTGTGTATTTTTGAATAGAAAACTTGCGTTTTTATTGCTCTTGTATCTTTATTTTATCTTTTTAAATGTTTAAAATATACTTTTGCTAATAATAGAGGAAAAAAAATTTTTTCGATTTTTGTGAAAATTTCAATTTTTGATAAGTGTGTACCCTTAGCATTTTTGGGCAAAACTGGTCAGTTTTTGAAAACGTCCGTTTGTGTTTTATTGAATAGAAAACTTGCGTTTTTATTGCTCTTGTATTTTTATTTTATATTTTTAAATGTTTAAAATATACTTTTGCTAATAATAGAGGAAAAAAAAATTTTTCGATTTTAGTGAAAATTTAAATTTTTGATAAGTGTACACACTTATCCTTAGCATTTTTGGGCAAAACTCGTCAGTTTTTGAAAACGTCCGTTTGTGTATTTTTGAATAGAAAACTTGCGTTTTTATTGCTCTTGTATCTTTATTTTATCTTTTTAAATGTTTAAAATATACTTTTGCTAATAATAGAGGAAAAAAAAATTTTTCGATTTTAGTGAAAATTTAAATTTTTGATAAGTGTACACACTTATCCTTAGCATTTTTGGGCAAAACTCGTCAGTTTTTGAAAACGTCCGTTTGTGTATTTTTGAATAGAAAACTTGCGTTTTTATTGCTCTTGTATCTTTATTTTATCTTTTTAAATGTTTAAAATATACTTTTGCTAATAATAGAGGAAAAAAAAATTTTTCGATTTTTGTGAAAATTTCAATTTTTGATAAGTGTGTACCCTTAGCATTTTTGGGCAAAACTCGTCAGTTTTTGAAAACGTCCGTTTGTGTTTTATTGAATAGAAAACTTGCGTTTTTATTGCTCTTGTATTTTTATTTTATATTTTTAAATGTTTAAAATATACTTTTGCTAATAATAGAGGAAAAAAAAATTTTTCGATTTTTGTGAAAATTTCAATTTTTGATATTTTTGGGCAAAACTCGTTAGTTTTTGAAAACGTCCGTTTGTGTATTTTTGAATAGAAAACTTGCGTTTTTATTGCTCTTGTATCTTTATTTTATCTTTTTAAATGTTTAAAATATACTTTTGCTAATAATAGAGGAAAAAAAAATTTTTCGATTTTAGTGAAAATTTAAATTTTTGATAAGTGTACACACTTATCCTTAGCATTTTTGGGCAAAACTCGTCAGTTTTTGAAAACGTCCGTTTGTGTATTTTTGAATAGAAAGCTTGCGTTTTTATTGCTCTTGTATCTTTATTTTATCTTTTTAAATGTTTAAAATATACTTTTGCTAATAATAGAGGAAAAAAAAATTTTTCGATTTTTGTGAAAATTTCAATTTTTGATAAGTGTGTACCCTTAGCATTTTTGGGCAAAACTCGTCAGTTTTTGAAAACGTCCGTTTGTGTATTTTTGAATAGAAAACTTGCGTTTTTATTGCTCTTGTATCTTTATTTTATCTTTTTAAATGTTTAAAATATACTTTTGCTAATAATAGAGGAAAAAAAAATTTTTCGATTTTTGTGAAAATTTCAATTTTTGATAAGTGTGTACCCTTAGCATTTTTGGGCAAAACTCGTCAGTTTTTGAAAACGTCCGTTTGTGTATTATTGAATAGAAAACTTGCGATTTTAATGCTCTTGTATGTTTATTTTATGTTTTTAAATGTTTAAAATATACTTTTGCTAATAATAGAGGAAAAAAAAATTTTTCGATTTTTGTGAAAACTCCAATTTTTGATAAGTGTGTACCCTTAGCATTTTTGGGCAAAACTCGTCAGTTTTTGAAAACGTCCGTTTGTGTACTTTTGAATAGAAAACTTGTGTTTTTATTGCTCTTGTATCTTTATTTTATCTTTTTAAATGTTTAAAATATACTTTTGCTAATAATAGAGGAAAAAAAAATTTTTCGATTTTTGTGAAAACTCCAATTTTTGCCATTAGCATTTTTGGGCAAAACTCGTCAGTTTTTGAAAACGTCCGTTTGTGTACTTTTGAATAGAAATCTTGCGTTTTTATTCCTCTTGTATCTTTATTTTATCTTTTTAAAATCTCGTCAGTTTTTGAAAACGTCCGTTTGTGTACTTTTGAATAGAAAACTTGCGTTTTTATTCCTCTTGTATCTTTATTTTATCTTTTTAAATGTTTAAAATATACTTTTGCTAATAATAGAGGAAAAAAATTTTTTTAGATTTTTGTGAAAATTTCAATTTTTGATAAGTGTGTACCCTTAGCATTTTTGGTAAAATCTCGTCAGTTTTTGAAAACGTCCGTTTGTGTATTTTTGAATAGAAAACTTGCGTTTTTATTGCTCTTGTACCTTGGGTACCCTTAGCATTTTTGGGAAAATCTCGTCAGTTTTTGAAAACGTCCGTTTGTGTATTTTTGAATAGAAATCTTGAGTTTTTATTGCTCTTGTATCTTTATTTTATATTTTTAAATGTTTAAAATATACTTTTGCTAATAATAGAGGAAAAAAAAATTTTTCGATTTTTGTGAAAACTCCAATTTTTGATAAGTGTGTACCCTTAGCATTTTTGGGCAAAACTCGTCAGTTTTTGAAAACGTCCGTTTGTGTATTTTTGAATAGAAATCTTGCGTTTTTATTGCTCTTGTATCTTTATTTTATATTTTTAAATGTATATAAATGTATATACTTTTGCTAATAATAGAGGAAAAAAATTTTTTTTCGATTTTTGTGAAAATTTCAATTTTTGATAAGGGGGTACCCTTTTTTTTTTTTTTTTTTTTGATAATTTGTACCCTTAGCATTTTTGGGCAAAACTCGTCAGTTTTTGAAAACGTCCGTTTGTGTATTTTTGAATAGAAAACTTGCGTTTTTATTGCTCTTGTATCTTTATTTTATCTTTTTAAATGTTTAAAATATACTTTTGCTAATAATAGAGGAAAAAAAAATTTTTCGATTTTTGTGAAAATTTCAATTTTTGATAAAGGGTTACCCTTAGCATTTTTGGGCAAAACTCGTCAGTTTTTGAAAACGTCCGTTTGTGTACTTTTGAATAGAAAACTTGCGTTTTTATTGCTCTTGTATCTTTATTTTATCTTTTTAAATGTTTAAAATATACTTTTGCTAATGATAGAGGAAAAAAATTTTTTTCGATTTTTGTGAAAATTTCAATTTTTGATATTTTTGGGCAAAACTCGTCAGTTTTTGAAAACGTTCGTTTGTGTATTATTGAATAGAAATCTTGCGTTTTTATTGCTCTTGTATCTTTATTTTATCTTTTTAAATGTTTAAAATATACTTTTGCTAATAATAGAGGAAAAAAAAATTTTTCGATTTTTGTGAAAATTTCAATTTTTGATAAAGGGTTACCCTTAGCATTTTTGGGCAAAACTCGTCAGTTTTTGAAAACGTCCGTTTGTGTATTTTTGAATCGAAAAGTTGCGTTTTTATTATAAATAAATTCTTAACAACAAATTTTTAAAATCCTTTTTTTTTGAGTCTTTGGAAATGAGGCGATTTCTAGTATTGCTGAAATGACACCCAAGTTTGTAATTTATTTTGTCTTATGCATTTTATACCGATCATGTCTACAAAATTGAATTCCATTTCTATGCTGGCTTTAATATGCAATTCACTCTAACTTACCAAATCGAAATTAATCCCGTTTGCCAAACCCTGTGAAAATCTCGATTCCATTTCCGAAAATATGTGGATGTTCGATCGTAATACTTTATTTTCTCAATGCATATTATGATTTTTAGCACTCTAGTTTTTCACTACAATTAATAACTTGATCATCATTTCAAGTTTCAGTATACTGTGACTCAAAATTTGTATACCGTTCTCTGTGAAAAAGGATGGATGGAACGGGATATAAAGGTTTTGTATGCAGATGGTCATTTCTGCAATATTAGTTAGCTACTGTGAGAATTATTTATGTTCTGGATCCATATACTAACGGAAGTTCATTGAGCTTTGCCCATTTGTATGTCTGCCTGCCATTGCCATTGTTTGCCATTTTCGTTGGTCTATTAATTGAGCTTTAATTTTGCTTAAAATAAAAAATTTTAAAACCCATTTGCCCAGAATTGTCTTAAATATATAAAATCGGGTAATAAATAAAATATATGTATATATGTAGCCAAAAAAAAAGGTTTTATATATCTATATGTATAAATTGCAAATAGTGCATACCCTTGGAGAAGGATATATAAGATTCGGCATAGACGAATATAACACTATTACTTCTGTTACATTTTCTTTGTTATTATTATCTCCAGAAACAAGTTTTTTTAATGGTGTTCGCCAGGCGTTCGTAGAGAAACAAGTTAAGAAAATACAGTTTTTTATATACTACCAGCACCGAGAGTGACTACACTTAGAATCTAAGTTTACATAAGGTAGTATAAATGTATCTCAGAGATCCGTATTGAAAACATGAATTAATATGTTTCAATGTCTGGTAAAATGTTGTATGTAGTTTAGACCATGTTTACTTGGATAAGAACTCCAATAAGCGCTTGTAAATATGTGCTCGTATTTGTGCATTTTAGGTGAAATAATGAGGCTTGGCATACAGAGTTAAAAATAAAAACAGATGTTGCCGCAATACGTTAAAGATAATTACTAATAAATGCACAGCCGTACACATATTTTGCCTGTTCTTATAAATAGGTATTCCTTACTCTAACTTTTCTCCCTGCGCCACTGCTGCCCGTAAAAGCATTATATCACTTACGTAGATATGAATAGTTTTGTACTATGCCGCATCTAATAAGTGAAAATCAACCTTTAATTCGTTATACAAAACCTCAAATTAATTTATTTACATCATTAAATGCACCACACATAGATATATGAATGAAAATATTTTTATAAATGAGAAACTGCGTATTTTTATGGATGAAATTATAACCCGTACGTATTCCAAGTTATTCGAATGTTATTCACTTAAATTGAGGGAGGCACTATATGAAAGGAAACCACAAACATTGCAAGCCAAAACATATTATTCATTTCTTCTGAAGTGTTTTGAGTGCTATAAAATGAGTTTTCAGATTGTTCGGTTTGTTTGCAATGCCTGTGACTGTATCTGATTTCCAATAAAATGTATTGATAACTCTTATAATCATGAAACAAAACAGAAATTGTAACTGGAACCATTTTATAATTTAAGTTTAATTCTTAAAGTATTTTCACTCATGAAATTGTAGTTTTTGAACGCTTGCACGAGTGCTTCCATTAAGTTATTATTGGGTCATTAACATCAGTGCTCTTATATATGCATGCTTAAGAAATATACATCGAATAAAAAAATTATTAGATGGCTAATTGGAAATTATTATTAAGTTCGAAAAATATAATATTAATGTACGCCTGTATATAAAATACGGATTTAGATGCGAGTAAATACAAATAAATCTCTAAACTTTTTAACCGTAAAAGCGGAGTTCACAGAAAAATCGTAACTTTTATATTGTGTTATTTATTAAACTGCGATATTTATTTTAATCATTTCTAATAGAAATTGCTTTTTGTCTGTTGTTGACCATTAAACTTTTTTAAAATAATTTCAGTGAATTTTAAAAATTGTTAAATATAATTTGCCCAATACACAAAAGTTATATCTTATTACCTGTGCTCATAAATTTTCAAAATTTCCATTGGCTTATAAGTTTCGCTTAATCGAAATAAAATGTCGTTTTAAGGTTTCGCAACTAGTTGCTGCGAAACATGGCCAATGCCTGGATTCCTAATTCGTCATTAGTAGAAAACTTGGTGTTCTTTAAATGAAAATGTTAAATGTAAAAAATATCATCTATTACACGTAGGGCCTTTTCACATTAAGGTAGCGATATTTATGCAAAAGACGTAGAAGCATAAGCTAAATTACAAAAAAATTTGTTTTTATATCTGAAGCTTAGTGTTGCATACGCCATAACACGCCATAACATGCACTTTACAGAAGTATACCCACTTTTGTATTCACGATATTTTCACATGGATGGGACTAAACCTCTAGATTTATATTGATATGTACAGCTTACAACATATCTTCGATAAAATGCCCTGCAGTTTATATGGAAGCTGCAAATATTTCTCAGCCTTCAAAATTGCACTCATACCTCATGGCTTCTAGAGTCGGCAACCCGTAGCGGACATTGTTCCTCAGTTTGTGGGGAAGCGAATATGTGAGGTATTTTTGTTTAGCTTATACAGTTTGGTTCCAGTTCCACAAATTCATTTTTCATTTATTTATTGAATTCTGTTTATTTTTGAAATGAATATTTGGGGAATTATTATTTTGATCATATAAAAGACTTCTTGTTTATGAATTAACGACATCCATTATTGTTTTTGTAGTTAAACGTATCTGCACACAACGAACAAATTCTCACAAATGGCATGGATGTTACTGTTTGTGCAAGAATTTTTTTGTTTGAACAACTGCGCCCGCGCCTTTAAAAATGCAGTGTTTGTTATTTTCTTTCAAATTTGTTTATCTTAACGAGTATGCGTCAAACGAGAGGAACTTAGCAGCATTCATGATGAAGCGATATTTGCGCCGTTCGAATTGGAAAACAGCAGTTTTTCTTAAGAACTCCTAACATATTTGGATGAATTTAAAATTTTTGGTTTTTGTAATACAGAATGGGAAGTAAATAATGCGAAACCTGACAAACCTTTTTATTATTGTTATGCTGTTGGTTGTGTAACAGTTGTCATTGCTGGTGTTGCAAAAAGATTCGTAAAAGGACAAACATCTAACAAATAAAGTTTCTATTTGGGTAGTTTTATTTCAAATGATTGCTTGCTATTGTTAGCATGCTAAAAAATAACATCCTGTATTAGCTCCATTTTTAAATGCAAGTGTGTCAAATGACATACTTATAAGGAAGACGCCCTAATTACATGCGCGGGCTGTTTTAAAGTCCCATTATACTGTCGCTGATTTAATATGAGTAAACACATTTAGCACAGTACGGTATAAAATTTCCTTGATCATAAAAAAGAATTTGTTTTGCCTCCAGAGCTTCAATATACCCTACTGCACCAGCAATAAGTATGTATATGTGTGTGTGTATTTACTCCCATGCACATTTCCTTTAAAAACAATTCTTTTAATGTTGGTATTCTTCATTTTTGTATCGAACATGCTTGCTGAACATTTTTGCGCTATCAAACCCAGTCGGACAGAGCACTGAGTAGCATGTTCGTGCAACCAAAATTATAACAATGAACTTTAGTTTGATTTCAACATTTAAACGCTTAATGTGAGGGCGCGCTCTTGTGAAATAAAAAATTTCAAATAACTAAAGGGGATAAAAAAATATTTATTATAAAATTTAATAAATAATGTGCACAAAAATTTATTTTAATCAAATATTACAATTAATTGTTCAATAACAAATAACGCAAAGAAAATTCATTTGCTATATTGAAAAAGTCAATATTTAAAGTTTTATAAAAAATGTGCGAAGATGATTGCCAATGCTCCTCTGAAAATAACATATTGAAATAAGATAACGAACTAATATTTTAGTCCCCGTTCAGCAAACTACTCCCTAATATCCCACACGTACATACATACGTATGTATATGCATGTAAATGCTTATGTGTAAAAATACGTATTATATGAATGCATGCACACATACATACCTACATATCTACATACATATGTACATATATTTGTTTACTGGCATGTGCGGATGTGCATATATACATATATGGGTATGGATGTATGTACATATCTATGTATACATACATATATACATTATATCTGGTATGTGTTCGTTGAGAGATAAAGAAAAGTCTATGTGAAGAAAGCGATAGTAAATTTGTATTTATTTAACAAAAAAAAAATATATACATACATGAACTTACATATAATATTAATAAAAAGTTCAGTAATTCTTCTAAGTATTGGAAAGCAACCACGTGAAGTTGAAAAAAAAAATAATTTAATTGTGCTCTTCTTTTACGGTTTTTATTTTAAATATTTACTCTCTTCCACCTGTGATTCTAAATAAAATTTAATTTATTAAGTGAATTTGTTTCCAATTTGCTTTTTTGTTATTAGTTTCTCTACAACGGGTTACAAGATACACAAGTGCAACAAATGTATGAATTATTTATTGGCTGTAGTGCATTTCCACTGGTTTTTGTTTTAAGTGTGTGAGTGAGGAAGCGAACGAGTGAGTGAGTACCTGTTATGAGGTGTTGAACGTACATATTTAAAACGAAGGTTAAATGTTAGCCACGGCTTAACGAAGAAGCAACAAAAATAAAAGAAAATGTAGGGTTTTGTCATTGCATCTGTGTTCACAACTCAAAAGGTACAGAACCATATGTATGTACGTACGTACATATGTGCGTATATACATATGTATATTTAAATAAAATTTTATATACTAGTACTCATCCATATATGTAGATATAGGTGTAAGTACATATCCACACACACATGGATGCAATGTAACTACCGACAACGCAACTGCGGCCTGAGGAAATTTAAATCTGTTTACAATAACAAACTCGTATTCTCTTACACGCTTAAATCCATCCATCCATCCGTCCATCTATTGAAACGATCTTATTCGTGTTATGTTTCCAAGTAAATGCAAAAGAGTAAGAAATACTTTAAGCGTGTATGTCAATGCCAAACAGCGATAATAATGACAGAAACAGCCAAGCGGCGGGCAACTACTACTAAAAATTCCTTTTTTTCTACTTAAACTTGTCTTTATTCATCTTTTAACTAGAACTTGGAGAAGTTTTCCATTTAAATAAAACAATAAAACAAAAAACATAAAAAACACCATAAGAAAGATCAACACAACAATCTACAAACCCGATATATACATATATATGTATGGATGTATGTATATACATAACTCTGTCCATACATGTAAAAGTGCATATGTATTTGTATACGTACTTATGTATGTAGACATATACGAATATATCTAAGATACACCTTTGAAAATAAACTTATAAAATACGATCAACAACATTAAACAAAATGTACGAATGTTTTTGTTGCCTTTTTAGTATGTTCTGTGTACAAATAAAATAATCACGTTTCGGTAGACACGAGAGTGAGAAGAGAACATCGATTAGTGGAGAAAATCTGATATTAAATTAACAAGCAGCAATAATAATCGAAAAAGAAAAAGCAAATAAAATTACAAAGTTAATAACAACGTGACCACTGACCGGTTTTTGCCACAATTCTGTTGCATATTCTTTGGTTCACTATAATTCTGCCAAAGTTATTTATAACCGAAAAATTTATATTCACACACTAACACTCTGTGCAGGCCCATTTTTAAAGCTAAAATATAGTACAAAGATCCCAAGAACACGCAGAAAGTGAGAAAAAAATTTTGTTGTACATTTTGTAAAATTAACTTTTTAAAATGTGAATAACTATGAAAATTTGGCGTTTATATAGTAATAACATTTTAAAATAAAGACAAACATACATGCCTGTACCTGTGCCTGTGCCTGCCGTAATAATTAAAGCTTAAAAATGTCATTCCTGCTAAACACCACTTGGATTTTTACTCTCGGTCTTGTACTACTGCTAAACCGCGTCAAGATGATCTCACCGTTCAATTTGGAAAATCGTCTGCCAATTGTTAAAATTAATGCGAATCCCTTATCGTACTTTGGCTACTCTATTGCAACTCATGTAGTTGGCGAATATAATCGGCCCAATAATACAAAATGGTAAATACTTAAAATTCTTATTTACTTTAAACTTAAAAACAAATTATTCAATTTTTTGAGATTTTAACAAAACTTTGGTTAATGGAGAATAACAAAACATAAAATTTAAATATTATAAAAATAATTTTGAAACAAGCTGTCGATGCTCCTTTTTTGTTTTAAATATGATTCATTCAATTAATAGAAATGATCAAAAATACACTAAAAGAATCATACAAGAGCAATTCGCAACTAGATAACAGAAATATTTATTTTTAAAATAAGTTTACAAAGAATTGCAGCGTTGACTGTATGTTTCAGTTATTTCCGTTAGCAAATATTTACGTCAATATTTAGAATTACTTGAGATTTATTTTTGTGGATTTCGTTTCGTGGAGTCCAATTAAAAAGTAAAATATTTACAATGAAATTTGTATTTGACCAACAGTTCTGCTAATGGTGCACGTTGGCCTGATTCAAGTCAGCGTTTCTCACTTTTTCAACACTATTACATAGCGTAAGCTCTTACCTTCTCATATACTAGTTTGGCATGTCGTTCAATGAGGCCAATAACCGGTAAAGTTTTGTATTAATAAATAATAAAAAGAAAAACAAGAAAGAAAAGATATAATTATTACATCTCGTTTCTACATATAAATATTATATTTTCCAACCAAAAAGCTTATATAAATGTACCATCCCTTTGCTTCCCACTTTAACTTTAGCAAAATATTTTATTCAGTTGTGAGTAAACATGTCGTTGGCTCAACTAAAAAGGGTTCGACTAGCTTTTTATTCTTTTTTTTGCAAAACATTTTTTTTGGCGATTTCAATGTATGAAAAAAATGAATACTACTACTCAATAAGCCGTAGGTGTAACTATCGCAAACTATGTCTCACGGAAAAGGAATGTAATTTGTTTAGGAATTTGAGTTATAAAATCGCATAAAAGGATGATGCACAAAGTCAGAAAAACGAGTTCACATCGAATATAACAAAAAGAAAAATATGCGAGTTAGATAGTGAATGCAGATGTTTAATTAGTATCACTGAATTCTGCTGAATTCGCGATACCAGTAGAGAGATACTCGTAGATTTGTCGATTGGTATTTCAAAACACTTTGTTATATTAAAATACGCGCTAAAAATTTAAAATGAATTACAAAAAAAGATAAAAGATAAAGTACTTGCCAAGTATATGTAAGCAAGTTGTAATTGGGAATAAGTGAATCCAGCCTTTAGTACCAGCAAAAGTAATTATCTCTAACAAACTTCTCAGCCCGAGTTTTTATAACTTTTTCCGTACACGTATGGAATTGTAAAACTCAGCTAGTGCCAGTGCTTCACAATATACATAATTTACTTATTAAAAAAATTGCTTAAGGGATCAAAATATGGGCAACGGGCCAATGGGCATAACAGGGATAAAACTGGTGCCCATACACATATACTATAAACCTTAGAAGTTCCCAAGGAATAAAATTGTATCACCGGCATACCAAAAATGGGCAATACTATTATTTCTGGCTGTTTAAGCTAGAAAATCGTGGCGCCAATAACGAAAAATGTGCATTCATGTAAATAAAGTGCAGTGTGTGTGATGGAAAACCAACTTAGTTTCTGTAAAATGAATAAAAATGATGTAACATCAATGATAATAACAAATTGTATGCAGCACTTCTAAAATTAGCAAATTTAAAAGCACGCTCGGGTATGTGCCTGTACGGGTACTTAATATTATTTCCAGTTCGTCTTATGAAAATGCTTTTCCATTTTATACATTTTGTTTTTAGGGCGTTGTGCGGTATGAACGAGTTCCTTTTCTTTTATATTTTATGGCTTAATACTTTATATATGAAAAATAAAAAACAAAAAACAGAAAAGAATGAAATTAAATAAAACATGTTGTATAAATACATATAACGTTCTACAATACAGAATATTAAGTACATGAATGAAAACGAAATTTCAATTATCTGGAGGTTCTTCCGAAAGCACACACATATTTACATACATGCATGTGTATCTTAATATGTAAAAGCGAAACACTCGAATGATGGATCACCCTTTATTAAGGCCATGACGTAATCTGCTTTTTGCATACGCCTGTTTGCTTGAAACAAAGATTCCGATTAATTTTTTTAGTGGAATTCGATGAATCCAAAATACGGTTGTAGTGCGATGGCACAAACATACACATGCAAGCAAAAAACAAATGTTGCTTTATTATCGGAAAGATAACAATTTCCAACTTTAGTCTCGTTTTGCTAGTAGAAATTGTTTATTTACCTCTTTAGCCTTGTTGTTTTCTTTTGATAAAGGAAATGAAGCTTTGCAGATTAAAACGTTACGGGCATCCGTTAAGGGTCATCTAGATGCGCTGAAAGAGATATTCCTCCACGATATATAGCGTATGACATTAAACTGTGCCATGAGTTGCTATTCGGCCAAGTAAAAGTAGTGTTCCCAAGAGAAGAAAAGCAGTGCAGTTGTAAATGAAAAAGGTCACAAATGACGCACTTATTCTCTAGTTATAGTGACTGGAATTTCTAAACTAATATTTTCAAATTGGTTTTTAAACATTTTCTTGTGTAGATGTTTGTGCTCATTTCGCATTCGTTTCCATTTAATTAGCGTAATAAAATAATCAGTATTTTTTTGTAATTCACAAATACATTTATTTTCAAGGGAAAATTCAATAACACCATTTTTTTACTCATGCACACATATATATCAATCTTACATGCATTCACCCGTATATGCATACATACATACGAGTAATAATGCTTTATATTAATGCTTAAAAAAAGCACGCTACTTGCGTCGATAAAGAAAACTACTAATTGTTGCTAGTCAAACAGTAGATTACTAACGTAAAAATTTATTGCTTCACAGTACACAAAAAGTCTAGACAAATAAAATTGGTGCAAAAAACCTTTCATTCACTTTACCAAATCTGTTAAAATTTTAATTCTATTCTGCTGTGACTCATTTCGTTTATTATATTTTTTCTATATATATTTTTTATTTACTGCTAATTTATGAATTCTTGTGCAAAAGTTTTAAATTAGTTTTAAAAAATCCGACATGAAAAATCAATTATTTCTTTTTTATTTTTTGGTTTTGGCTGGAATGCAAATTGCTTTTAAATACAAAGTGGAAGAAAGTATTAGAATTCGAGAAAAAGATTTTTGCCAAAAAAAACGGGAATATCTTGAACACAACTTTAACAATAGTCGAAAGAGGGGTTGGCATACATAATAATGATAGTGTACCCAGCCAGATATATGTAAGGATGTGTAGGTGTGGTTGTATTCGCGTAAATGAGTTGTACATTATTCTCCGTCAAATTTAGAGTCAGACTAGAGTAGGCGCCAATGAAAGCTTGTTGGAATTTTCTAGGGATTCAGTTCAGAAGTTATAGTATTATCCTCCACAAAAAAAATTTCCTCAAAATTCCGGAACATTCTCGGCATGAGACAATTTACAAATTTTACAATAATGGTTTTTCAATAATTTTACTTGAACGTATTTATAGTTACTATCTTAAGATTTGTATTCAAATATAATAATTCCAATAATTGACAACTCTAGTGTGAAGGAAGTTTAATCATCATGTACGGGAAGATATGTCACTTATATAAGACACACTTCATCCACTCGAACGGAATTATATACCAACTTTAAAGCGATTAAGAACATCTATGAAAAAAAGGAATAAATAAATAAAATATAATCAGTATAAAGCCGAATGTAATTTGTTATTATTATTTGACCGTTTTTCGGTTGGCTGAATCTTTTGCATTTCAGTTTTATGAATGCAGGCTGCTATTGCTGTAAAAATAAACTTCATTAAAATTCGTTTGTACGAAAAGAAGGTGAAAGAATGACAAACGTTTCATTGTTTGCTTATTGACACAAATGTTCAGTGAAACGTACTGGAATATTATGAGTGCAAACCGCATTGTTGTGTAGTTTCTTAAAAAATTGGCTTTAAAGTTACATATGGATTTTGTATTAAAAACACGTTTCTTTAAGCCAATTAACTCGATATTATCGGTTCAATTTCTTTCGAATAGCAACCTTCCACACAGCAAAGGAGCTTTTAGTGATAATAACATACAAAATGTGTTTTAATTACTCATACAAAAGCTTTCAGCTTCAGTAACAAATTTTGTAAGATATTTGGGCCACCAATGCATTATTATTATTATTCGCAAATATTTTCCAATATCAGAATCAAATAATATTAACTTATATACATGCCTTCAGCTCATCAAAACCAGATGCAGAATGAAAACTTATTTCGAAGCCAAATTTGCTTCTGTTTCCAGTAATTTACAGAGAATTTAGGAAGTTTTAAGAACTGCTCACATAATAACCCTTTGGGACATCTTAACTGTAGTATCGCAACAAGTAGTTGGCTGGGGTTCTCGTTGCAGTCGTGGAAATATGTACCATAAATAGTTTTAACAACTATAAAATGCAAGATAAAAATACTCTTCCTTTAAACAATATGTTTTTTGTGTTAAGGCTGCCATAAATATTGCATAAACTAAGTTATAAAAAGGTCTTTGAATTGTCATTTTCGAAGAAAAATGGCCGCAAATAAACTATTAATTCTTTTGGAAAGTGAATCTGATGAGAGCAAGAACGCATGCAACTGTTCAAAAATCGCATTAAGCGGCGTTTGCCTAAACTCTGGCTACATTTCTTTTCCTTATCGCAGAGCACACGAAAGTGTGCAAAGGACCATATTTGGATGGATTTCATATAGCAATATCATTTAATATTAACAAATTTGTATAAATTCAAATTCTTGTTACTTTTTTCTCTTTTACACGTAATAAAATTTTAAAATAATTTTCGAAGCCATTTCGGGAACCCATAGTGCTGTTGAAACATCTAAACATACATTTACTTTAATCCACTCATTCATGTGCGTATAAATATCTAATATATAAAAAAATAATACTCGTACACAAACGATATTGTTAGGCGTGTGTATTTACAGGTAAGCAGGGGGAAAGAGTTGAAATAATTAAATGAAAAAATGTGACCCTCTGAGTGTTATAAATGAGCAACATTTCTCGAGTATTCACTAGGAAGTGTGGTTAAATACCACTTAAAATCAAATGAAAGCTATGAAAAATTGAACAGCAAGGGAAGAAGTGCGTAGATATTATATCAATAAATTTATCTTTTGTATGCATGTGAGTCCACAATCCATTTGTAGGGACAACGGAGTATACTGTGTGTATCTGCCACACATGTAGTGATTTCATTGTGAAAAAATAAATAAATTCAATAAATAAAGGGAACAAATATTGAAATATCATATCGCAGTGAAGCACACAAACACACAATAAAACTACAGGTAAAAGAAATATAAAATATGCTACGGATATCTAAAAATCTTCATTCTACCTACTCCATGTAGTTCTCCGAACAATCGTATTGTTTATTTTATTTCGTGTTTCTGTTTCGTTAAATCTGCAGAGTCTTCAAATGTGTATGCTGTTAAAGCGGATATTGGGATCGTAACGTAAAAGGATTTGAAACTTGCGTGCGGTGGCTTCAAAAATCGTTTTAACCTTTTGTTAATATTCGTATGTCAATCTAATCCCAGTAGGGATTTCAGTTGAATTTGATATTCACTAATCGTTGAAGACAAAGTTTTAAAATCACTAATTATTTGCTAAATGAAGCCGAATTTTAATATAAAATTTTAAATTTATATAATTTAATTTTATACTTCAGGGAAACATTTATAACCAATATTTTGTTTCAATCAGATTAATAGTTTGCATATGAGTTGACAAGTTTTCCAATTTAAAATTTTTCTACATCATCTTTTATGTTAAATAATTAAACGTAAATAAATACTTAACTTAGACGTAGACCTGATTACATAAATTAATTGATTTACATTATTTCCTATGGAAATCCACAAATTATTTTAATAATATATTTAAAAGCTTACATTTGCTTGGAAATAAAATTTGGTTTTCAAACCGTAACAATGAGTAACAATTTTATTTATATACCCCAAGTAATGCCTTCTAGACAGTTCAATTAAATATTTAATTATTTCTATATACGAGTACATGTGTTTTCATGACCGTAATTTTATTATGACAAAAACGCGCTACGTCATAACATTTATATCTTTACATCATTATTTATAAAAAAAAGTAACAAATATGGGAAAATGCGAAACATTTTGAGCTTTTACAGCAGACGACCAAAATATATAAATCGACATGAGAACTTTGATTTGAAATTTGATTTTTTGTTAAGCTAAAGTCTTGATGGACTAACCTGAACTGAAATGAACTGGAAACATACTTGTATAAAGTAACGCATTACCAGTGCTGGTTGTGTGTATTCACGGCTATTGTGTTTGTTACGATGGTTATAATAAAACGACAGCCAATAAATCATTCGGAAATATTTTCTTTAAGTCAGTCATAAAGCCAGTTGCTAAATAACTAAATGAAAACGTATAACAATAAATTCAATCTCTAAAGTAATCACATGCACACAACAGATTCGAGGAATAAATACAAGCAAGCAATCATAGACCCTTCTCGTCATTGTAAATTACGCCCAAAAGGCATAAATTAATCTTACTTAACATGAAACATTATTGGTTATTTTATTTCTCTATGTGGCTTTTTAATTATTGACTAGCACAGTGAATGAGTGATATCAACAAAAAGGCAATAAAAGAATTGTGCGCCAACATGCTCGTGCCTTCCTCCATTCATATGGTGGAAACAGCATACTAAGCAGACATTCCTATAATTTATTTGCGATGACAATAACAACCACGATTACAGTTTTTTAACTTTCTGACAATTTTTAAATCTTTTACATTCAATGAGATGCTAATTATATTGCCACTACTGTTTTCATATAGCACACAGACTTAAATATTTTAAGTATTTTACGGTCAGTCCCTCTAACAAAGTTTTAATGTCGATAGCGCACCCGCATCTTCAGCATAAATTTAAAAATTATAATAAAATTTAGCTCGCATGCAAATCTTATAAGCGAACAATTCTCAAAGTAAAATAAGAGGATGTTTTCGTTGTTTATAATTAAAATCGAATAAATTTCAATACAGGCAGCACAAGTAAATACTTCTGGTATCAGAGATCTTCCAAAAACCTTTTAAGAACAGAGTCGCAATTTTTTAACAAAATGCTTTTTAATGATCATTTTGGGCATGCGTGTTGACGAAGAATGTGAGGCCTAACACCATACACCGGTTATTCGTATACATGTACACACAATGTACAGCAAAGGAAGAAGTGCGTAGATATTATATCAATAAATTTATCTTTTGTATGCATGTGACTCCACAATCAGTATTATTTAACGAACAAAACCCAGTCTTCTCTGGGTTTCTGTGCGTCGCGAAGCACTAGTCGCGACGCACAGAAGGTAAAACACATGCGGTAGCTCTCCAGTATAACGCTTACCGTCCGTTCTAAATTTGTCTTAGCATTACTCAATTTGAGAAAGATAATGTCTCTGGAAAAGTTGCTGCAATAGTTGAATTCCAAAATTGCATTGACACAAATATAAAATCTCAAATATATAAATTACAATATCTTCTCAGCATAATATATATATATATATATATATATATATATAGAAATGAAGAGAAAAATATATCAGATAGAAAATTATTTATAAAACGAGTTCATTTCTAGTGGGAAGCTACAAATTCTAAATACTGAAAGCTAACTTACGTATATGTATATTAAGATTTTAAAAGGCATTTTCGTTTCCGGTATATTTGAACTCATCGATTGTAAGAATTGCAAATTAAAGCAAAAATGTCTAGATTTCCATTAGGAATCTGCAGCAATACATCCATGGATACATGCACACATACACACACGCAATAATTGCTAGATTTTCATTTTATTAAATTTGTAATCCAGCGCAATTGAATTTCTACTTGAGCTCCAAATCTCCAAATTATTTTAAAAAAAACAGGGCGAATAACTTGCAACTCAACATTTTTATTTTTACGTCTGCTTGTATCGCCTTCTAGACGCCTTCCTTCTTGATTAGCGTCTTATTTCTCTTCAAGTCTTTTTACTTCTTGCACGATAACTTAACGAAAAATTAATGCACTCATTCGCATTTGCAACTGGTTTGCTTGATTAACTCTACAAAATTTGTAAAGTCAAAAGTGTTTTATAGCTGTTGCTGTTTCCATTCTCCCAAAAAAAAAAAATTAAATAAAATAAATTAGATTCGAAGCATTGTGTGGGTTACTCTTGCAATTGTGGTTTTAGTAAGTATTTAAAATATTTGAAAATTGTATGAAATAACGCTACGGCAGCACCTGTGGATTTTTCAGCTCAAAATCCTTTGCAAATTTGCAAACGTTCTGCTTAAACTTTTTAAAATATTTTTCTAACTTGGAAGACTGTTTAAAACTATATTCAAAATTTTGTATATCATACATTTCGAAAATGCATCGTACTGGAATTAGGAGAGCGGGTTAGTGGTAGAGTTTGCCAACACCAACTTGGTTTCTCCGCATCAAGTCAAAACTCTGTAACTGCCCACAAGCTGAAAATTGTACAAGATTTGCTTCAATCATTCTCAGGCCAATAGAAAATTACTTCAATGTATTCTATTTCAGCCAGAGTGAAAGAGTCGTTAATACGCATTGGTGTCGCATACAAACATGTGTCGTACATTAATTTCGTGCAAGTACATTTTGATACAAATTTAATTTTGAGACACATGTTTGAAATTAAAAAAAATAATTGCTTTCCGTAAAACATTTTGTTCTCGTATGCGAGGATGTAATGCATCGTTAATTTCCGCTTACTGCCGTCTGATTCTGCTTAACCGAACAACTGCTTATCGCTAGTTAGTGAACTTTTTTATGCATCAAAATGTAACAGCAGCATAACCCATAATGCAAAGTATTTTCAATGGCATTGATGTGTTTCGAATATTTCATTTAGTTGCACTTGCTGATGTGTTGCACGTTATTAATTTCCATGCATTTAAGTAGTTTTGAAACAAGTGGGACAGACGGACATGAGCATTAAGTGAAAAAAATAAAATCGTTAAGGAATTTTCTAAATGTGCTTACTTGGTAATCATTTTTTTTTTTTTTGCATTATTTACACTATTTCGTACACTTGCATGGAAAGTGTGCAGTACGAACTTGATGTAGGAACTTTGTTATTGGTTTATGAGTTTTTTCAAAACAGCACGATCTTCTGATTAGCAGTTTATTTGCGATTGCTTCACACTTTCCAAACGTTTCAGTCTGCATCCCAGCAGACTATCATATTCGAATTCATGGCTCGTTCCAGAAATGGTTTGAATGATTTAAAGCACTTACAAAAGTATTTGCCACGGCATCAGCTGTGACATTTTAGTAATGGCGATGTCATTGCCAACAATTTCAATACAAATTCAATGCATTCTTAGTTATTTTTGCATTTGATGCAACCCGCCTCTAGCACAAAGTAGATCTTCCGAAACGTCTGCTCAGCAAATAACCTG
Organism: Ormia ochracea; assembly: GCA_963402855.1. Classification (NCBI taxonomy): domain Eukaryota; kingdom Metazoa; phylum Arthropoda; class Insecta; order Diptera; family Tachinidae; genus Ormia; species Ormia ochracea. The sequence continues at coordinate 58,840,252 of OY727107.1, forward strand.
AGAAGTAGTTTTCTTTGCTATCGCTTAGCGAACTTCTGTGTATGGATTTGTGCCCATACAAAAGCCTGTATGGCTAAATTAAGGCCTTCATGCTTTTTGCCTTAGTGGATTTGGTAATTTGTACGTTTCTTGGCAACTTGAACTTTTCGTAGTGATTTATTAGCAAGCTGAATCCATTGGCCAGCCAGCCCTATTTCAACACTTTGAATACACTTTTTAAAGCTCTTTAAAATATTTAACGAACATTTTGTTTAAAATGTCTTGTAAATACTCATATCAGCTCCACTAGTACGCAATTGCGTGTGTCAACACATATTTTACACAATTTTTTTAAGATAATGTTTGCTGCAGCAGCACGCAAAAGACATCAATTTTACGTCGCGTTGCAAAATGAACATTTATTTTTATCATTATTACATTTTTATATTCTAGTCAAACTTCGAAACTATTTTAAACTTAATATACAAGCATAAATGAAATTTCTAATTATCTAATAGAACTTTATGCATTTTTCATATTTTTATTTATTCATTTTACTTTATTCTAACTTTAAATAAAGTGGCTTGAAACTATCTGAAAATTTACTAAGAAAAATTAAAGGAGATTTTCCAAAAAATAATGCTCGTATATAAAACATTGTTATCGCACCCTTTAGAATGACAGACTTGTAGGATAGCTGAGAATGCGTATGATGGTATGCGTACTATTGAAGCAAGTGGTCGAGGTCACAGCCGAACCCAAATTATTCATGGATGCCTTTATACCCGTATATTGGAGAAAAAATTTGAAGCGAATATTTTCAAATAAATTATTCGATAATTCAATTCGATAAGTTACCGCAAAAATTTTAATACACTTTAAAATAAAACTTAAAAATACATATATGTACGATCGTAAAGACGTATTTAAAAACATTCATAAATGGTTTTATTTTATTTTTGAAATTTCTTAGCAGCCATTTCTACGCAGTCACAAAGTATTCTTCATTTCTGCTCATCCAATTATTTTACTTGAAATTAAATTTGTATTTTTACATACGTACAAGTATAAGCTGCGAATTGTTATAGACTTTTTCAGACACATGTAAGCAATGAAAAGGTACAATATAAAAGGAAATCCCAAATACGTGAAAAGTATATCTATTTTAATAACAGTCACAATAGTACGTCAGCCTTTATTTTCCAGAACCGACCTTTCTGTTTGCAGTGAAAAACAAATTAATAGTTTCTTAGTAATTCTTATTCAGTTTACGCATCAAATATGTTTTGCCCATCTTACATCATTTAGTGCATTCACAAGATATCGTAAAGCTGTAAAGTTTTGAAATTTTGTTTAGCTTTGTGGGAGAAGTTTAAAAATTTAAAATATGTAAAGAGAACGATGGGGAATCATTCAGTTCCTAGCCAGCCTCAACAGTGTGTATTGTATTCAAAATGTATTTAAGATTTTAAAGCATAATGAAGTAGTTCTGCATGAGGCTGCTGGGTAAAACACGCGACAATTCCAACTGAGACTTGCAAACCGCAAATGCAATGATGATCGTGCATATTTTGGAAAGTTCGTTTGAAATAGTCAATAGATCTGCCACAAATTTGAGCCGAAATCAAAATCTGATTGTAGAGCGAGTTTTTGTCGACTTGTACATTTAGCACACTTAAAAAAGCCACAGAATAGTTTCCTCTCAAGTCTTCCAATGCCCACAACATTTTACGCCTTCTACTATATATTTTCCAATTTTTTTTATAAAAATTCCCTTCCCTTATACGAGTATTGTTAGCGTGAATTAAACTTCTTACTTTTTAATACTTTGTTATCCATCGTACACTGTGCAATTAACTTCTTCTAAACTAAATATAAACAATGGATTTTTGTATGCTGAAAGCTTCTTGGCACTTATCTGCGTTTGTCATCTGCCAGTATAACCCAACTAAGCGTTTAATTAACTTGAAAAGAGTGGCAAAAATAAATTATATACTCGTATATTTGGGGCGGAGAGGTATTCGCAACAGCATGCAACTATTTCCAAATACTTATAATAATATTTTTCTAATAAGAAAATAGTTTCAATTTAACATTAGAAACCGCTTGCATTGCTTTTTACGTTGTAAAGAAATTAAAGTGCAATGAGGCATCGCATTCATTAGTCTTCTCTTTCTATAAATTTTCTGTAAAAATTTAAATCATATTGACTGCATACATTTTAGCATTTGTATTGATCAGTCAGCAATCGTTCGTTGGCGGAGCTTAAAGATATTTTTAGACGGTCGTCACTGTGGCCCCAAGGGAAATATTGGCAAAGCAGAAAAACGTTTCATGGGCAAAATTAATGATTGCGCACCGCTGATAACTTAAAACAAAGTCTTCGCTCTCGTATTTAAAAATATGATTAAAATAAATAAATGTATCGATGCTTAAGGCGAAAACAAAATATTAAGCAGTTGAGTTATACTCGTAAATTGTGTTTGTGCATCCAATTCGGTGTACACCAAACACGTTTTAATAAACTTTAAACAATCAAGTATTTTGAAATATCGCTTGCAGCAACTTGTATGCCTTTCTTATTACAGATAACCATTAAGAGGCGAAGTTTAGGTGTAAAAACGGTGCATTTTCGCCTTCCCTTTTTAACTTCTTCAAACTATAAAGATGTATTTTTACTTGAGCACTGGAAAAAAGTGCAATAATATTAAAAAAAAAAACTCGAAAAGATTTCAAAAAGCGTACTAATGTAATTCCGTAATGGTTTAATTAAGTTAACTAAATTTTACTTAGATGTTATAAAAATTATATGAAGTAAATAAAAACTAACGATCAAATTGTATCAAATTGTTTTCCGCTGGAATTCTCGTTTCCAGGATTCTCTAATTAGTAGTAGTTTGATTTTCTCTTGCTGCTGCACGAACTTCAGAACTCTCGGGTGTAGAAATGTTTCCTAATATGTAGAAAAACTTTTGTGTGAAAATACGATTTGTTCTGAAAAACCTCATCTACACAGTTTTTATTTACTTCATATAATTTTTATAACATCTAAGTAAAATTTAGTTAACTTAATTAAACCATTACGGAATTACATTAGTAGAAATATTACTTCACTTTTTTTCTTGTGCGATTTAGCTGGCTTATGGACGAATAAAGTTGTAACTAGTGGGAGAGAGTCATAGCAATAGGGAGTGAGTAGAATCTTTTTAGAGGCATATACACGTTCGTATGAAATGAAATAACATTTGAATGTGTGTCCTTGATCGAAGAAAAACGAATTTAGCTGCGAAAAAGTATGGAAAACTCTTATATGTACATACCGAAATAAATCAGATCACTGCTCAGAATTAATCAGAATCGCTGCTCCTTTTATTCACATATACTGTCATATACGAATGCACAAATACAAATGGTTACATGTTACAATTCGAGAAGTGTTTTTGATTTATTCTTTGGCCATTCCATGCGAATAGGGTAAACTCATGTCGGCCGAATGAACAAATTCTATAAAAATAATGACAACAAATTTTAAATGTGGAATCTAAAATATAAATTAATTGAGAATTGCTGAATTGCACAACGAATTATGAACATTTTAAAAGTGACCACTGAACGTTTGAATTTAATACTGAAGGCCGCATAGAATACAAATCACATAAAATAGTTTGATCGCAGATGTTACCCTGATTTGACAGTACCTTGTAAGTACGGATATTGCTTTGGAATAAAAATGTACTGTTAACAAATAGTGATACAGAGTAAGTAGAAACCTTCCAACAACCATTGGTTAAATGAGTTCATTTATTGGGGGTGTAACTGCATGTGATGGCCAATTAATTATTCGTTGGTTAGCGCAGCTGCCATCAGTATGATTTTGCAGAAGGCATTATCTTGAGTTTTACAAATTTTCAAACTGCTTTTATTTTTAATGTAAAACTTTGAAAAATTCATTGTCGCGCATTTATTTGTTCTGTTGTATGAGCGTCAGACGATAACCTTAAATTGGAATGTTAAGACAGTTTTCTATTTCTGTTTATTTTCCTAAGTAGTCCGCATTAGAAAGTAACAACTCTTAAGATTTTTTTTCTATGTAATAAAATAAACATAAATATCAAGGTTACAAACATCACATTTTAGAACGCTTCCATGCTTTCTGATACGATTAGTGTAATAATTATTTTTGAGGAATTAAAATTTTTCCCTAATGGGCAGAGCAACTTTTAGAGCAACCACAATGTTGTTTGTTGTTGTTTAGGGGGGCAACAACCAAAAAGTTGTGTCGTTAAATTTTAAAACTACGTTTTTCCAACACTAATTGACAATTTCATTTAAAATATGAACTGTTGTCTTGTCCACCAGTTGTGTTTGGTGCCACAAGTTTTATTAATTCACATGTATTTGGGTAACTATCTATTTTAATGCCTTTTTTGTGTAAAAGCTTCAACTGATTGGATTAAAACGCATGGAGCCGAAGGAAAACGTTACAGCTGCAGTTAGAGTGTCTATTCAAGGCAAATAGTTACTTTTGGAGAACGATGATGCATAGCGCCACAAAACATTTTCTATCTTATAAAAGTTCATAAAATAAAAAGTGTATAGTTTTGTATGAAGTGTATTCCGCAAACAATAGTTAAAATGAGAAATCTGCTGGCCATATATGTGTATATATGTATGTGCATATCGACAAAACTTCATGTACACCTCCTGGAAACTTTTCGAATTTAAAAAAAAAAAATTTTTTGCATTTAAAAATTCGGTACCTCTTTAGTTTGTTAAATATTAAAATAGCGATGCAATCAGCTAAACACATCTGGATATAAACATTTACAGTAGAGCAACGGCAATATCAACTAAATGGTCAACTTTAACTTATGACTCAAAGACTGACAAAGATTTGGGTTTTATTTTGATAAATAAATTACTAAGTTATTGCGTTGAATGCGTATACACACTTTTGGTTGTCGAGACCGTTTGCCGTTTTCAGGCAATCGGCACAAAATTTCTGTAATTCTATCGTTTGTGCGATTGAGTGCACAGATCATGGGAAGTCTAGAGTATCATGATTGACAGCTGTAACCGTTATAGATAAAATATATTTAAACTAATATTTGTGCATTTATGAGTGTATTTGATTTCAATTCGCCGATCAAAGAGGTAAAACCGTCTTTTGTTATTTTCACGAGGTATAGTTGAATATGACTAGACGAATGCCATTACAGAATGACTTTATAATTATTTGACAATTCCACTTAATTTTCATGATGTTACAATAATTGCGGTGCCTTGGTGCTACTAAGGAAAAATTACCAATTGAGAGTTTCTTATGCCAGTACTGGTAGCCAGCGACAATGGGTTCGTATAACTGTAAGCGAGTTTTTTTTTCTTAAGAGCGATAGTTCAATTTTTTTGCAAGTGAAATAGGACAAAATGCTTATAAGAACTAAATGCATCGTAAAACCATCCATCTAAAGATCTACGTTCTTGTACCTGTCGTTATTCTTGCTGGAATGAGAGAACGAATGCAATTATAAAAATGTCTTAATGAGAACAGGATTTTCCAAATGGCGAGCATTCTTTATTTAAATGTGCAGGTTGCTGAAAGGAAAGACAATAATTGCATTCTCAAAGTACAAAAATGTCGGCATTGGTCGTAGTACCGAACTACCACTTTGAACACGCTTTGCAAACACACAATTTTAACACTTTGTACAGTTTGAGGCAAACAATGTCATGCAGGAGTTCTCTGTGGCTACAGATACGAGGAATAGTTAAAAAATGAAAATAACAATGATGGAGGAGTTTTCTTCTGCAAGCGCTTTACTTGGGATGTAAGCATACATACATACACTTACATGTATGTAGCGGGTGATACAAATGTGTGTTGGTTTTTTGAAAATCATATAAAATGAAGTTAACTAAAGACCATTTTCGTTTTCCAATTCTGGTTCCGTCTCTATTTCACGAAGAACTCGGTCGGTATTCACCACCATTGTGTTTATCGTTTCTGGATTAACCGCTCATAAAAAGAATAAATGAATCCCGATTACTGAACTTAGTGCTGTAAGCGCAGATTGTTTGCTGAACTATATATGTGAAAAAGAATATTTTCAAATTTCATATCTTCCTTTGTTCTCAGAGAAAGCAATCCAGTTCGTTGATATCGGCGCAGTGATAAGAAATATGCCACGTACAAATTCAAAGTATATGACTCAAAAAGAAACTTGTATTTACGCCACCCTGTACAACCAAAGGTATATTAATTCACATTTATGCAATGCGGCATAAGAGTTGCATTTTAAAACTCCACTTTTTGTGCATTTTACCTTTTTCTTCACTAATTGGCAAAAAATACCTTTTATGGAATGAAACCACTAATGCGGAATTCGAACACAAACGAGGAGGTAAAATGAAGCACAACATGTAGAAACGAAAAACTAATGAGACTACGAACAATGATAAGAAATACATCCACATCACAGCCATCCCGAATGACATTGACAATGGTCAACTAAGAATCGAGTTATTTTTATGTGAATGCATTTGTTTCAAGTCGTGCGATTGTTTTGCTGAAAACACGTACACAATGCATTTATGCTTATTTACTGTAATGGGAGGAAATATTTTGCTCCCACGTATATCATGGGAGAGTTTCTGTTAGCCTCCAAAAACCTTCTTGCAAAAAAGTCACTTAAATGAGCATATTGCACAGAGTGATATTTCAAAATGCTTCAAAAAAATTTCACAAACATAAGCCCATGTTCTGAAAAACGCATATCGCTTAAATTTGGCGTTTTCGTTTTTAAAACGCCAAAGAGGTGTTCTGGAAAACGCATATCGCTTAAATTTGTCGTTTTCCAACCGCTAAACCATACTGAAGCGTTCTGGCTTATTTTATTGAAACTACACTTTAAACACAAAAGGAAATGATGTACAATTTAAATTTAATATATTTTCTCTTTATTTAAGCTAAAGCTTATAATATTTTTTCACAATTTTAATTAAAAATATGCTATAAAAATTATCCTTCCAAACGTACTATTTCTGGAATTGAACTTCTGTTCATATGGCGAGAAGTCCCTTCCAAAATCATCAAAAATACAGTTTTGTATAACCTGTACAGAGCTACGAAACTTAAAGCGTGGAGCAATGCTATTAAATTTGAAATTCTTTTGTGCAATTATATATGTATGTATGTACTTACGCTTGGTCCGGAATGTCCAATGGATTGGAAGAATCCCTTAGTGTCCTTCTTTTAATTAACAATGCTTTAGATTGTAGCTTTTTCAAAGCCAATATAGCAAGCAAGAACGCTGTAGGCATTTTAATTTAAAATTTATTTCTTTGTTTGTGTTTTTTGATAAACCATATGTTTTCATTATTCGAACAAAACTTCGACAAATAGCAAAACGCCAGCAAATCGCTTCGTTTTCAGAACATAGCGAAATGCGTTTTGCGTTTTTAGAACCGTAAGCGCTTTGAAAACGCTGCGTTTTTCAGAACATGGGCGATAATTCGGATGATCGGTAAACGCAGTTTAATAGCCTCATGCGTTGCCCTCATGGTACTAAGGCAATTTATAGAAACACTTAGAAGTTCCATACCAATTTCTTACAATATAAAATGGAAAAAAATGTCAATCCAGGAAAGTCGCAATTAGAATGTCAATAAAACTATATTAAATAAGGTTGTCCCTGAAATGCGAAATCATACAATTTAAATAATTTGTGATGTAGATTTTCATAAAATCTTCAGATGTGGCATAAGTACAACAAGCAGTAATTAATGAAATAACTATTTCTGGGTTCCCGATAGTGATTTGTACTCATCGCAATATTCCTTTTTAATGCTAATCCCAAAATTGCTTTTACAATGAATATTGCACAAGTTTTTAAGGAAAGAAATTACGAAGCAATCCGCAAATAAGATTAATAAGAAATTAGTGTGATTTACAATGGAGCAATTTTTCGTTAGAATTAATTGCTTTAACTGACCTTTTTTCAATAAAATTATAACAAAGTCCGCAAGTGATATGATTTATATGATTAGTAAGAGAAAATAACTTTTGCACAGGTATTGTCTGAAACACAGCACGGATTCGGCTTATGCAATGAATGTGTGTGTGCGTATTAATTCTTGCTTGTATTTCTAATTCTATATACTCTTGAAGTACAATATTGGAAATTGTTTATGGTCATCTTTATCATATCTGGAAAACTTGATACTGTGTTAGCAATAATGACACTATGGTTGTCGCTTTAGTATAAACATGTGGCATGAAGAACTGGTTTGTACTACTTCTTGTCTTATATAGTGCAGTGCAAGACAGAGTCCTCTTTGCAAATTTAAAATGACATAAAAATGTTTCGCCGATGATATTTATGACGCGAATAGTTCGACGAGTGAGAAAATTGTCCATACAGTCCTTCAACTTTGTGTTCAGCAGCGTCAGATTTTGAAATGGAAATTGTTTTGTGTGTTTGCACCACTAAATTTAATCTTTGAATAGCAATTCTAATCACGTTACATGATCTGATTACTCATAAAATATTCGCAAAGATTCCTCATAGGAAATGTCACACCTACTTACAGAAGTTTACTAGAGAAATTTATAATTTTTTTTAAAAATGTTGCTGTCAATGTTCTGAATGATCTTTCTTGTAAATAAAAACTGTATTCAAATCTTACTTAGTAGATAAACGCTTCGTAGGAATTTCTTAACAGAATAGAAATGTCAGCTTCTTAAATTTACATTCCTAGAAAGCTAAAAACTAGGAACAAAGTTTGGATATTGCAATTGAAGGTAAGCACTGGAAGCCATACTAAGCACAGCTCGAAACTATTCGTGAATAAGAAACATTGTGCCATTTGAAATAATCAACAATTACATCTGATTGCATTGGAAGAGAACTGTTCAATTTATTTATCGTAATGGTTTCAATAATTTTTTCCTTTTATTAGATTTCAGCCTTGGGCCACTACCTACCATGGCGATTTCAATTAAAATTGGAAATCCTTTGAAAATATTCTTGGAAAAGATTTTTGTTGCCGAGATGAACACCTCAGATTCTATATATCTTTGCTAACATTGTTAGCATGGCTTCGTCTACCAGTATCGGGTGCATGTTTACGTTTATGTATTGAATGGAATGAATATTACATTTGCATTGGCCTTTATTGTATTGTTTTCCTTTCCAAAGCACATCGTTTGTTTTTTCTTGGCATCTGCATCAGCAACAGTGTCAGATTTAGAAGCCATTGCTGCAGCATCATCGTCATTTTCTGTTGCTACAACTAATAACTCTTCTCCTAAGATTGTTTATTTCACCGGCGGCTATTTGTTTGGCAAATTCTTAAGCGTATCACTTGATTTAAATTTTGTTGATTTTTCTTTTTAAGTTTGTTACTTTTTCATATTTCCAATTAGCATATGCTGCAGTAATGTGTACATTATCATCACATATATAAACAGTGAAGATTCGGTATAATGAATGATGGTAGGACGTAGTTTTTGGCAAACAATAACTCTATGTGTATATACGAAAATTATCTAGCATTTGTATAGGCTTACACTCCTCAACTGGGTCTGTATGATTGATCCAAGAAAAGATCAAACAAACATAAAATAGTAAGCTGGAAATTGATTTCCATGCGAGTGAGGAATTCAAAACTGGAATAACAATCCCACAGCCTGTCATAGAATGATAATTCTAAAATACCCTGTAGCGAAAGATGCGGGTTTGAGGTTTTCGATTACAAAACTGTCTTTTATATTCAGTGAAGGAACAACGCTCACGCTTCCTATAGAATGCAGGTGCAAGAAACGGTCTCTTATGCAGCATAAAGATTAGTTATGGCACAAGTGCGCCGTTGCTGTTTTTTCAAAAATAGAATTGGTTTCCATAACAACACTAGCTTACCTTCCTGTCTTTCGGTTCAATAAGTTGGTTTACGTAAATTAATTTGAATCCTGCAGCAATTTCATTGCAATTTATTGCTTTCTTCAAATTATTGTAATTTATGCAAGCAACTTGAATTTTATTCTTTGTCCTCTCGTACTGCTTCCTTATCAAATAGGCCCAATGCTCCCTATTAATTTCTCACATCCCTGCGAAGAAAAATCTATCTTTTTAACAGAAGTCATTCATTACACATATGCATACATACATACACACATACATACATATGTTAATGTAATACTGTATAGACTTGTCTGTGCTTGGAGACAAGTGATCATCACATAGGAAACATGAATTTGAAATTTAAAAGCCTCTTTTTAAAGGTTCGTAATCATTTGGGTGAACTGGTTGTGTGAAACTCAAACTGGCATCGCTAAAGAAGTGAAGCCAAACTATTTAATAGATGCTGATGATACAATTTTCTTATTTCCTCTCAACAACTTACAATGGAATTAATTTTTAAAGCAAATATTATTATTGAAATGAAGTGAAGGTAAGCTTGCGCTTATTAGACGCTACCATTTTTATAGTTTTGTCATTTTTTGAACTTCGCCACAAGTTAAAATAAAATATTCAATCATTTTTCATTTTTTTTTTTTGTTTAAGAAAACTTGTAGAGGCGAAAGCTGTTTAAGACTTTCCAAATATCTTGTTACAGATTTTGCGTGGGTTTTCCTGTATTCGAAACAGACTTATCGGGCAAAGCAACACAAAATCCAGAATTGCCTACGTATTCAAGAGAAAGCTGTTGTTAAAAGTACACATCAACTTACACTGTGCTGCACAAACGTAAATGTAATTCATACATGCGTATTCATACTTTCATTAATGTTTGCTGGTTCCAGTAATGGCACACTTTTAAATAAAATTCCCGAATATTATTATTTAATTACATTCATATCTCTTTTTCTTTTCTATTCCCATATGTCATCCTTTTAAAGGACGATCAATATTTGTGTTCATTGAACTTTCTCTTTCGCAAATAAGTGGCAGCAAGTTTACAATAAGAAAAGATCGTAAATTTCGTGACAGATGAGTCTTGAGAGCCTCAGTCGCATAAAAATATTATTTTGCGCAATTAAACGAAATTATTATAATTTTTTTAGATGTTCCTATAAGAACATTTTGAATTAGTATTTATCTAATTTTTCATATCTATACATACATACACACACTCTTTTCTAAAGGATGTAGACGCCGATCTCAAATAAGAAATGTGTAATATTTTTGTGAATGTCATCCAAAATGTGTTTCTTGGCATCTGCATCAGCACCAGTATCGCAAATAGAAGCCATCGTGGCGGCATCATCGCCAACTAAACTCATATGTACATATGCGTACACACCTACAAGCACGAATGACATATAAATATTTATGCGGGTCATTAATTTTATATATATTCTCAAATTGAAAGCCAATAAAATTAAGCAGCTTGTTAATTGAAATTCTAAAAGATTCTCATTGTTTAAAATTCGTATTTAGCTGTTTCATTTTGCGTGATTGCATATTTGCAATTCCCCAAACTATTTAACAAGGTGGGGTCATCAAATTTAAAGGTGGAGTACTTAAATTTAAAAACAAATATATTTGTTTTATAAAACTTTGCACAGAAATGTTATTTCTACTCGGCGTGTCTGTTTTTCACTTTGCATTTTCTGAATCTGAAATGTATTGCTTCCGATTTTAGAATATTGATTAAGTATCATAAATCATTCATTATAACAGAAATCTAAAATTTAACTTATTCTAAGTTTTAAAGTTGAAAATATAATAATAAACGAATGTGCTTAATTGAAGTTGACGTATTAACTCATACATACAAATATACATATGTACATATGTATGTATGCATGTGTGTATGAAATATATGTAAATTCTACAAATTGAATATTTCATTACTATTCAACCCGTGACATAAATGCAACCGAAAACACGATTTAGTTCCAATCATTACGCGTTTGAAGGAAAATATTCGTGACATAATTTACTCATAAAGTATACACGACCGGTGACTCAAAAGCCAATCATTTCAAGAAAATGTATAGCCACTTGTCGTACAAGTGGCTATACATCCGACATCGTTTTTAAAATAGTTTTTCACTTCCCAGTGTAAAGGAATTAGAAATTGCGTATTAAGTTTTATTTTTCATTAGAATTCTTAATTCTGTACATCAAACGTATATCCCATTTGCGAATAAAAGTGCATTGTACTCTGATATAAATCTGGAATTTTTAAAAACTTATGTTTTATCGTGCTCCAACACCATTGCTATTCCTTTTCTAAAATAATATAATTTCAATTACCATAGAGCCGAACACTATTATATTATGAAGGAGATTAAAAAGTGATTGCAAATAGATATGAACGATTGCAATTTGTTTGCAAACTTTGTTCTCCACAAAGTTTTTTTAAAGGTAATAAAAAAGGTCATGATCTTTCTAAATATTGCCATCTCCAAAGAGGTACAGAATGAGCGACTTTTAAATGGCGTTAAAGTAGATATTGCGCAGAGGAGAGCAATAACATGCCGCGAAATCCCGATTTACAATTCGTTTTTGGTTGTACTCAATTAACAATAATTAAAATATAATTTTCCACGAGTGGCATTTGATAGCGAGATAATGGGAATATAGTGCAGTGCATCAATTCTGACAGTTTTGCAAGTTCATGAAAAACCACTTCTGACTTCAATGGATGGGCCACTGTTATTCCGCTTCATAGTAGCTTTAATTCTCCGTAATGCTTTCTAAAACCAAACATATTATCTGTTACACAATCGTCTCTTTGAAGCATTCAAATGTACGAAAACAACCACGAATGCAGAAAAAAATGAGTAGTGGAGAGCATCGGAGCCGAACATCAGCGTACTTGCTATATGAAAAAAAGAGATTAGAATAACGAGCGAATATGAGAGAAAATTACTCTGAAAATTACAAGAATTACAAGAGTACTCTTTGCTTCATTTCAGCCAGCAATTATCCTGCAATAACTTTCACGAAATTAAAGCGAATTGACAAAATAAAATTGCACGTTCCAGTAATACTAATTGAAAAGAAACCTTTTTGGTTTCATTTAATAAATTAATATTTATGTGAATTCTCTGTTATATTTTCCGAGAATGAAAATAATAATGTATTTAAATTTTTTTTTTCATTTCCTTTAGATAGTCAAAATCAGACGCAGAGACTCCTCTCTGCATGCACTTTTAAAATGTTTAATTAAAGTATTATGCAAATGTGAAAACGTGTGTATGTATTGAACACATTTAATAACACATAAAACACGATAGATATAAGAAAGCATAGAGATTCTAAAATAGGAAAGCAAAAAGATATTGAACTAAGAAAAGTCGTTCTTGGAAGCCAAATCAATTTTAATTGAAGACAATATGAAATTAAGACGATCGATGCGAGTTGTGCGTAGAGAAGATTGTCATATGTATATACGTATTTGCATATCCATCCACATAAAATTTTAATGAGGAGGTGTGTATTCATACTTATATGCATGTATGAATGTACATATGTGTATAAGCATGTACATATCCGTGGAATGATCCATGCTTCATGGCTGTGTGTATGCATACGTCAGTAATAACTAGAAATACATTGTCTACCGCAGACACTCTGGCGTCTTTATTGATTGTCAATAAAGCCAATAAAAAATCAGAAAATATATAATTTTTTTTATAAATTGCAATAACAATAAGTTTATAAATATCGACCAAAGCAATTTAATACGCGCGGGTGCATGTGTGTGTGAGTGCATGTTCGCATGCGAAGTTGATGTTTGGAAAAATTGTAACTTCTTTTGAAAACAATACCAGTAATAAGACAAGAAGAAATACAATACGAACGTGCAGGCTTTTTATAAGTTTCATCGCTGTGACCACAATGCAATTCACAAAGAACACAACAACACACCAACAACAACAACGCAATGATACTTGCTTGCTGACAACCGTTGGAGCTTTTGCTTGACTTTTTCTTATACTTTTTTTATTCCAAGGTGTTTACGAATGTAGCAACTTACTAACTTAACATAATTGATTGACTTGAACACCACACCATTCAATTTTCCTTAAATGGTGACTTATGCAGACTACAGCAAAAACAACAAGTATTAAAAACAAAAACAAAACCAAAAATTATAAATAAACACTTTGTATGTACATACATACATACGAACGTACGTACATGCTTACTCAGTCTTATTGTCAATCCATTTATTTACCATGTGGGGACGACATACTTACATGAATACGTGCACATCTATGTTTGCCTATGTGTGCGTACCTATGAGTGTATGTGGTTAACTGGACAGACAGTAAGTAATTCATTCATTTGTTTGTTCAGCGAGTATAAAATAGAGACTTGTCATTCATTGTTTTTTCTTTGCATTGTTGTTTTTTTCATGAAGATTTTATTTAAGTTCAGTTGGTTGCATTTCTGCTGTCAAGCATCAATGCAACATTCAAGCGCACTTGCGTTCATACATAAATCCATGTATATGTACGAGTGTGTGTGTATGTACATAAATACGACATTGTGATTGATATTGCAATGGTCATGGCCAAAAAGAACTGTTTGAACACTTTATCCAAGTTATCCGCTTCCAAATGCTGCAGCATTTTAAATTTAATACATGACCAATTTTCTACTGATTTCAAAATTATCGTAATTTTATCGAAAGTTTAGTAACTTAATTTAGAATATTTTTTTAACCCCATTCATAGTCTATTCTGATATCGAACGCAATTACGGAGAGCCCCTCCACTCCGCCAAAACAATTTATATTTTCATGTTTTTCACAATATTCGAAAAAGTTGAAATAGCCTTTAAGTGAATACAGCTTGCTTCAGAGCAGAAATACCTTTAACTTTGGCGATATAATTCTCCGTACGAATATCACTCTGTAATTTTTATAACATGCAATGTTTGAGCTAATGAAATTTTAATTTAATATTTGAAAGCGAAATAGTGACCAATCACGAAAACCCCTCTACTTCTGGCGAGCACCCACCCACAACTTGTAGAAATTTACTTGAAAATCTTTCCACTTTACACTGACTCATAACTAAGTCGGTCCAAATTACAAAAGTTACACTCTTTGCATCTGCACACTTTTTTATAGGTTTTTTTCGCTTTTAGAACGAATGTTTCACAAGTTTACGGAAATGTGTCTGTAATCGTTTAAACACGATTTATACAATCTCACAATTAGCACTTTCGTATGAAATCTGCAGAAAGAAAATGCAATTACGTACTGACAAGATGCATTCGTATACATAACACAATTCGTTCACCACTACCCAGTTGCTCAAGATACTCGATTATGGTATTTATTTTTGATCGATTTTAGTATAAACCGTTAACGATCCGCCGTCATAGTCAGTTATTTGGCGATATGAAATCAAAAAAATTTTACAAATAATTCCTTACTGCACACATGTGCCCCTTTATTATATTTATAATGTAAAATGGAAATTCAAATTGAGCTTCTTGTCTTCGAAATAAATACTTGACGAATTTAATTTTTTTTTTTTTTTAATTTAAATTTATTTTTAAATCGGTCATATTTTATTCCATTTCCGAGTTACTAATTGCCCAATTAAATGCTGATTTATTACCTGTAATATTCTATGCACAAGAAAGTACGTGCATGAAATTATATCATTCGGTTCCCAAAAGTTGGTTGATTGAGTTTTGGTCACGTGGGTACACAATTGTAAATATGGATTGGCAAGTATGCAAGTGTAATATGTATGGATGTATGTTATCATGTTGATACGCCAGCACATCCATTTGTAAACAAACATTAGTTTCTCGAAAAAATATTTAAGGGCGGCATATATAAATTTGCCAGTACTGCACGACTGCACAATGAGCAGTCGGAGTGTGGGATCTAGCTGAAAATGGGCAAAACCAATACCAACAACAACAACAGCAACAACAACAACAACATAAGCAAAATGAACAAATAAATTGAGTGTCGGAACTTTGCTTTAAAGGAATAACAAATGAAGTCCATTTAGTTTTGGAAACATTTTTTATGCACTCTGTGCAAATGTGTATTTATGTATGCATGCACTTACATACATAAACATATGCACAGATGTGTGTGCATGCATTTGCATTACAGACCTGTATGTGTATTGTACTTGCAAACGCATACATATATTTTGAATTCTGATGTTTAATATTCGGAGTTAATTGGCATTTGAAGACTTTTTATGCCACTTTGCTTGTGGTCATTTCCTTTCAAACACATGGAAATACATAGATTGCATTTTTGTTATTTCCTGAAGCTTATAAACAGAACCATAAAGAAGCCAAATTAAGTTTGGAATACTAAAATAAATCAAATATTCACAAATACTACAAGTACCGGAATGAAACTGCAGTGTAATTATGAAAACTCCAATCAATTTGCTTGTAAATTGATCGAATTCTAGATTTATTGATGAATATAAGATTTGACTGTACATCCCTGACTGTGGGATTTGTACATCCCACAAAATCATTCTCTAAGGCTGTATTATTTATTTATAATAAATTAATAATGGGATACATTTGGATCGTGAATATTTCCAAAAATTAATACTGAATAAAAATTCATTAACATCAAATATCCAGGATAAGCTACTGCACAGGTTTTTATAAAGGATTCGGTGTCATTGCTGGATGTAGATTTGAAAATCGACTTGTGTGAAAGAAGTATAAAATGCGAGCTTAATGTACAGTCTCTCTCTGCCCATGAAGCAATTCTCTTATTTCTTCTTCGCTATAGACTACAAATAACTAAATGTAACTCTGCCGGTCTCATTAAACTTTCATTCACATGATGCGAGATCATAGAGAGTACAGGAAAATATCTCCCACCTTCTCATGCAATTTTTATATGTTTTAATTGCTTATAATGCAATTTTTAATGTAATTTTTCGCTGGGTAATAATCACGGGAAGAAGCTACACATTTACACAAGTACGTACGTACTAAATGCTGTTAAAAAATATTCAATTAAAGCACAAAGGAGAAAAATAACGCACGAAAGAAAAGTCGACACACCTGAAAACTTGTCAAACTTTTATGGTTCAACAAACCTGTAAGTGGTTCCATATGCACAATGCAAGTGGGTGGCACCCACACACAAAAATAATTAAAAATTCAGAAGAAAATGGTTTTCGGTTTATGCAAGCCTTTTATTATTTTAACAAATTTAAAACTGCATTGTTCAAACAAATGAGAAACAAGCTTTTTGAAACGGTCTTTCAGATTGTATTTTAAAACACTGTGGAAGAAAATTGTTTCTTAACATTTTATTTCCAACACTTATAGGTGATCAACTTGCCTTGAGAATATCAAGTTGAGGCACCATAATACTCATGAAGCTACAAGCAAGAAAACATTTTAATAGTTAGCAAATCCTAAAAGTGTTAGGCAAGTAGGCAAACTTGATTTTGGCAAACAAACACATGACGGTTGCTGTTTAAATCCTACATTTGCTGAGCACCGATTTGTAAATGTTAAACACTTACAAGTAAATGAAAAAGAAGTTCAGTTCTGCGCCTACTGCCTTTTCCTCTGATTCATCATCTTCTTTAAGATCGCCTTTTTCAGCCAACCTTGTACACTTCAGTTCTTAATACAGTCACAAATTTTAATTTCCGAAGTAACTACGCAAGCTTTTTCGCGAGTTTAATTATTTTTGTTCACTTTTATTCGATTCTTGTAAAACAAACTTTAGAAGAATATCGATTCGGGTTGTAAATAGAAATAATACAAAATACAACTTGTGAATAGCCGTTCAATGGCGGCCGCCATAATTTCCAACATTTCAAACTTAAACAGAAAATCTTCTTTCAAAATAATCTGTCCTCGGCTGTATTCTGAAATGTCCTCTTTCTGCTTGCATCTTCATGCATCTTCACTTACAATCTTTTGACTTTTTATTCTTTTGGGTTTAAAGTTGTTTCGTTTTTTAAATCAATAAAATATAAATATTACCCAGAATGATTATTTAACACTATGAATATTTGCAACTACTTACATACACAATTACTTATACAAAGTTTTCTGTTGTGCATGTTCCGCATGTTATTCTTATTTTAAAAAAGCGTTCATTAAGATACGCTGCCTTGAAGTTGCCAGATTTTATTTGCATTCTCCAAAATTGCTAATGTACTTAATTCATGTCTAGCATTAAACTCGGAAGTTAACGGAACAAGTACGAACCCGTTAAACCAAAAATCAAATCATGTAAATGAATGTTTTATCAACTTTAAATTGATTTCTAAAAAGAACTCCTGAGACTGCTTTTTGCTAAGACAGAATTCGATATCGAAAGCCAAACTCTTTCGCTTAGCTAATAATTTTCGAAATCCATTTAAATGATCGGCAGTGTGAATTACACAAAAACGAAACTAAAGTAAACAATGTCTCAACCGACAATCAAAATAATAGTAGTGCATTCAGCATCGCCAGTTCGAAAATGTAAACATTTAAATTATGGTACTGTAGAAGGTTAGTAGGAAGGATTCGCATAATCCTCGTGAACAACTGTGAGCTGCACCAATTATTTTATCTGGTACTAACGGAGAACAGAAATCAAAGATTGACTCCATCAAACATAACCCATCAATCTCTAAGCATACCTTGTCACACTAAAAGAGTTACCAGCATAGTGTACGAGTATTCGGCAACATAATTGAACTGCGTGGAGAAGCACTTGTATGCGTAAAGCAACTTGGTTTTCATACATTCATGTAAGCAGATCTATGTATTCATACATTGGAAAATACATATTGATGCTTTTTAATTATACTAATCTCACTGAAATGAGTGGTAAAAATTCCTTTTTCAATTTCTGTTTGACGTTTGAGTGGCGTACGCTCAAAGCAGCTTGGCAACTGCCGAAGTACATTGGCCATTTCATATTTTAAAGTGGTTGCAAGCACCAACCAACCACACGCCCAAATAAACTCGTTCAAGACGGCGCAAGTGTTTTTGTTCTCGACATAAAAATATTCGTATGCTTTTCATTTGATGTTATTTATTTGTGTTTATCTTAATGGTTTCAAGTGGGCCTTTTTTCCATTCAAGCTTTTTAAGTACAAGAGGGGAATGTGTTCTTTTAATTGTGATTAATGCCGAATGCTTTGTTACAGATGATTTCATTTTCACTTTCAGGCTTTTGGTGGGCGCTCCTTTGGACAAGAATTTGCAGCCTGGCACCAACCACTCGGGCGCTTTATACAAATGCCCCGTAACGCAAAATATTGATGATTGCGAGCAAATAATAACTGATGGACGAAGATGTAAGTATTTATTATTTCTAAAAACTTGTTCAAATTTGAGATCAAATTTTAAGCAAGATCGTCAGGCCGATAAGAATCGTGACACCTTCTACAAAATATATGACATCTACGAGTTGGTGTTTAGTTTTGCCTTTGCAAACCACATTTTAAAATATTGATTCTTTTCAATTAAATATGTTAAAATGAAATTGTCGTCAATATCTCTATCCCTCCAAGATGAATACACATGCTTCAATCCAAAATGATTTTCCTTGCGAAGTGTCCTTTAATTCATTCACTCATAACATAAAAGTATCTACTGAGTAGAAGAAATAAGTTATTTTATTGAAAAATGTTAAGTTACATTCCCACAAAGCAAGGCTGTACTCATGTGAAGGACTATTTGAAGAATTTGATTTAGTACATTTTACATTGACTTGGGATATGAGTACGTTTGTCTACTTACTTTTTGGAATTATAAAGTAACAAGATTCCCAAAGACACTCAATTATAGTTTGAACCACTCAAAATTTAATAGTTAATTGCAATTGAAGTAGTCGTGAGATGAGCGGAATCATCGCAGCCTTTTTCGTCTGTAATTAAAACTAAATATGTTAAGTATTCTCTATTAAACTCAAGTATTAATTGAAATTCTTGTAAATAATTTTAGTGAATAGTAATTAAATTAAAGTACGTAAATGTTTTAATAAATTTATGTTAAAATATTTTTAAGTAGAATGCAGCTCTTTTATTTGTATTTGTATTTTTATTTAAATTTTTTGCTTCAGATTCCCAAGTCCTTTAAAAAGATTTTCAACATTTTTGTTAGTTTAGTATTTGTGACTAATTTTTTTTTCTTTCCAGGTGTATTTAATATATTTTTATTTATTTATTTTATTTTTTTTTTATTTTTTTATTCATATTTGCGTATGAATAATATGTGAAGAAAAAAATACTTACAAAATTTATTTATTGTTGAAGCGAAGTTTTAGCGAAATTTAAAAAATTCAAAGTGGTAGTTAAATTGGTTGAATTGGCTGGTGCTTTTAAAGCAATAATAGAGCTAAATTTTGCTAAAATGGTTTGCTTTTCTTTTACTGTAGCATAAATTTTTAAACATATTATTTCATATCGTTTTCTTTTTTGTTTCTTTCCGATTCTTATTTTGATTTAATAAAAAATTCTGTATCAAAACTTCTACATAAAAATACTTGGTATCTAATGGATCTCTTCATACAACTAATTACAAATAAATTGCTTCAAAATACTAAAAACGCAAATAAATATTTATGATAAATCAAATAAAAAATGTCGCTTTGATTACGAAACAAAATACAAATTGTGATCTAAAATTATAAAATTTCGTAGCGCCTGAAGGAGTCTATGAACCTAGTAAGTGGTATGGGTGCTTTATTTGTTCTATTAATTTTATTATTTTTTTTTTTTTTTTTATTAACACTGATTGTACATTTTTATTAAAACTGTAATACTTTTCAGTTCCCACGCACTATCAGCAAATTAATTTTTTTCTTTCTTCACAATTAATAACTTAAAACATGCAGCATGATTAAATCTTGTAAATATGTATATTGGCAAATGTGAACACGAGTATATAATTTTAAGTTTCTTTTTAACAACAGTAGTGCTTTTGAATGATTATTTATTTTTCTTTTGTGACTAATTATAAATAATATTCAGCCTCGGAGGACACTTGCATATAAAAAAGAAAATTTATTCTTAAATTCATGTCAAAATGGCAACTCCCTTTTATGGATTGATGCCAAAATTTAGGGAATGCAGACATAAAACTGAGTAAGATTGATTTGACATTTCAGTTCGGGGTCTGAAGTAAATTAAGATTAAACCTTAGTGTAAAACGTTTCATCACATAATAATAACTTTCTTAAATCCTCCCATAATGAATGGAATCGTAATTAAAGTTCTTATAATTTAATAGTAAATATAAACAAATGCGATAAATATAATTTCTGTTGGATACAGTGCGTTAAAAAATTTATTCATTTTATGCGTTCAACGCATCTTAATTTAAATTCCGCAGAGCTAATAAAAAAGAAATGAACTGACAAACACATAAAAATATTATTCTAAAAAATGTACACAGCAGTTGCACGACTTGGCGAACTGGAACTTGTTGCCAGCATGCCGACGACTGTAAATGAATTAAACTAAACGAAAAAAAAAAAGCTGACAAAGATACGATATTAAAATGGGACAAAATTTAGGCCATTGAAGCTAAAAGGGTCCCAGTGGCACATTTGGAAAATAAGAAGTTCATAAAATTAGCCGCTGTATAAAATTGGGTACAATCAATAAAAAGTATCATTTTGGACAACCTTAGAGCTGTACTATGGACGGCATTGAAATAAAAAAGAAAACGACAATTACTTTCGAAATCAATAGATAAAAATTAATTCTGCTTCAAATCCAAAAAAACAAATTATATCTGAGAACAATATAAAGACCTCATGAAGTAATAAAAATTGAATTTAAATCCACATATAACATACTTGGTTCTAAACAAGCTGTATCAATGTAAGGCCTATGGAAGCAAGCAAGTCCTGCTTTCCCGTTTGATTTTCTCATCAAGCTTTTTAATGTTTTTATTGCACAGAATGTTTCTACTTTTGAACACATGCAAACGTGAAAACACACCTCAAAAAACACAAAGCCAAAGCCGTTCAGTTTATATGTATATTTTATATTTCATACAGTACATTTACATTGGCAATATCTTTTTATCTTTTAATTCCGAAATAAATTTTTATTGTCAGTAATATAATTTTAACTCCGTTCAGTTTATTTTAAGCTTTAATTTTTTAATTATAAAATGTGAAATACATTATGTATCAAACGCTCTCAATACACGTTTCTACATACACACTTTGAATAACGAGAAACATCTTAGAACTTATAGGTTCGTCAAGTATAGAAGCCACTGTATTTGTAGCACATTTTTTGAGACTAGTATGCGCAAAAACCTACATATAAAGATCATGCATGGATGTACATACATATACAGATATTAATATGTATCTACGTACGTGTTGATGTGTATAAAAATAACATAAATCCGTATCTCTACATCTATACGAGAATGTCGAGAGAGAATCCATCCATATACTCACAAGGCAACTGTGTAAACAACTAAAAACCGTTCATAAATTTTCAAGTTAAATGCGGACACAACAACACAACGTATGCAAAACTTTAACTCTGTTAAAACGGCATGAATTGTTGTTCCATATTCATGAATGCATACCCCCACACATCTCATATGAATAACACGATTTGTG
This sequence comes from Ormia ochracea, assembly GCA_963402855.1. Classification (NCBI taxonomy): domain Eukaryota; kingdom Metazoa; phylum Arthropoda; class Insecta; order Diptera; family Tachinidae; genus Ormia; species Ormia ochracea. Next base: position 58,862,797 of record OY727107.1, read on the forward strand.
TTTTCTTATGGTCGGCCGGCATATGCAAAAGGGCTTGATTTTGCAGGCCTCTTTCAAATTCTTTTCATTCTCTTCTCCTTTTTCCGGCTGGAGCTATGCTTAACGTATCCAGAAAAATAAAATTTTTCCAATTATTTCAAATTTCGATTTCACATCCTCTTAGGGAACACCCTTACCATTCTGACATTTTTAACGAACTTAGACATGAACAGAATATTATGTATGCATATATACAAAATAAAACATATTAAAAAGTTTAAACATATAGAAACTTTTTCATTGTCGCCTCCTAGAGGCGTTAAGCTCACATATGTAAGTGTAGCAGTTATATATAAACATTTGATTGCCTCCGAAAACCCATAATATGCCAGAACGTATAGTTGAGGTGGCATTTTTCTTCTGCTGTTACTTTCCTCATTTTATTCACAGGCGACTTAATTTTTTGTACTTCTTACGCGTACATATGCACTTATGATATGTATATGGATATATAGCTCGTTCTTGTTCACACTTGTTTTTTCGAAAGCAGAGTACAAGCATAAATATCGCTACATAAAAGGCAAACCGGTGTATTTAATATTTTTTTGTTTTACAAAATTTCCTTTGCTGCTGCTATCGAAGATAAACAGACAGAGTAACAATAAAATTCCGAATTTTCTTTAATAACATATAACTCGTAGCCCATCCCCCAATATTTTTCCATATCACATAGTTTATTGATTCTCCTGCAATCTTATGCAAACCGACTTTGCATTAAAATAATTTCAAAATAAGTGTGACCGCCGAAAAATAAGTTGCAAAACAAGTTTTACACACGAAGAACTTATTCAAAAGCATTTGATTGATTTGTTTCTTTAATACAATTTTTGTGGATTTTGCGTAACAATATGTAAATGAAAAATTATTAATATTTTTTTTTTTCAATATATTAATTAAAAATTAATTAATAAATAATAATTATAATAATAATAATAATTATTAATAAAAATATAATAATTTTTAATTAATATATTGTAATTTTAATTGCCATTATTTGACATCGGGTCTGATTAACAAGTTTAATACTGCTTATAAAATAATTAATCATTTCATGCAAAAACATTTACCTGCTTTAGCTTTATGTTACTTATTTGCATTTAAAACTTTTAATTTTATTTTATCAGAAAAGCGCGCGCACCACTCCCTATTGGTGGAATCCCAATAATTATATATCTTTCACATTTTATACTTCACTTTTAATTCAAAAATTTATTTTCTTTGTTATTGGATAAAAGTTTTTGAAGTAACTTATAGAACATCCCAAACAACATTTTTATCCGCGGCTTACATAACAACAATGCAAATAAATATTTGAATTTCATTTCCTAAAAATACAATGCCGTACTGATACTTTGTTGTTGGGCGCATTAATTTTCCTTTAAATATTTTGCATTGCAAGCTTTTAATTTGATATACGCAGAACAACAAAAAGAAAAAAATAACAAACATTTTTTAATTGCATGACATTTTTTCAAAGAATTCCACAACATTATAATCAGCCAACCGACATACTCGTACACACATACGACCCCAAATATTTCTTACAAGCATCATAATCTTGCGAGAATGAAAAAAGTTTCTTTTATTAAAATGTGCATGCAAAAGAGTACGAATTATTTATGGTTGGAGGAACCAAATAAAACTAAATCGAAATTAAGAAAACACTATTAAAAAGGAAACAGCAAAGTGATCATCCGTTAAAGGGACTTTTTATTTTGTGTGCAAATTAAAAAAAACTCCGCCTTGGGATTGAACTAAATTGCACACATGAAATGAGGCACCGACGGAGGAAATTGTAAGAAAAAAATGTTAGGAAAAATTGCTATGCCAAGTTACTTCGTAAGTCGTCCTTTTGTATCGGTGATATTAACTTTGTTTTTTGCAACCGCAATTGTCTATAGAAAATATTCTCATTTTTCATTATAACAAAATCTTTTTGAAAGCAGCTCATCGGAATTGCCATGTGTATGTACGGCAATGCAATTGCATTCCATTCATAGAACACGACATCCAATTTTGAATTTTTTGTCGTCTGTATATTTTTAAAAACTTTTGCAACACCCCCTTGACTTTCTCATACATTTTTTATTTACCAATTGCTCTTTGTTACATATTTTGCTATTCCTTAGAATGGTTAGTGAGTAGATCATGATCTGAGAAATTTAGTTCTTTCAGTGAAATGTTTGGTATGTTGAAAAACTATTTATTGTTTCTCTTTTAAAAGCCTCCAATTGCCGGCATAATTATAATGTTTGTTGGGTTGCATTTTGACTATGGAATCTAAAAAATCCAAAATGCACAGTTTAAATAGTATGGATACTGCATAACACCGAATTATTCGCTTTCGCCAAACATTTTTATTTTTCACTTTACTCATTAATAGGGGGAATAAGAGACACGACTGGTATGGTATGTAGGAAGCAAATTGTAGTAGTCGCCGATAATCTACGGGTCTTCGATACAATGCACTCAACCAGGTGCGACTCATCATGAAAGCCATCTTGAAAAATTCATTCCTTTTTACGAATTTCTATTTTTCCGTTCCATATCTGGAAATGTACGCGTACATTTCCCATTTCCACAAATATCATGCAATAATAAAAAATGAAAAATGATTTTTTGAAACTCAAATCTGTGTATTTCCATTTGTAGGTGGAATAAGTTTTTTAAACTAATTTTTGACTACCTCGCATAAATTTCACTCGACTGACAACTTCGTGAAGATATCCACATTATTCTTTATCATTTCTATGGCAACTACATATCGTTGGTCTCAACCAGAAAGGCCTTAACTAGCATTTTTTTTGTTTCCCATTCATTCATTCCCAACAAATGTGAGTTACGGCCTTTCTGCTAGAGACAACGATATGTGGCTGTCACCCACGTTTATATGATTGCAGAAATTTGATTCCTAACATGATTGTGGACTTGTTTATGCTTTTGAAATAATTCCTAATGGATACAGCTGCAGTTGGCTGTTCTTTCATAAAATTTTGCAAATTTGCTTTCCACAAAATTAAATACTGAAATTTTTAATGTATACAGTTTGCATATGAAAAATGTATGTATGTATGTATGGATGTGTGCATGTGCATATCTGATCTATATAGCATTATTTGCAAATATTAATTTTATATCTTCCACTTGCCCATGCACATTTTATTTTAAATTTATGTAAATACGCCAAAAACAATTAGAGAAAAGAGAACACTTGCAAACACGCCCATTATTTTATTTTAAAAGAAAAATTAATACACATAAATCATACTAAATATGTAGTGCGTGTAAATTATTTATTTTTTTTTTATTTTCCTTTATTTTATTTTACGTACGTAAATAATACACACATAATAAATAACTTTGATTGTTCTTTTAGTCATCAATGTTGTGTAATTGTTTTATTAAAGTTCGTTACATTAATTTATTATGCGATTAAATTATTATTATTTTGATATCTGAAATTAATATTTTTACTTTTATTTTGCTTGTTTGTTTTTTAATTGAAAATAGCTTACGACAGTGACGACATTGAAGAATTAAGTGAACCATCCGACGATGAGATCAAGGAGGACCAATGGTTAGGTGTCACCGTGCGCAGCCAAGGATTGGGCGGCAAGGTATTACATCTCCTTCAAACCACCCAACATATTAATTTATTTATCTTTTATATGTGTGTGCAAACATTTTTTATATTTGATGGTGAAACAGACCGTCCTAGACACCTTTAAGATGTTCCCATTTTGAATGTTAATGTTTTCTTGCTTCTTTTCTTTAACCGATGTATCTATTTTAAATCTCTCACATTAAGGAAAAGAAAAATAATAGATTTGTACGAGTTATTGCATCTCCCAGAAAATTCAAAAAAAACATTTTATCATTTAAATGGAAACAAATTTATACTTTTTTCTGAAAGCCCAAATGTAAATGCAAATTTTAAATTTGAGTATGCAGCAAATATAATAAAATATATATTTCAATTTTAAATTAAATTTAAATTTAACTTTCTTATTTTTACTAGGTCCTAGTTTGTGCTCACCGTTATATAACAAAAGTTCGCGAAAACCGTTACGGCCAAGGACTCTGTTACGTTCTAACCAATGATCTGAGTTACGACGAAGTTTATGAACCATGTAAAGGCCGCACTGTTCAGAGGTTTGTAATGAAAGTGTATAACCAGATTTGTACTCACTCTGTTCCTTAAAGCTGAGCAGCGCTGATTGGAATGTGGATCAAATTCGCTTCTTATCTTCATAAAAACAAATTCTTTTCTCTAAAACTTATATCGTTGAAATTGTCAGCCATGCAATTGTGGGCAGTGAAATTTATTATACCCTTCTCCATCAAGAGAATGGATACTTTTATATTGGGATCTATACCCATATAAGAAAGGGAGTTGATTGAGTTTTATCCACCTGTCTGTTTGTCTGCGCGTTTGTCTTATCTCGGTATTTTTGTCCCTGTGTATATTATAAATCTGTGTAGAATCAAAATTTTAAAAATCCATCCAGGGTGAGAATCAGCACAATCGGGTAATAAAACAAAGAAATATAGATAAAAAATTATTTTATACATTTATGGGCAAAAAAGCAAATATAGGCCGTGAATATCAAGAAGCATTAAACCACGAACGCTTTTACTACCTCCCACGCTACTTACATTGCATTCAAACTCGCTGTTAAGTTTCGATAGAACAAGTAAGAAGAAGATCTGTTTCTATTGTTGGAATTTTCAATATTTCTTAGCAATGAAAAATACGAGTATATTACAAAATTAAAGTTTACTTCAAGGCAGTGTAATTGCTGTGTACAAAAATATGTATAGAACATATTCCCACAGAAGGGTATATAAGATTCGGTGCCGTCGAATGTAGTACTTTTACTTGATTCTGATTAAAACCGTTAGAATTGTAAATACTGAAATTTTACTTTTGCAGAGCTCATGAGGATTATGGGTTTTGCCAGGTTGGTACTTCAGGTGCTTTATTGGACGATAATACTATGGTTTTGGGTACTCCAGGTCCATTTACGTGGCGAGGAACTGTATTCGTAACAGAAATTGGTGGCGAATACTTAGAACGTGATAAAAACATGTATTACGGTGATCATTCAGACACATCATCGGCAGTCGACAAGTACAGTTACTTGGGTATGGCCGTTACAGGTGGTCGTTACTTTGGCGATCGAATGTCGTATGCTGCTGGGGCGCCTCGTTCAAATGGTCATGGTCAGGTTATAATTTTCGATAAGGATAATAGAAATCCTATACCGGTACACTTAATCATTGAAGGAGAACAATTTGCCTCCAGCTTTGGGTACGAGTTAACTACGGCTGATATCAATGGTGATCAGAAACCAGATCTTATAGTGGCGGCTCCTTTTTATTTCAACAAAAACCAAGGAGGTGCTGTATATGTCTATCAGAATGTTAAAGACGACTTACCGTATAAGCCAACACTGAGGCTGACGGGATCATTTGAGAGCCGTTTTGGATTGGCGCTTGCCAATATCGGAGATATAAATAAAGACAATTGTGATGACTTGGCAGTTGGTGCACCATATGAATATGACGGTGTTGTGTACATATACTTGGGTAGTAGGAATGGTTTGAATAATAAATACTCACAACGAATAGAATCCAGCGATCTGGGCCTTGTCCCAAAACCAATTAAAACATTTGGCAGTTCAATAACGGGTGGCACAGATTTAGATGGAAATTCTTATCCAGATATTGTTGTAGGAGCATATAATTCCTCCGCTGTGGTTGCGTTGCTTTCACGCCCAATAATTAGTATTCAAACAAAATGGAGAAGTAATGATATGAAAAATATTGATCCAACCAAGTCAGGCTGTATAACAGATGCTTTCACGAATCTAACCTGCTTTACCTTTGAAGCATGTTGCTCGATCGATCCATATGAGCAAACATCGCTTAATAAAGACCTAAAGCTGACGTACACGGTAGAGGCGGAAACTTTTACGCCAAATAAAAAATTCTCACGAGTTTTCTTTGATCGCGACAATAAGAGAAGCAATCTTATTAAACGAGAAGTTACTGTCCGTACCGATGGCCGTCTTTCTTGCCAAAGAGTCACTGGATACATTAAAGAAAATACCCGCGATATTCAAAGTCCCATAAAATTAAGATTAAATTATACTTTGGTGGAATCCCAACTGCCAGACTCGGCACTGCAAACTCTTAACCCAATTCTTGATCAAACGCAAGCTAATATTGAATTCGAAGGAACATTCCAAAAAGATTGTGGAGAGGACGATATTTGTGAAAGCAATTTGCACCTAAATGCTGAAATAGACTTAAATATGGAGAGTGAGTGTTTTCTTTGTCAAAATTCTTAATAATCTTCGGTGTACATTGTCAATTTTATCTTCTTCATCTTCCAGATGAAAACTATGCTTTAATTTTGGGAGAGCAGGAAGAAATACGTATCAATGTCAACGTGTCCAATTCCGCAGATTCTGCTTATGAGACACAAGTATTTATCGTGCATCAAAAGAGCGTACCATACATTGCAGCTCTAAAAACTGTAAGGCTGAATTGAAAAAATATGTTTTAGAGTTTTAAAAACTTTTTTTTAGAGCACCGCCATTTGCAATCGATTCAATGAAACAATTGTCGCATGCAGTCTTGGCAATCCCATGCGGCGGGGAACAGCAGCACAAGTTTCCATACGTTTCGATCCCAGCGGATTAGAACTAGATGAGCGTCAATTAGTATTTAATATTTTTGCCAATACGACATCAAAGTTAATCGGTGAGTATAAACCAGAAGTAAAGTTAAATGTTCATGTTGTGAAGAGAGCAGAACTGAGTTTACAAGGATGGGCGACACCGGAACAGAGCTTTTACAGTGGTGAAGTAAAACTTGACAATACCATGATGCAAATGGAGGACGTCGGGTCGCAGCTAATTCATACGTATCAAGTGAGTTTTGAATTTATAACTACATTTTTCACTAAAGCACACCAAAATGTATAATTGCAAAATTATTTAAATGTAAGATTTATAATGAAGGCCCATGGAAAGCTCCTAAAGTACAATTGACCATCTATTGGCCATACCAAGTATTTAGTGACAAAGATAAGCGAGATAAGTGGTTGTTTTACTTGGAAGATATGCCGGTCATTGAGAATGTGAGACAGGGCGAATGTTTTGTTCCAGCAGAATATATAAACCCACTTAAGCTAACAACGAAATCAAAATCCAATCTCATTGTTGATGATCTCTTACTAGGACCAGCCCCTTATATGATGAGACCAATGAACAAATCCCTTTTTAGCCACAGAACTTACCTGGAAAAGTCTGCGTACAACCTGCAGGGAAATGCAAAAGAAACATCTTCTTTAAATAGAGTTAAAAGAGATACATTGACCAGAATCATACGACCTGAGAGATTTATGGACATAAGAGATCACAAAAATAAAAAAAGAGACATAGTCGAATTGGATTGCAACAAGGCTACGGCTAACTGTATTAAAATTCAGTGTGAAATTTCAAATTTACCACCCAATACTGAAGTTTATGTGTATGTCAAAGCCAGACTCTGGAATTCAACGCTGGTGTCCGAACATCCACGGGCTGATGCTGTTAGAATTATTTCGACAGCTCAAGTGCATATTCCTATAGAATTCAGGGTAGAACAAACTCAAACTACAGAACCTCTTCTGGTAATTATCGAATTAAATTAACTATACAAGTATTAGTACATGTATGTGTTTCTATTCATGTTTGCATGTTTCAGGTGGAAACGAGAGCGTATCCAGAACTTATAGATCAACAACGAGATACTTCACTACCTTTGTGGATTATTATTTTAGCCGTTATTGGAGGGCTCTTGGTCCTTGCATTATTCACATATGCCATGTGGAAGTGCGGATTCTTCAAGAGAAGACGACCAGACCCCACGTTAAGTGGTAATTTGGAAAAAATGAATGAGGAAAAACCGTTTTTAAATTCTAAAAATAATCAACGAGTTTTCTAACAACAAGGAACTATTGGGTGGGACTTATTGCAACAACAAAAACAATTTACGCCTCAGCCACCCAAAAAATGCTCTGCCAAAGATTATCAAGCAAAAAATTGTAACAATAACACACTCAGTATGAACAACAACAACAATTATAATATTTGTGATACAAGCATTAATGACGGCAGCATTATTGACTGGGGCACTTTACGCTAAATACACGGGAGCAGATCCACTTTTCCGCGGTGACTGCTATGCTGTTAGAATGGCAAATACAAAATATTATTTAAGTACTCTAAGTAAAAAAATTCATACACACACACAAAATCATTTATATCAGTGCCATTTTTATTTCATTATTTAATTGTAATATTTTGTTAATTTACTAACAATAACATTACATCAGTTAAACTTTTGTAACTGTAGAATAATGCATTCATATTTATTAGATATATAATTTAATTAATAAGGGCGCACTAATATCGACTGAACAGCGGCAGCTACAAATTTCAATAATCCAAAACTTTTTTTCGTTTCTTAATATTTTGAAATTTAAACGAAGCATTTATTAGAGCTTTCACCTATTCCAATTACATTTAATTTTAACATTTTAATGATTTTAAATTAGACTGCACTTTTAAAGTTGTAAATAGTTTACAATTTATTGAACTAAAATTGAAAATAAAAAAATTCAGAGTACTGCCCAATACACATGCGATAATGTTATATTAAACACACAAAAGTATAACAATATTATTCGAATTGTGCTTATTTAGAAAAATTTTTTACATTCTCAAATCCTTTCATATGTGAATTATTACCAAATTTACCAATATAATATAAAATTGCGACTTTAATCACTATCACTTAAATTGTTGTCGAAATTTAATAACAGCAAACTATATTTATGTTGTAATTAAATAAAATTTTCTATCCGAAGTTATATATTTTTTAAAATACACGGCGTGTTCATGTTGTAAATATTTCAATGTAGTTAATATGTACAAAGTACATTGTCTTATGTCCAGCCCGGTTTTCACTGTATAGAATAAAATTTAGTTTTATTAAATGTTGTTTCCAAGAGAGAATATGGACAACATTTTCCGGTATTTATATTACAATAATTATGTATTGAATCTTCTTTTAGAGACAAGTTTAGGCGATTATAAAAAGAATCCGGCAATTCCGAAAAAAGGAATAAAAGCAAGACAAAATTATTTAATGTGAAGATTAATTTAAACCATTAATTGTATATATTATGCATTACCTGTAGGTAAAATTGTATTTGTTTTATATTGTAATTTTTAATTTATTGCGAAAAAAAATTTATGTGTTTTAAATAGAATGCATTTTCTTTCGATGTATGTATGTATGTTGCTGTGCACTTTTATGCAAATAAGTTAGATGTAAATTTTTTCACTTTTAAATTAAGTAATGTTAAAACTTTAAATTTAAGAATAATAATATTGTTTTAATTTAACGTGCATAGTTAAAAAAATCATACAAATAATAAATTGCAGAAAAAAATTAACGTTTTTTTTTTAATCGTTTTGAAGCCGTTTTAATATATTAATTTTGTTTTGTAAATTTAAAAAAAACGTTGAATCCAACAAATATTTCAGTATTATATACAAAAAATTAATCTCGAGAAACACATGTGTATAAAGAATTCGAATCAAGCTTATAATACATTATTGCAATATATTTCATTGAGAAATGAAGCATATTTATTTTCCTACAAATAGTAGTTTCACGTTAAATATTTCTCTGCTAAGCAAGTCATTCCTATGGAATATATACATATAATATATGGGCACAAAAATTTATGTAGTTAATTGTATGAACATAAAACTCCATCCATATCCATCCATATGCAAGTACATATACAGTTGTAAGGATGGAGTAAAATTTTGTGTGTAAATGCGTAGGTATAGATGTACACGCATACATATTGCTTCAGAACTTGTATTTTTATGTTGAAAATGTAACAGTCCTTAAACTACAAATATTGATATGATGTTATTAATTAGTGCTAATGAACTTACAAGAAAATCGGTTATACAATAAACAAACTGTATAAATTTTAAAATATTTCACGCTTAGTTTATACCGCACTATGGCATTGCCAACTGTATAGTTGTATAAGGAACTACAGGGTAGCCAATTGACGCTCATAAATACAAACTCAGAAACACAGGGTGAGCAAGCTGCATTTTGATGATTTTTGGTTATTAATATGCTCACACATAATTACTTTTGTTTGCCAAATTTAATAGTATTTTGCCCCAAAACAAAATACAATAAATATGTAGTACTGGTTTCATATGCCTTCTCACAACAAACTAAAGAATAAATTATAGACAAGTTTAAAAATGTACACAGAACTACAGGTTATGGATCGTTCTCACTCCCGTTCATTAACACGTTCCACGACACGTGTATATTAACACCCATTCATACATATAAGCACCAAAAGAAATAGAAATATACATATGTATGAGTGAATGTATGCAATTATTTAATTATTTAACATATAAGAAACAAAACATCTTAGAAACTATTAAAATTTTACCAAAGCTTTATTCATTTGGAAAATTTAACTTTAAACATGTGAACTTTTCTTTTATTTATCTGCTGTTGTTAATGACTGGAACAAAATCGTATTGTGTAGAACTAAATTTGTTCTTTTATTTTTAATACCAATGAAAATATGATACAATCGCAAATTTTCCGATTTTTTTATTTATTCTAAAAGTTTGCAAATTTTTCGTATTAATAGAGACTTTCAGCATTTGAGGAACGTGGTTTTTTAAGTTTTTCCATATTTTTAATCACTATATCATGTAAGGAGGAATAACGATTTCTGACTTCACAAACTACAAGCCATAAACTTAAATATTCTTTTTCGTCCAATTCAACAACAGCGCGTCTGTAGTCTTCAATATGAGGATATTTGGCAACTTTCGAAACGACTTTAGCTCTCGAAAGAAAGTAGCGCGAAATTTGGTCGAAAAATGCAGCCGCTTCGGATTCAACAGTTTGAATTTCAGCTAACGTATCTTCCTGAATTGACACTCCAAAATTATTTCCATCTTCGATTTTAGGAATCATAAATGAAATCCACATTTTAAGAAGATTCGCTGAAAATTTAATATAATTAAGCCTAAACTCAAATAGTGTTTAAACCTTTTTGCACAGTAACTTACAGTCTTCCACCAATTTACGAATTATTGGTTTAACAATTTTAATCATCTCACATAACGGATCATTGCAGGGAGCACTACCACTTGGCAAATACATAACTTTAGTACCAGAAACAGTTGTATTTTCGATTCTTTGCCTTTTTGCTAATGGCTCATCAGCATCACCACCATCAGCTGACTCATTACTTTCAATGACATTTGCACAATTATTACTTACCACGATTGGGTCAGGAATTGGAATGTTTAAATCTTGGTGAACTTCATTAAAATTGCGTTCACTAAACATTGGAGTATCCAAAAGTTCATTCAATTCAACGATTTTCTCGGGAAATCCTTGAATTATTAACTGCTCAGCTTTTTTAATAAGAGTATCCTTATATTCTTGAACCTTTACAATAAAAAAAACATTATGAAATTGGACTATATTTACACACTTTATCACACATACTTTATGAATAGTATCACTCGGCATATTTGCGTTCTTTTTGTTTTTGCGTTCCGATAGTTAATTGGTTGGCTTGAATTGTTGCGAACGTGCTAATCAATCACAACTATTTTTTGTTTCGATAAGTATATTTTCTTCTTAATAAGTAAACGTAAAATATTCCACCAATATTTTCCCAAAAAATTTCCGATTTTACGATTTTTGTAGAAGCGTGCTTATAAGAAACTTGACAGCTACAATAGAATGTCAAAATTGAAAACTTGAAATAATCTGTAGCAAAATTTTAACACAGTTGCTTTTAAAGGTATTGTTTTTGTATAGAAATTAATTGTTAGTAAGTGATATAAAATATCGAACTTTTATAAGCAACTATATTTAATGGAACAAAAAGCATTTTATTTTCGCAGTATCGAAACGACATTTGAGAAAAAAATTATTTTTCATCAGAATAATTGGCAGCACTCATTACCATAGATTTAAACCATTAAACCGCTAAAAGCATTAACAAGTTATAAAGTTTTTGACTGTCATTTACCGCTATTACCGAAAATACAGTATATTCCGCTAGGTTTAGAATTTTTGCGACTCTTTTCATGTAAGGAAGTGTAGTGCATATGCATGTTATTTAGCTCTGTTTTCACTACTGCGTAGTGAAAAAAAAAATATTTTAAAAATATTTTAAAAATGAATATTTTTGAGAAGGAATATTTAAGAATGTGAAATTTGATCCTTTTACTCTTATGCATATGCATAACTCCATTTTTCGTTCTGTGCTTTTTATGTGTTAAAGTTTATAATGCTAATACAAGACATTCCTTACAAATTACAATTCCGATTACTATTCAAAAAGAATCGTACTTAATAAGCGGAAGGATATTTGCATTGCATACAAATATAGAACATACTTATCCATGTGCATTTTTTTCATGATATATGGAAAGAAGTTTGCTTGCAAGCACTTACAGTAACGGGAATGTCAAATCCTTCTACTTTTTTAACGTCTTTCCTCATCAAAAATACGCTCTCAAACAATTAAAATAATACCTCGAGCGTCATGAAAATAACAAAGAACTAATAATATTTCCTTCCTTATTTTAGCCTAAATTATGTCTTTTACTATTTTTCATGGTAATAACGTTTTCAAAACAATTCAATACAAATTAACTTTCTTATAAAAAAAAGCTTTAAATTAAAAACGTGCCAGTAATTTAAAAAGATTTTATTTAAATATTACTGGAAAGAGGCAAATGGCATTAAAGAAAAATGTTTCAGCGTTTCTTATTTTAATGGAGGTCATTAAATCAAGGGGTGTGCTTTTTTTATAGGACAGAAATCTGGGCAATAAATTACTTACATTTTATTTTGTAGCAGCACAAAGAAGAGAAAACAATTGGATTATTTTGTCCGTACCCATTCATGTGTGCATGTGTATGTACGAGTATGTACATTTATACGAAAAACAAAGGAGCATAATGTTTGCACAGTATGTTTGTATCCACTTGGGAGTACGTATGAGGGGAAACTGAAGCTGTTGGCTATACATAAAATAAGCATACAAGAGCAATAAAATCGCAAGTTTTTCATTCAAAAATATACAAACTGACGTTTTTAAGTTTTGATGATTTTTGCCCAAAAATGCAAAGGGTCCCTTATGAAAAATCCAAAATTTTCCCAAAAATCTAAAAATTTTTTTTCCTTTTATTATTAGCAAACATATATTTCAAACATTTGAAAACATAAAATAAACATACAAGAGCAATAAAAACGCAAGTTTTTCATTCAAAAATACACAAACGGAAGTTTTCAAATTTTGATAACTTATGAGTTTTTCATTTTATTTAAGCAAAAGTAAAATACCACACCACTTAGCACACCCATACAAATGCGTACTTCCGAAAAAAATTAATAAAAATTTCGTTACATATTTTTACAGAGACTTTTTGTTACTCTACTGTAGTATGTAAGTTTAATAATGGATTATAGTTCTTTATTCTAAACTGTTTTGCCATTATTTAGGAATTATGCTTAAAAAAATTTAATTTTTATTATTAAATTCAATCATACGTTTAAATTACGATTATAAAATTTCTGAAATATATGTCTTGAATTATGATATTTAAAAAAAAAGCTTTTTTTTAAATATTTTCGTGATCACGTATATACACGCATATGTATGTATATATGTGCTCCTAAATTAATTAAAAAAAATGGATTCAATTGGCGTTCGAAGAGAGTTTTCTAGATTATTGATGTGGCATTTGATAATTCGCAAACCTCTTCTGTTTCAGAGTACCCCTCAATGAAGTAGGCTCATTGTAAACAGAACTAAAGGAAAAATGTGTGAATGTACATTTTAGAGAAAGAATGGCATAATGAACTAATTTTTTTTCGGCTCTACAAAATTTCTTCTTCACTGCCTATTTCATAAGTTATGTAACTCCCAAGGTTCGATGTTGTTGAAAATGAGCAAATCAATACTTTATTCTTCGTTAGGACTTTAAGCTAGTCTTACTAGTGAAGCCGGCCGAACTATGAAAAGTCCCTTTCAAATAGCGGAGGAAAATGGAAAAAGTGGTCACGTATACATACACATATTTACAAATAGCAATAGCAGTTAAAATTAAACCTAAACAAAAAAAATTACTATACACAAGTAATAATATATAAATTTTATATTAATGCAATGTAATATATATATGTAGGTATATTCATATTTTAACCTAATTGTTATAAAATACTGATATCATTTATATAATTTTTATAAATATTTTTTGGTGGTTAAATGAGTTTATTATCGAAACCATTATAACAATTTGTGTTTACTCGTATGTTAATACTACACTTACACTTTAGAAGTAATTGATCCACAAGTTAAGTTATTATTATGTAAATGCATATTTATATATGTATACTCGTACTTACGTCCGCATAGCATTTTATTACATTGCATTTATGTATGTATACGAGTATGTATATGCTTATGCAAATGTGTAAATTGTAAATAGTTTTTCTGATCCGTAAGGAACGAATTAATGCACAGATATAAAATTATTGGAGAAATACTATAAACATTTTTCTCCTTCTACGCTCTGCAGTGTGTTTTTCTAAAGAAAATATTAAATATTAGTTTTTTCTTTTCTAAAGATAGCAACTAAAATAACAACAAGCTAATCAGATTCCGCTAAGCCTACAAACCTTATTAATTGCGAGTATTGGTGATAAGATACATACATATATAATGTATGTATGTACAGGGCAGTCGATGAGTCCATGGCTTTTTAAAATTGAATAACTTTTTCTCTCATACATTTTTTTATATACGAGTACATATTTCATTGTGAATGATGGAGCTCATTTTCATTTGAATGTAATAATTCTTGACCAGCGGAACTGAAAATCCCACAATCAATACTGCCCTTATACAGAAAATATATTTTCTTGTTTCAGACTTCTCTTTCTACAAGATTTCCAGTACGCAAATTATACGAATGAACGAAATATAAGACAATCAAAGAAATACAACTGACTATTTACATTACCGCAAGTCTACTGAGGAAGAGAAATGAGATGGAGAAATCAGTGAAATGTCATCTGCAATAAAAATAGCAAAACGTGGTAGACTAGTGCTACAGCTTCTATTAATGCTATATAGTACAAGCGTGGCGAGTAGCACAAATGTACAGGTATGCGACAGTAACCGACCATAGATTGTCCTATTCAAAAGCTAGCATAATTAGTGCGAGAGTATGGAAATATTCAAATCCGTTGATTCGCATATACTCGTATAATATATTCTAATTAGTAATGCATTATTATTATCCTCTATGCATTTAATGCTTGTATAAAATGGTGTGATAGCTAATTTAAAATAGGGGAGCTAATGTTCTAATACAAATACAATAATTGTGCAATTTTCAAAATATTTCGCATTTTCTATTAGTAAGTTGAGCTATCCTTCTGCAATACGTTACGATTATTAAGAGTTTGTATATTAAAAGTTAAATAGTATCTTAATGTTAACAATAATATAATCCCGTTTTAAAGTTGTCTTTTAGAATAATCACATTTGATACCAAAAGCTCACATCCAATCCTATACTTGTTCGGCGTTTTCATCCTAAATCATCGAATGCAAATCCATGGCAGAACGTGTTCTTCGTGGAAGTCGAGACATTAAAAATTTATTTGGGCTTGGGTACACAAATACTGAATTCTGACGAGGTCTAGAATGAGATGAATTGGCTAAAAAATAAAAAATAAACGCTCATTAAAAACATGCATTGCATTGCGTGTACCTGACACCAACACAGTTGAGATCGCTATTATGGAAATTCGTGTCTAGTAAAGGACCAATGCCATTTTTGTTAAATAAAATTAAATAACTTGTACATATTTATTTTTATACATGTAAAATGAGAAGTGCGGATATGAAATCAAGAATCGCGCCGATTTTAGTATTTGTTTTTTCATAAATTAGTGATTTCCAATCCAAATTCATTTTAAATACATTTCATTTTATTTTCCCAACCATGATAATTTATTATCAGCGATTATTAATTACGATATTCTTTATCAAAAAAATATCAAGAAAAAACGAAGACTAATAAACTTATGAAAAAATTTCTCGGAGACACAGTTTCCCTCTATGTGTCGAAATATATATATAGCTCAGTTAATAATATTTTGTTGACTGAGCGAGCTTGTTAGTATTTGAAATTGCGTATTAATTAATCGCATCATGCTCTTGATTCCAATTTTAATTAATTTACTAAGAAAACTATAAATTTTAATGAGTCGATGTTTTAATATTTTATTAATTTTAAAATTATAATTGAAAATACTCTGCACTACCAATTCACTGGCTAATGTGTCGATTTGATTACCATCAAACGTAAGACTGAATCCTGTGGCTGATGTCATTTCTTCTATTATCTGAATTATTCTAAGTGTAGTTGCGTATTAGGATGTAATAATTTACTTTTAAATAAGAAATGCTGTGTTTGATTCAACAAAACAAATAACGAATAGTAAAAAATGAGCATGAAAGAACACTTAAAAAAACAAAATTTGCAATAGAGGACAAGTTGGATAAATCAAACTAAAATAGAATAATAAATAAAAGTAGAATATAACTTATAATAAAAAAGACATTTCCTTCCCCAATTATAACCAGAAACGCACACAAAAATATTTTGCTTGGCGAAAATTTGGCAAAATTTGAAGTGCCCAAAACACATGAAAGATAAGTTTACCAATAAGGAGAGTATTAAAATTTAGGAAATGTATGTATATCACAAAATTGTTTTATTGCATTATCTTTCTCGGTTCCATAAAATTTTAATTCTTTTGACTAATAAACATTTCAGTTTGTATACTCGCTTTTCTTTAATAAATTAGTTCGTTGGACTAATATCTCTATGCTATATATAATATAAATGGAAGTGTGGATATAAGAGAGTATAATCGTAATAACAACAAGTCCATACTAGAGGTGTGCTTCATGTGTTTAATTTTATCGTTATATTTTTCGATATTTTAAAAGGAAAAATATAAGAAAGCAATGTTATCAGTTTAAGCTTCTATAGTATACAATTTATTAATTTTTCTTTATTTTAGCTTTGAAACTTAAGAACCGCCTTAGTGGAAGGAAAAAATTTAAATGTCAGGCCATATTGAATATATTTTAGTATTGTCATTATTCGATTCAATTATATCTCATATATTTATATTCAATCTTAGTAATCATACACTAGTAATTGTAGGCTCGCAATTGGACGTTCTTTTATATCATACAACTGTACAACCATGTTATTAACGTTTCATTATATTTTACTTGTTTGCCATAAAATGAAAATGTATTTTACGAAAGCATAGATAAGTGAAAAAATAGAAAATAGTTAAGCACCGATTCATAACAAAAAAAAATGAATTTTGTTTGTAAGACTAAAAATTAAGATCTTCGTTCTTTAGATGATGTGGAATTTTTTGTATCCTTATGAAGTTCTTGTGTGTGAACTTTAAACAAGTTTCACGACAGATTATCGTCAATAGGAGTACAGATATGTTCACTTGGATGCACTCGTGTGTACTTATATGTGTATGTATTTGTAAATAGTGCGAAATAAGGCGCTTTAAGGAACGTGGAATAAGTAAAAATTTGGCCGCGAGAAAGTTTACCTTTTGCGTAAAGCGTTGCATTGTAAGTAACAAATTGATGTGAAGGCATATTAGCGTTATTGCCAAATCCCATAGACATTCGAGAAACCGATGATCGCTAAAAAGTGAAGAGTTAAAATAAAAAAAAATTGTTAAAAATTCGCTGTAAAATAAACAGAACTTTCGCTATAATCTATTTAATATTTTAAAAAATATTGGTAACAATAATTTATTACCTGATGTGGTATTGGATCTATATCAGACAAAGGGAAGGAAGCACGATGTTGTTGTTGAAATTTTGGCTGATATGGCTCCAACATGCGTATTTTACCCCAACGGTTAAAGAATAAAACAATGGCACCGACCCATAGTATTAGCACTAGTCCAACTATTAGAATTTCCTCTGTTCGTACAATAATTTTTGGTCCTTGAATGACAGTGAATATTTAATTCTATTTCTTAACATTTTATTTCGAATTTATTAACTGATAAAAATTAACTATTTATTTAAATTATTTTCCATGTATGTACGTTTTTTACGTGTGAAAATTCATACTTATTGCTACGCCACTGGCAACGAGTCATTATTATGTGCTTGTGATTCGTTATACTGGTAGAGATTGTGGCCTTATGTCGACTTACTTTGAAATACTAAACCTAACAAAGTCTTGAGTCTTTATCGAAAATTGGCATTTTCGGACCAAAAATGGGCAAAATGGTACATTGAAAATGTTTAGGAGAAAAGTCGGTAAAATGCAGATAAAACGGCAAAAATAGCAGATCGCATGGCGCTTTTGGGTGATTTAAAAATTAGTGGCTCTGCCTTCGCACTAGATATTAAGAACCCTCAGAAAACTTCAATCGATTTTTTTATTTTATCACTGTCGGATGTAGGGATCGAAAAATGGCCTTGGAATTTATAGTTTACGATCTTATAAACTTTTTTAGCAAAGCACAAACTTAATTGGTGCTGTAAAAACAATTAATAAAATGACTTAACTACTTAATTTCCAGTGATACGTATCATTAAAAAAAATAATGACATATTGAAAAAGAAAATACATCATAATGAATTGGCTAAGACATCGTAGTGAATGGCTTTACCTTGTGTTAGCATATTTGTAGTATTTATTGTCACTGTGCTGGAAATAAATGTCTGACTGTTCATGTGCTCCATGTTTGCAACAGCAACAGGTGGAGCTTTCTCTATCTCTAGTATGAACTTTGTTCCTCTCCAACCAGAGCCCCATTCTAAAACATTTACGAATATTACGTTGAAGGAAATACCATCGTTATTAATATTGCAATTACCTTCTGAAACCGCTGGCAAGGTTTCTTCTCTAAGTAATATTTGCTCCAGTTTGTTAGCTATATTTAAATAAATAAGATTATAAAATTATATACATAATTCAAAATATTACACAGCCTTTAACTCAAGGCTTTACTGTCAACAACACACGTGAACTTTAAGGTTTTTGGTAATATAACTTAAAACTTGTCGAATCAGTTCTTATAATTTTTAAAGCTTGGTTTTATTTAGTAAAAATTAAATTACTTATTACTTAAGATTATTATGTAATTAATTTTATGATTTCAAATAACATGTGTAACTGTTGCATTCATGCTGGATTGTATTATTTAACTTGTGGATTTCATTGGAATGTTTTTGGTAATAAAACAACAACCAATTTAAAATTTCGTGTTGCATATTTTGCATTGCATTGTATTTAAGGCAACACTTATCGCCACAGCTATTTGTAACAAAAAGGGTGGAATTATTAACTGCCTGACTACCTGTTGCACTAACAGTTGTTGGCACAAGGCCAATCCATTTCAGTAACTTGCTGTAAGGCTTTCAAAAGAGTTTGTGGATTTAGTTGACAGTGCGCCCGCAATTCATTTCAGTGAAGGATTGTCAAGACGAATAAGGAATTATATATTGATTTTAGTGAACTTTAATATATACATAAGTAAATAATAATTATTATACAACGAAACACTCATATAATTCTTCCAAAGTGTACGAAAGTTAAATAAAACACGATTTGTTTGTTATTGTTAAGTAAGAAAAATACCAACTGAAATTTTAAGTGCACTCTTGATGATTGTATATATCAACAGCAGAAGATATTATTTGAATATGGAAAAGAATTTTCTTAGCAGAAACTTCATTACTAATATAATTATTATTTTCTCTGATATTTAATTTTTTTTTTGTTTATAATAAAAAATTCATTAAAAATCAAAAATCGCTCCTTTCTAAAGAGCGAATTGAATTCTACCACCACACTGTTAACATTTTTAATAAGCAATTATAAAAAAACAGCACTACCTATTCTTTTAATTAGAAAAAATATTAGCCAAAAATTTAAATTATTGTACCCAAAATAGCATTTATATTTTATATTTATTTCTGCACTCGTATTCGTATATCATATATAGTATAATTAATCACGAGAAAATAATCACTAACTTTTTAATCTAAAATTTACGTCTAGGAAGAAGCCTTTTGCTCAAAAATACTGATATACAAAAACACACAAAATGTTATGAAAAAGACAACATATTTATTAGCCATAATCGATTGCTTTTATCGCCCAACGTAATATAATTCATTGAAAGCATTCCGAAGCATTTACCAGTACATACTCCTGCTCCTCATCTGTCAACACCGTGTTTACACAGTACACGCAAGTACATACATACATATCCATTACCCACACAAAAAGTTCATATTTTACAGAAAAGCACTTCCACATTATAATGTTATTGGTATAGGAGGAGATTGAAATCATAGTTAAAACTGAAAGTTTTCATAATCTCTTCAGTTATAACTTAAAATAGTGTTAACAATAATTTAATTGTAATTTAAGATCGCATAGCAAATTAATTTGAATTTGTCTAATCCTTGTAAATCTTTTAATCAAAAAATTTTTTTCCTGTTACGTAATATAAATATGGATACAATTTAATACAATTAAATACAATTATGAAATACAATTTTGAAATGGCAACGTGTAAATATATTGTACAATATATAGTAGTTACATACATATTAAGAAGTCATAAACACATTAAAAAACGATAAAAATTATTATGGGGACAGAATATGCAATTTTATTCTCTTTCATATTTTATTATTCTCTTCTGCAAATATAAAATTGTAAAAATATTTCATTATTTAAATACAAATTTTTTTTTTACTAAACTATTAAGCAACTGTTAAAGTACTGTTTTTACAACACAGGCGAGCACGTTGGGCTGAGAATTCACTTTAACAATACTTAATTTCTTTAAGCTTTCATTTTTATATAAAAACTTTTAAAATTGAATCTAACCAAATCTTTGGCTATTTAATCATATTTCCTTGAGTTAACGCATATACATATTTTTCTATTACAGTTTTTATGTAGTCAACCTTCTCACGATCGAAAAAAGTGCAAAGTTTTATGACCTTAAATGGGAAAAGTTTGCTGTGGAAATTAACTTTAGTTTCAGTGCAGTAAATAATAAAAAAAAATTTTACTTGCGCGTCTTGCGAATAAGAATTTATTGTTACGGAAATTTTATATATTGTATAACGCAAGAAAACTGTTGAAATAACTTTGGGAAAGACTGTGTAAATCTTTTCAGTCAATAATAAATACTTATGGACGTAAGTGATATTACTGCATCCAGCTCGGGAAAATATATAATTTAAAAATCTTCAATACGAGTTCTTTGTTATTCTCTAATTAGAAACCAATTAAAACAAATTTTAAACTTAGGCAGAACATAAACGAGAGTAAGCATTGCAAAAGGTCTGGAAGTAAAAATTCCACACCTAGGAGAAAACGAAGAAAAGGGTGTTCTTAAAGTGTTTTCGATATATTGCTTGTAACACGAGTCTGTGTTTTTTAAATAAATTATTTTATTGAAATTTCACAAAAAGTGACTAAAGCCAGAAAAAAAAAATTTCGCATTAAGTGAGATTAAGCTGGTCTACACGGCTTGTGTTTCATTTGGTGCTAAAACCAAATCCATCAGTACGAGTACAGTTCCACCAAAATGCCTTTTAATATCCGTAACGTAGTACGTCGTTTTCATTGTCACATTACATATAGTAGATAATCTGATGAATTCATGAAAGATAAAATATTCAACTACAAATCTTTTCCACGCAACATTTAATGGGTAACCCCTTTCCTAATAGTGCCATCCAGAAATAACCAAAGTCTGCAAGCACTAAGTATGAAGAACATAAATACGAGTATACGCCATGACAGGATATTAGAAATGAAAGTATACAAATTAAAAGTGGACGTGTTATGCGAGTGTAGTTTATATTGATTGGGATAACAGAGCGAAAAGAGTAAAATGTGTCGGCTAAAATTATTGTCCTTTGTGCTAAGTGCAAAGAGCAATAAAACCTCGTAATTTCGAAAACAAAAAAATCATATGAAGATTATTATATTTCTACAATGCCGGAAATTAAGATTTAAATAACAAATTCACCTCCTTTTGTTTTTATCCAACTGATTACAATTGTATATCTATCCAGCACTTGCAGAGTTAGTTATGGAAATATATATGACATATCGGTTACAATACTTCATGCCAAAAATGTCTTCGCCAATCTCTGAACGCAAAAGTATGACTTCCAATGTATTAAATGGTAAATCACCGACATCGTAATCTTATGAAAACTGTCAGTTTGTGACAAATTTATTAGATACTAAGAAAATGCGTCCCTTCAAAGAAAAGACGTTATCTTTCGAAGATTATTTATTTGCTACTTTTCGGATGGATTTATATGGTGTTAAATTGTAAATGGTTAACTAAAAAAACGTTTGATTTATTTGTGCGAATTACCAAGAATTTTCTTTATCTAATAGAAATACATTGAAATTGTTTCCCCTTAGACAGATCATAAGGGTAAAAGTTCCAACATGAAAATGTTGTGCTAGAGCGGATGCCATTAAAAATAATAATAATAATAATCAGTAATAGTATCGAAAACTGGTGGTTTGCTTGTGGTGATGGAAATCGCGAAAAGGGGGCCGTTGGAAGATAAAGTGGTCCTGCAGAACCTTATTGAAATCGTAGTTGAAAAGTATTTCGTCCAATGTGATAAAAAAAAACTTTTAACAAAAAAAATTGTTTTTTTATTGTTTTTTTTTTTTTGTTTTAATTATTCAAATGCAAGTACTTTGAAATATAATATTACTTTTTCTAAATACAGATTTTCCTGTCATAACCTCTTTGGTCGATAATATAGACCAAAATTTCTATTGTCTATATTAATCTATCTACTAATTTGTCTATTGTCTATTAATCTATATATATATTCTATTCCATTCAGCATTAAAACCATATAAAAAGGCTTCATCAAGAAAAAAAAGTATATGAAATATACTCATATTCTACGACAAAAAATCAACTAGAAAAAGTAATATAAGCTTAAGTTCAGCATTAAAAACCATATAAAAAGGCTTCACCAAGAAAAAGCGCTAATTTGACTAAAGCAGTTACCTTATGAAAATCGCAATTTTTTTTTTTCTGAGTTGCCAGCAAATATAAATGAAATATACTCGTATTCTACGACAAAAATCAACTAGAAAAAGTAATAAAAATCCAAGTTCAGCATTAAAAACCATATAAAAAGGCTTCACCAAGAAAAAGCGCTAATTTGACTAAGGCAGTTACATTATGAAAATCGCAATTTTTATTTTTCTGAGTTGCCAGCAAATATAAATGAAATATACTCGTATTCTACCGAAAAAAATCAACTAGAAAAAGTAATAAAAATCCAAGTTCAGCATTAAAAACCATATAAAAAGGCTTCATCAAGAAAAAAAAGTATATGAAATATACTCATATTCTACGACAAAAAATCAACTAGAAAAAGTAATATAAGCTTAAGTTCAGCATTAAAAACCATATAAAAAGGCTTCACCAAGAAAAAGCGCTAATTTGACTAAAGCAGTTACCTTATGAAAATCGCAATTTTTTTTTTTCTGAGTTGCCAGCAAATATAAATGAAATATACTCGTATTCTACGACAAAAATCAACTAGAAAAAGTAATAAAAATCCAAGTTCAGCATTAAAAACCATATAAAAAGGCTTCACCAAGAAAAAGCGCTAATTTGACTAAGGCAGTTACATTATGAAAATCGCAATTTTTATTTTTCTGAGTTGCCAGCAAATATAAATGAAATATACTCGTATTCTACCGAAAAAAATCAACTAGAAAAAGTAATATAACCTTAAGTTCAGCATTAAAAACCATATAAAAAGGCTTCACCAAGAAAAAGCGCTAATTTGACTAAGGCAGTTACATTATGAAAATCGCAATTTTTTATTTTTCTGAGTTGCCAGCAAATATAAATGAAATATACTCGTATTCTACCGAAAAAAATCAACTAGAAAAAGTAATATAACCTTAAGTTCAGCATTAAAAACCATATAAAAAGGCTTCACCAAGAAAAAGCGCTAATTTGACTAAGGCAGTTACCTTATGAAAATCGCAACTTTTTATTTTTCTGAGTTGCCAGCAAATATAAATGAAATATACTCGTATTCTACGACAAAAATCAACTAGAAAAAGTAATAAAAATCCAAGTTCAGCATTAAAAACCATATAAAAAGGCTTCACCAAGAAAAAGCGCTAATTTGACTAAGGCAGTTACCTTATGAAAATCGCAATTTTTTATTTTTCTGAGATACTAGCAAATATAAATGAAATATACTCGTATTCTACGACAAAAATCAACTAGAAAAAGTAATAAAAATCCAAGTTCAGCATTAAAAACCATATAAAAAGGCTTCACCAAGAAAAAGCGCTAATTTGACTATGGCAGTTACCTTATGAAAATCGCAATTTTTTGTTTTTCTGAGATACCAGAATAGAGTATATTATAATATGAGTATATTTCATTTATATTTATAAATGAAATATACTCATATTCAACGACAAAAATCAACTGGAAAAAGTAATATAAGCTTAAGTTCAGCATTGAAAACCATATAAAAAGGCTTCATCAAGAAAAAGCGCTAATTTGGCTAAGGCAGTTACCTTATGAAAATCGCAATTTTATATTTATAAATGAAATATACTCATATTCAACGACAAAAATCAACTGGAAAAAGTAATATAAGCTTAAGTTCAGCATTGAAAACCATATAAAAAGGCTTCATCAAGAAAAAGCGCTAATTTGACTAAGGTAACTACCTTATGAAAATCGCAATTTTTTATTTTTCTGAGATACCAGCAAATATAAATGAAATATACTCGTATTCTACGACAAAAAATCAACTGGAAAAAGTAATAAAAGCTTAAGTTCAGCATTGAAAACCATATAAAAAGGCTTCATCATGAAAAAGCGCTAATTTGACTAAGGTAGCTACCTTATGAAAATCGCAATTTTTTATTTTTCTGAGATACCAGCAAATATAAATGAAATATACTCGTATTCTACGACAAAAAATCAACTGGAAAAAGTAATATAAGCTTAAGTTCAGCATTGAAAACCATATAAAAAGGCTTCATCAAGAAAAAGCGCTAATTTGGCTAAGGCAGTTACCTTATGAAAATCGCAATTTTATATTTATAAATGAAATATACTCATATTCAACGACAAAAATCAACTGGAAAAAGTAATATAAGCTTAAGTTCAGCATTGAAAACCATATAAAAAGGCTTCATCAAGAAAAAGCGCTAATTTGACTAAGGTAACTACCTTATGAAAATCGCAATTTTTTATTTTTCTGAGATACCAGCAAATATAAATGAAATATACTCGTATTCTACGACAAAAAATCAACTGGAAAAAGTAATAAAAGCTTAAGTTCAGCATTGAAAACCATATAAAAAGGCTTCATCATGAAAAAGCGCTAATTTGACTAAGGTAGCTACCTTATGAAAATCGCAATTTTTTATTTTTCTGAGATACCAGCAAATATAAATGAAATATACTCGTATTCTACGACAAAAAAATCAACTGGAAAAAGTAATATAAGCTTAAGTTCAGCATTGAAAACCATATAAAAAGGCTTCATCAAGAAAAAGCGCTAATTTGACTAAGGTAACTACCTTATGAAAATCGCAATTTTTTATTTTTCTGAGATACCAGCAAATATAAATGAAATATACTCGTATTCTAGGACAAAAAATCAACTAGAAAAAGTAATAAAAATCCAAGTTCAGCATTAAAAACCATATAAAAAGGCTTCATCAAGAAAAAGCGCTAATATGGAAAAACTGCTAATTTGACTGAGGTAGTCGAGGCCACACTGTAATTTATCGAAATATTATAAATATCAACATCCAGAAAATAATAGGCTCATTCAAAATAATTAATTAATAGGTGTTAAAAATGCAGGTTTTTTTTGAGACATACCTTATAACGCAATAAAAAGATATTTTTAGATACGCAATTGTATATGAAAAAAATAAATTTTCTTAAATAATTTAATTTTAAAAACGCCCCAAATATTCTTATTATTAATGTTATTATTTATTAACTTTATTTACAATATATATTATTATTCGGAATATTAAAGAAATACTAGGATACAGACCTATTAAATATTGTGTTAGTTTTTTTAATTTTTCTTATTTCGTGGTCGACAACAATATTTCGCAGGTCTTTTTATGAAAGGGAAATATATAACTAACTATTACTGATGGCAGTCTATTATTTATTTACATGTACTATTTCCTTAATAATTAACTGACAAACTTTTAAAATAATTTATTTATTTTTAGCTTTATTTTGGGCTAAGGATGGTTTTCATATATAAAGTTTTTTTTATATATTTAAGTATATAAATAAAAACCGATCTTAAGCTTCAAATAAAACTGAAAACTGAACGAAGAGCTGAATTAATATAATACGGTATAATCACAATTTTTAAAAGCCTAACTAATATGCAAATGTATGATAGTCCGCCAAACAAGAAGGTGCACACTGCACAACACTTATAACAATAGGATTTCTGAACTAGGAACATGCCATTTGTGTTTTATTTCATTTTATGAATGTATTATATTTTACCATAAATAAATTACAATAAATTTAATGATACGACATAACATGAAATCTCTTTTCATTTCTATCACGTAGGATTCAATAAGAATGGTAAATTAATAAAAAGAAACTGAAATAAAAACAATGAAAAATTTTTCAAATATGATTTTCATTAACTTCTAAATTCTTTGATTCTAAATTCTTAATTTATTTGAGAAATGCGTAATTCCATTTTGATATGAAAAAAGCCTCCCATTTTGTATCTTAATTAAATCTTATTTGCTGTCATACGATTTCTGGCTACATATAGTAGAAAATTCAAAACCATTGCTTGAATTTGTGCTGTCGACTGCAATTGTGTTTGGTTAATGAAGTGGCTTATTTCGAAATGATACTGAGCTTTTCATTTTGCGTAAAATTTTCAGTCAATATAAAGAACATTCATCTACTGATAGAGCTCGCCATTATAGCAGTTTTTGTTTCAAACAACATACTGCTTACCGATCTTATGTCAGTATCACATGGAAATTCCTCGCTTTTAATGGTCGCGCTAATGGTTGCGGTTATTATGCATTCTCTTTGCCTCATGTGTCTCGTGTTTGTTAAATCGATTCACATTCAATGTCATTGCTGAATGTTTTCGAATAGAATAACTTTAATCGATTTAAACAGATTAAACTGGAAAACTTTATTAATATTATTCATTCCGCTTTATTCTTATGCACGATTAATGAATGCTTGATTATTTCGGAAATCGAATAATATCATACTTTGACGTATTCCGCATCTGAATAATGTCACTTTCAGCAAAAAGCCGGTTTCTACAAACAAAACCTCTATGAAGTTCTTAACAACTGCATACAATACATTTTATATTTTATATTCATCATTTCAGTTCAGGTATGCACACGAGCCATCACTGACCGTTTTTATGAACACATTCAGTAATTTATGAAAATTAGAAAGTTACACTCGATATCGGCTCTTCCAAGGTCGGAAGAAATGGCTGCTTTCACACAAGGGAAGAACACGTATCAAATAGCTTCTTGAGCCAATAAATGACTTTCAATTAAAAACGTACAAAAGTCAAATCACAAGAAATATATAATTTTTATGTGTATTTCGTTGGCAGTGAAATTATAGAGAATTATTTTTAAGGGATTAAAAGTAAATAATTAATGAAATAATTTTGATTAAATGTGCATGCCAAATGCCATCGATTACAGCATATTTTTGTAATTCTTCTCATTTTTTAACTTAAGAGCGTTATTGTTTATCGAACTACCTGTGTTATTGATTAGTAATATTTTTTTATCAATACAAAGAGATTTTATAAAAAACCATTTAAAACAAATTAAAAAACTATATGTATTTCTAATTTCCGTGTAAATTAAACTTGTTAAATATTTTAAATATTTTAAATTTTTAAATAAGAATGTACAAATTTTTTTATATAAAAATCCTGTTTTAAGATTCCAAAAACAATTGAAAAACTAAAGTTAGAGCCACATCTTATCACACGCGCGACAAAGACGAATCGATTCTCCCATTCGCCCCAGGTTTACCATTTTTCTACTAGAAGATAATATACATAGCACATGAAATGTTATTGTTTTATTATCATTTTATTACTTTTTTTTTGGTAAATTATTAAAACAATATCACATAACCAGAGTACTGTTTGAATCATCCAATGGTTGTGGGTATGTATGGATCTTGTATACTTATGTAGTTAGTTAAGTTGCATTAAAGGGAATGTATGGTCCAATCTGCAATTTAATAGGATTTAATTGCCTTCGAGTTGCAATTGGGGCCTTTCTACTTGAGTCCAATGATATGTATGTACATATGTATGCACTTGGAAAGCGAAAAATAAATGTGATGTGAAAAAGGGGAAACAATAGGTTATTTTCATTTTCTTAAATTATATTTAACTACAGTTGGGGTATTTCTCAGCAATGTGCATTTTTAAATATTTTAAATTTTTTTAAATATTTCAAACTATCAAATTAACAATTAGTATTGTACGTTTACCTCAGTATATTATTTAAGACAAGAAGAATTTTATATGAGACAGTAATGTCTCAAGGAGTAAAGAAAATTTGGTGGAAAATTATATGGAAAGTTAAAACTTCTAAACTGCTTACTAACGAAAGAATTAACATTTTTGTTTTTATATGTTTTCCTCTATGACTAATTGTTACCTTGTGTATATGCATTGTGTCCATAGAAAAAAAGGATTACAATTTTTCGGTGTAAAAAAATAATGAGAGCAGAAGTACGTGGATACCCTTTCCTTAGATATGCGCTTGGTATAAATGGTTTCACATAGAAACCATTTATTATGTACACGCGTTACATTCATACATTGGGCTAAGAAGAAAGGCGAAAAAGTTTAAAAATTACATAATTCCTAGAAATGTCACAGCATTATATCATAATACATCCTACTGAAGAAATCTCATATAGACTTTTTCAAATAAATTTTCAGTTACTCTTACTGATTAAAGATAATGAAAATAATAATAATAGTAAATATTATAGCAAAGATGAAAGACATGAAATGAAAAGCAGAGAAGGAGTCCTTAAGGCATTTGCGCTCACATATTCGTACATAAAATTACAAAAAGACAACAGATTGAAGTGTTAGATCTGTGAAAACACTTTTTCACATAATAATTCATATAAAAATTAAATTCATTTGCTTGTTGCAGGAGTAAGCCAGACAAATAAGATAATAGAACAACTCTTAAGAACATCTGTACCTAACTTTTGAAGGGGATTCCCTACAACTAAATATGTGCGCCTACGTTACATATGAGATATTTTTAAAGACAACAATTTACACAATGTACTCGTTTATGCCGTAGCAGAGGTTCTATGCAAAGGCTAACAGTTGCAATCATATTTTAAATAAAAGTTCTTTTAGGAAAAAGCGTACAAAGTTTCGACTTTTGAAATAAAGTCGAATATAAAATGACACAAAAATTAATGAAATAAAATGATACAAAATATACGTATGGCTGTCTGGAGTAGAATTTTACCAAAGCCCATTTGAAAATCTTACAAATTATAAACACTTACGCACATTGCTGAGAAATACCCCAACTGTAGTTAAATATAATTTAAGAAAATGAAAATAACCTATTGTTTCCCCTTTTTCACATCACATTTATTTTTCGCTTTCCAAGTGCATACATATGTACATACATATCATTGGACTCAAGTAGAAAGGCCCCAATTGCAACTCGAAGGCAATTAAATCCTATTAAATTGCAGATTGGACCATACATTCCCTTTAATGCAACTTAACTAACTACATAAGTATACAAGATCCATACATACCCACAACCATTGGATGATTCAAACAGTACTCTGGTTATGTGATATTGTTTTAATAATTTACCAAAAAAAAAGTAATAAAATGATAATAAAACAATAACATTTCATGTGCTATGTATATTATCTTCTAGTAGAAAAATGGTAAACCTGGGGCGAATGGGTGAATCGATTCGTCTTTGTCGCGCGTGTGATAAGATGTGGCTCTAACTTTAGTTTTTCAATTGTTTTTGGAATCTTAAAACAGGATTTTTATATAAAAAAATTTGTACATTCTTATGACTACTTCTTCGTGAGAAAGTATTTAAACTACTCACAACCAATTCAATCAAATAAAACTTTTATATTTCTTTTTAAGAATTATACATATGTAGGTATATATTGTAGCCGTTCATGTTCGTGCGTATGTAAAAATAAATGATAAACCCAATATTGATTTAGTAATTCAGTTAACATTTTAAATCTGAAATTATAAATATTAAAAGTAATTCTGAAATCAAAGTGATCCTCCTAAAATAAGTTTTGGAGGAATATTTACATACATATTTCGTTCATTTCGAAAGGAGAGCGCTCGAGTGCATAATAGTGCTAACATAACATAAAGTTGGTTGCATAGCAGGGCAAGTAAGAAGATGGCGTAATTTTGAACCAGCTTTACACACACAACCTTTAATACAAAAACACAATACGAGTACACAATGTTGCGTATACGTACACAATTTAATGTATTAACAATTTAACCAAAAGATAGGATGTGCGAATGTAAAGATAATTTAAAATTATATTATAATCTAAAAAAAGCAATTGTTAAACTTAAATGGTATACAAATATATTTTTATATGGAACGACTGAGTGGATAACGATGACCATTTGTTTATCGTACTCGTATAAGAAAACTAAAAAAACAAGGGCAAAATAAACGGGAATACAGTCATTACTTTTGACAGCAACCACGTTTTTGAAGCACATTGAAGCAATAACTATAACAAATACTTTGGTAAACATTAAACCGACAAAGGAAAAAATAATTTTTTTTCCAACAGTTTACATACACATACGAGCATATATGAATAGGCTCATAATATTTAGACTCGTATGCATGCACGTAATGCATGTATTTATAAATTTGTATAGGGAAGAAACATCAATTAGATATACATATACCTATATATATAGATATGTAAATAAAAAAGCCACAGCCATAATAAATCCTTATCATATTGAAATTTTTCATTCATGAATTCTTCCAATTTTGTTATTGTTTGTGAAGTGGAAGCTTTGCACTGCAACTCTGTGAATCATTTGAATTTTATAAAAACACCTTTAGAGATGTTCAGTTAAAGTTCAGTATTTATGTTACTGATACAAATATTACTTCTTTTATAAAATATTAATGAAAAATGAGTTTTAATGATCTGACTCCTTCATAAGTGTAAAACGCAATGGATTTGAAGAGAAAATTCTCTAGACGGCAAATAATACGCAAACCAAGATGAATAGCTGCTATACTGCAAGAGTGGTAAAATATACCACTCAACTATGTACTTATATTTAAAAAATTGTTAAATGTATTATCGAATAACGTAAATTAATATGTCTACATACAAAGAGACATTTCCAAACTCGGTAAATGTTTTTATTAAAGGTTGGTCAGTAAGCATGCCAATAATTATACTTCATTTATACTTAATTATACTATAATTTCGTACATTCGTATTAAATGTTAATTAAATAAATATCACTCCATTAGTCTACTTCACTTAACAGTAACATTTTAAATACATATGTACATATATCGGCATTTACACACATGTACATACGTACGTATATGTACGTATGTGCAGACACAATAATTCGCTTTCATATGAATGTACTACATACTTTCATATGTAAATATGTATACATGTACACTTTTTGCTATCCAAAAAAAAACTTAAGAAACCTTATGGATTTAATTTATATGATTTTATTACACAAAACAATGCTTTTAAAAATTCGACAAATAAATGTTTTAGAACTGATTATTTGCAATGTTTCTTTTGGTGTCACGAACCCACAAGGCATTCTATGTGCATGTATATACATATGTATGTTCATGGATATAGAGTATGCACATAAATCCTTAGATAAATTGACATACATATCCATATATATCATTTGTTTCCAATTAAATAAAACATATCAATGGGTGAACACATGCATACTTACATGGATAGATGCATACATATGCGCATATGGAGGTATATAAAGATTGTTCGTTTTTATCTTATATCTTTAACAATAACTTAGCTTTAGAAATGTCTAAAAAATAAAAATTTATAAAAAACTTACCTTTAAAGTGAAAGTTGAGATCGCGAATGAAAAAACCATATTATTTAATTTCAGACGTCCCAATAACATTTTATAGGCTCATATTTTATGGGAATTACATATCAAAAATAAAAATGAATTTGTACATGAGCACATTCATATGAATACATATGGATGTAAAATTTTGTATCTATGTATACCTATGTACTCGTATATGTAAACTACAAACCGCACTTTAATAAATATATCGAAAGGAATCAAGAAGTTAAGCAATGCACTTCTACGTACATACATATGTATGTATGTAAATATACTGGTACATTTTATGTGCGCAGATGTATGTATGTGGATATCTATGTTTCCGAAATTTTTATCCATACTTATAATAAACACATACATGAAATGTGTACATATGTAGTATATATATGTACACATATGTATATATACTACGTATATATATATGCATATCTACATATCTATATACACAAAACCTTTATACATTTTCCAACTAAACTGAGATGCATGTGTGCACAATCACATTTATCTATGGCAGTACGCAAATGTATTTAATATATTTATTATCCTGTGAATATATGAGGAAGCAAATACACATATTTTTGAGTTGAACAAAAACACACATATAACCATATGCATAGTATATACACAAGCAATATTGCGTTTAATTTCTTTATTAAAGAAATTGTCAAAAACTTCTTATTGCAAATAAGCAAGTGATTAATAACCATAATTTGAGAATTTACGTTTTTCTAGAATAATAAATATTGTTTTGAAACATACTACAAAATTTTAATTAACGTAAAAATATTCCACCAAGCACTTCAATAATGAACTCGTCCACGTAGTTCAAATTCTCGCATCTAACTAAGCGCCAAATGCAACGAGGACGCGCTTTTGATTTAATATACACCACAGAAATAGTTAATTTCTCATTTAGCAAAGAAATCGGATATAAAATATCCCATAATAATGCCAATTTGAACCCAAAACAATATTTTTTTTTCAAATAACAGCTGATATAGCGGTATATTTCATTGTAAAGCGCAAGCGTTAAAAATAACATTACTAGTTCGTCTACTTTATTTCGCGCTTAAAAACGAAACCACATTTTGTTTACTAGATTGTTTTTATATTAATATATACAAATAAAAATTGAGGTACATAAGTAAAAAAGGATCAAAATACAGACGTTATTTATTTTCTAAAAATTTTGTGGTAACGAAATGTTTAATGTACCTATTTGGCAAATTAGCTTTTAGTATTTTTTTCCAGTATGCTCGCAAATCTGTTGAATAGGGAAATTTCTCACATTTTTTAAATTGCTTAAAAACACAAAAATTAACACATAAACGGAAAGTTTAGAATACTAGTGATCCAAACCATAGATTGCAAATTATCTGCATTGTTAAGCATTTAAATAATTTAATTAATCATGACCTGAATCTCGATGGGAATAATTCAAGATCAAATTTTATTTTACAGCTGCTATACGGTTCTAACAAATTTTGAAAACTATCCAAACTTGTAAAAGAACAAAAATCGAGTTATTCCGAGCCAAGCACAAGTGGTAAAATTTTAAAAACTGTGACAAAGCTATTAAGTGTAAACGTGCAAATGAAAAATGAATAATCCAATCTGAAATGAAACCAAACTGAATTTGCGTAACAAATTATTGCGATATGATATGAGCATTGGAACCATCCGAGTTGCAAAAAAAAACTGGTAAAGCGGAAAAGAAAAAAGAAAAAAGATTCATACAATTGAAAATAAAAATTTACTAATAATTCAACGTAATACTTTTGTAAATTAAATTTTGCACAAGACCGACATAAAACTAAAATAAAAAACTAAATAACTAAAAATAAAAATTGTGTTCCTATTTTAATTCACCTTTTTTGTGTATTTACGTGACAAAAACACATACATATTTTGTTTATTTGTCGATATTTTAATATTTTCGAATTAATTGTAATTAATTTCGCAGAAAAGAAAAATAAAAATTATTTGTTCTTAAAATAATGGGTAACAAATATATTTTCACTTTGTCATTACTCCTCCTGTTGGCTTAGTTCATGTTCAATCATATGAATCTTCAGTTCTTGAATTGTTTTGAATACCAAAGGAGGGCATGCAGCACATGCATATTGGTGACATACCGACATATGCTCTTGATACATTTGTGTAGACGAAAATTGTAAGTCGCATTCAAAACATTCCAATGCATCATCATTTTTGACGTAATGTATACGCATATGCCGTACTAAACTTTTTCTGCAAATGAAATTAAAAGTAAATAATATAGAAATACATATTTTTGCATGTATGTATGTTGTATGTATGCTTTTGAAAAACTTACTTTAAGGCAAAACACTTAAAACATTTGCGGCACTGAAACTTTTTTGCACGGCTTGGTTCGGCTGCAGAGGATGCAGAAATATTAACAACGGCCGCATTGTAATATTCGGAATCAATAAAATCGCCATCCCTTAAATTTTTTGTATTTCTGGTTATTTTTTTTTCTTCATCTTGAAAAAGTTCAACCACATTATCGACTTCACCAGTTGCTGTATGTACTTTCATATGAGTTTTGAAATCAAATTTTGTTTCAAATTTTTTTTGGCATATAATACAGGAAAATATCTCATTACCATCCATTGCCCGTTCAATTACCACATGGTGTTTTAAAATATGATTCTAAATAGATTTAGCTATTATTTTTAATTTTAATATTAAATAAAAATTTATTTTAAATTCAGTTCTTTTATATTAAATATGATATATTATTTACGTTCAGATTTCATACTTGGCATGTTGAGAGAGTACGAGTCCAACATTCATTTTATTTAATTTATTTACTTTTTTAGGATTTCATTTGTTGCTTAATGCTCAATTGTTTTTAATTATTCCAAAATTTTTCCTTTTTGTACGAATAATTATAGCAAACTTTCTTATCTTTCAATAAGCTTCTCTAAAAATGTCTTCCGTTCTTCTTTATCTACTGTAATAGAAATGAAATTTCTACTGAATATGTCAGAACTATTATTATACGAGTGAGTCAAAATTGCTGTTATAAGAGTATTATGGTATACATATACCAGCATGACAGTACTCTATTCGGACATGTGAAATATTACTTTAAAATATTACTTCTTTAAAAAAACTCAAAATCTTACTATACCGGGAAAGAAAGCATAAAAGAACTGTAATTATTTAAATAATTTTAATTTGGCTCATACCCGTAAAGCATCTTTCTGCCTGAAAGTGATTAAACAATATTCGCAATGAAATGGTTTTTCTCCGGTATGACGGCGCATGTGAAATATTAAACTTTTACATTGGGTAAATCCACGATTGCAAACATCGCAAACGTAAGGCCTTTCGCCAGTATGCGTATACATATGCTGTTTGAGTGTCGACTTTTGCGTGAAACTCTTTTCGCACTCCATACATGAAAACGGTTTGTTACCTTCATGTGATTGCATGTGACGATTTAAATTTGTTTTCGTACTAAAATCACGATTGCACTTATTGCAGTAAAAACGGTGAATATCTTCTCCTTTATCGAAACTTTTAGTTAAGGTTTCTCTATGATAATCCCTTTTGCATGTATTTTTATCCACTTCATTAAAATTATTTACATTAAACTGATTGTCATTATCAATTTCTTTAGTTTCTTCTATTGAACTTTCATCAATATAAACTTGTTGACATTGCAACATGCTTTCTTGACTGTTGATAATCATGTCATATTGATGGTTTTCTTCTGAGTCCTCCACTGCCAACTCTACGGATTTGCAGTGGATTTCGGATTCATCATTTGAATCTAAGAGGTTTATAGTACCGTATGTTTGATTATCTGCCAATTCATTACCGTTTTCAACTTCTTCATTGTCAGATTTTTCTACTTCTGCAGCTGATGTCGAAACATCCATTAAATTAGAATTGTTCTCATAGGCACTCTCAATGTCATTAGAGGTGCCTATTAACAAAACATCCTTGTAACCATTATAACAAGTGTTATTTTTTTGATTATTAATACGTTCATCATGTATATTCTGAACAGCATTAGCATTTAAATTCTCGTCTTGTGTTTCTATTTCATCTTTTTTGATCCTGTTACCGTTAACTTCGGCTGATAAGGAAATTTCTCTACGATTTTCCTCATTAATAAGAGATAGAAGATCTTCCTCGGTATAATTGTTTTCCTGGAAGAATTTCTTACAGGACTTATTACCCTGCGTAACTTCTTTAAATTCGGAACTAATTTTATCCAGAAAACTTTTTAAATTATTTTCCGATTCGTGTGCTGTTTTAATAAAATAGTATGCGACTTTTAATCGTGATATACATCTAGAACATATAGCTTTAGGCAAATGATCCTCCCTGGAAATCTAAAATTAAATAATTTGTTTCAAAAAAATGCCCGTTAAAAATCATATTATTATCAAAGCGAAATCATTCTAGGCAATTCACCACTCTAGCAACTATTTCGCCCTAAAGTAACAATGGTTTTTAGTATAAATACTAATTATTAACTTTACGTATATTTTGTGGTATGTACAATTGTACAAATAAAATCATCTATATTGTCAAAATACCATGGAAATTTGCAACAAAATATCATATACTGTGCATATTAGCACTTTTTGTCAGAATCGTGAGAAAACGAAAGTAAAAAAACTTATCACCTGATAGCTAGTATAGACGTTCTATTGGTGGGCCTGATTTTACACAAACAGAATATGGTGTGTTTTTGATGTTGTTGCAGAGTTGCATACACCTAATATTAATAGAGATTGTCATATGCCAAGTCAATCGACTTAAAGTATCATACGCACTGTTAATCAAGATTTATGGTTTTTGCAAAGAAGTTGCTTCATTTCACATCTTGCCTGACACATAATTTACAATATTCAGCGCTTGCGAAAAACCCGGAAATGAATTTGGATAATTTCAAATATAAATCGGGCTCAAGTTCCGTTGCTTTTGTGACAGCTCCAGATAAAATAATTGCCCGAAAATTAGCTAAGGGATTGGTTGAACAAAAACTTGTTGCTTGTGTAAATATTATTCCGAACATAGAATCAGTATATATTTGGGAAGGGAAAATCAATGAGGACAGCGAATGCTTAATGATGATTAAGACGCGCACAAGCCGTTTGGAAGAAGTAATAGAATGGGTACGCAGTAACCATACATATAGTGTTGCAGAAGTCATAGCTTTGCCAATCGAAGAAGGGAACTTACCCTATATGAAATGGTTGTCCGAATCAGTGCCGGAGAAATAAAGATGTTCAGTCATCCACATATGTGCATACATATAGTGCCGTAATATTTTGAGCATGCTCATTTTTACGTAGTCTTTTCAAATAAAACTGGAAACTTATCAAAATCACACAGAAGAACATATAACTAAAAACACTAACTAAAAATTTTTTCAACTAACTTAATAAAATTTTACTATGTAGGATGGAATACAATGGTGGTTTATAATCCTAAGATAAATGTATTGCAATTTTACATACATATATATGCTCACAGTTTTGCATGTCCACAACAATAAGAGCCTTAACGCAATCACCAAGTACTTCCATAAGTTTAAACATTAGCACTCAGGTGTATAAGTACATACATAAGCATTAAAGTCCAAAAGTTACTACACTGAGGAAATACATATGTATATGCAAATACCGCTTCGGCTAATATATTATGTAGCTAGACTATATCTAAACTTAAAAAAGCTCAAGATTATTTGTCAAATATTAAAATATATTTTGATATGCATATAACATAATTTTACTCATCATTAAAAATTTCATATAGACGAAGTGACATTTGTTTGGCAATGTGATGGAGTTGCCCTTCAAAAATTTGGATCTCATCTAAGCAAAAACAATCTTACAGCAAAACATACGTTTTGCTTTATTATAAGAAACAACGAATGATAGCTACTAATCTTTTCCGGGGAAAAATATACGGTAGCGTAATTCTCTTTCAAATCATGTTGTAATAGAACCATAACGCATTTTAATTGTACTTACTTGTAAGCGGGTTGTAAACTCGAATTTCTCCAACAAATCTGCTTCAGCCATTAAATCGTAGCTCTGATCATTTTCCATGCATGCACGGCATACATTAATATTAAAGATATAACTCATTTCTAAACACAAACCAAAATCACAATACTATGTTAATTATTTTTCGTTTTTTTAAGTAAAGTAATAGAATGACATTTGCAGCGTGAAACATGTGGAATGAAGTGCTGTCAAAACGGTGACTGACTACACACAATCATTTTTGTTGCTTTCTTCCTATGAATATTTTTGTCTTAATTTTAAAAAATGCTATCCGCAGAAAATTTACATGAGTACTGTCGTACTTGCCTAGCGAAGTTGGAAAGTACTCATGAAAATTGTTCTAGAAAATCGGTTTCAATTAAACAGTTTCCTGAAATAGAACATTTGATACGAGTTTGTCTTTCTAAGGCAACTGCAACTAAAGAGAGTTTGTGTTTCTATACATTTTTATGCCGATCCTGTTTTGATAAATGGTCAGATTTTTCACAACTCTATAAACTGGCCGTTAAAACGGATGAAAAAATCAGGAAAGCATTGGAAAAGGAAATACTCAAAACGGAAACCATAAGGGAAAAATTAACTACAACTAATTCCAAAGTATGTGATGGAGTAATAATTACACTTGATAGTATATCTATATGTATATTTATATTTACAGATAAATGAATACATTTTTAACACTGATCCGTTGGTGGATATAAACGAAATAGCAAAAAGCGACATAGATTCTTTATTTTGTACGAATAATAATTTAAAGAATCCAATTAAGATTAAATGCGGTAGAACAAGGAAATCAATATGTGAATTAAATAAGACTTATAAAACGAGAAATACTTTTAAAATTACTAATGACAACCATTTAATCGCAAACCAAGATAGCGAAAAAAACAAAAATTTTGCAAGTGAAGTAGAAAAGAAAATTCGTTATCAGTGCCAGCAATGCTGTAAGTATTTCTGGCAAAAGAATAAGTACGAAGGACATATGAAACAAGTGCACGAGGGCATTAAGCGACCTTTTAAATGCGAAGAATGTGGTAAGGCATATAATCTGTACAAGACTCTCCTACAACATAAGCGAGAGCTTCACACTGCAAAATTGCAAAAGTTATTTAAATGTGACAAATGTGATAAAAAATTTAAAACTGGTGTGATTCTCAAACAGCATTTAAACAACAAGCATTCTGAGCTAAAAGAGACTATGCGCTCGATTTGTGATCAATGCGGTTTTATTGCTGCCCATCAATACTCTTTGTCGCGCCATATAATAAACAAACATACAGAAACAGATCACTTAAAATGTGACCAGTGTCCAAAAGTTTTTAAGACTCGGTATTCTCTAAAATATCATGTTATAGGCAATCATAACCCATCAAATATGAAACCATTCAAGTGTAACGATTGTCAAATGGGATTTACTCGTAAGACATTGCTGAATCAACACCAACGAACTCATATAAAATATAACGAACGCATAAAATGTGACTTTGAAGGTTGTGAGGTACGCTTCATTAAACACGGGGATAAAACTCATCATATGCGCTTGGTACATTTAAAGGTGAAGCAGCACATTTGCGATTTTTGTGGAGACGCATTTGGTGCAATGCAAACACTTCGCCATCACCGATTCATACACACTGGAGAAAAACCTTATAAATGCAATATTTGTGATCAAGGATTTCGGCAACGAACTGCAATGAAAACGCATCGAAAAACTCATTTTGGAAAAGAGACCGAAAGACACGTTTTAATTAATGGTACACCAGAAGTGAACACAAGCTTGGTAAATAGTATACGGTCTTAATATAAAAATAATATAGAACCCATTACATTATTAT
The DNA here is from genome assembly GCA_963402855.1 of Ormia ochracea. Classification (NCBI taxonomy): domain Eukaryota; kingdom Metazoa; phylum Arthropoda; class Insecta; order Diptera; family Tachinidae; genus Ormia; species Ormia ochracea. The sequence goes on from OY727107.1 coordinate 58,903,208, forward strand.
TCGTGGAATGAAAGTACGCAAATTATACAAACTATAAAAATATACATCTTGCTTAAATGTGTAATTTTTTTTAAGGTCAATGACAATGGTATGTATGTTTATTCATTTGGATGCAATCCATACAGAAGAATGTAAAATAGAATAAAATTATTTTTTAACTCTTTTTTTTATTTCCAGTTTTTTAAATTTCAATTTGTGGTTGTTGTTTGGTATTTTAGTTGAGTGTATTTGTATAAATTATTATTTTGTTAAAAATTATAAGTTATTGGTAATAAATATATTTTAAGTTCGAGCCCAAGCAAATCACAATATGATTATAAATTTATTTTAGTTTTGTTTACATCTTGTGCGTTAAGCACAAGTATAATTGTAGTTGTTTTTGAACTGTCACAGTCATACAAATGTGAAATATGTCATCTTCGCTGAAAAAATAGAAAAATGTGGCTTAAAAATATCAGGTTTATGAAATTTTTTTTAAAACGTCAATAATGATGCGATTAGAGTTGCATGTACTTCACGAACTGAAACAAAACCTTCATTACCAATATTTCAAAATAGATTTAGCAGTATTTGTGCGATATCAGGCGGCATAAGCCACCTAGAAATTTTTCACTTTGCTTTTGATTATGTTTCGATTTTCTAAATTTCACAAAGTTAAACATTTGTTTTAAATCCATTAATAAATTACATACGATATCTCGAACATTTTATATTCTGCATAAAGTAGAAGGCGAGGCTATTTGAATTTCATATGTGCATGTGGCTTACTTCAATGAAGAAGTTTCACCAGAATGCGGACGAAATCTAATGTCTGTCATTATAAATAATAATTTGAAACTAGTTTGGTTATTTCTATCATATCTCAATGTAAATTTATCATACAATTCATGAAGATCTGGTGGCACCAGGCTGCACATTGTCTTGTCAAATTCATTCCATATTGTTTCTAATTACTGATTACTATATATTTGTACACTCCACCAATTTTTGACGTTCTTCTTTAAACATCATAATTTGTAAACAAACATAATTTGCGAAAAATATTCTTGAAAGCTACTCTACTTTATATCAATTGTAATGATACTATTAACAAAATTTAATGCTAAGGAAAGATGTCGAACTTGTTTGCAAAAACTATTAAAAAGTGAAGTTAGCTTAGGCGAAGAAAATAATTTTATATCGTTCCAAAACAAGTTTGCTGATATCAACTCAAATAAAAACTTGCAAGACATGCTCGAAAGATATTTATCTATACAGTTCCAAGTAGACTTCTACAGAGATCAATTGTACCCTCAATATGTATGTATGGAGTGTTTAAAACAACTGCAAACTTTTGAGACCTTCAGGAATAAAGCAATCGATTGCGCAAAAAAGCTTTATATGATATTCAACGGCAACTGCAATGTAGATAACATAGAACTGAATGAGGATGGGTTGGAATGTAAGGTTGATTCGGAAGAACACTCAAGTGGCTGTGCGAAAGACATTTTTAATTTATTTGTAAGTAATACCATTGTATTTCTTTACGTATTCTAAAGCGATTTCTAAAAATTTTAATTTCAATAAAAATTTACCAAGGGATAGAGAAATAAACTTATAAGAAAAAATTCTTCAATATATATGTCTCTGATTATATTTTGAATAGTTTTTGTTCGTGCGTATGACATCTAATCTGTATAAGGTCTTGGTAACTTTCATTTTAACACAAATTACAGAAAGGTACAATTAGTGATGTTAATTTTTTTTTTTTGGACAAGCAGTCAGGTTATAAACCCTACTCTTGTAATGTATTGTGTGGTTTTTTGTAGCCTTTTAATAACTATTAATAATTAATTAACGAACGAGGTTATTAACTAGTTTCGCCAATGGCACCTTCTAATGGAAAAATTTTTAATATAGTTCTTAATGAAAATTCGAAAAGATCATTAAATTGAATTAACAATTTTTTTTTCATTTCTAATTAATAAAAAACCAATAGATAGAAAAATCTAATATAACCATTCCGAACTCGAAAGAATTAATATATTAAAAACATTTATTAATTTACCGTACTTTACTTAATTACTAAATGAAAATTAAAATTAATATAAATCGATGGATTAGTTTAAAAATGGTGTATATTGTTTTTAAAGTTAGTTTTTCGTAATGTTTGAAGTTTATTTTCTAAACATTATTTGCTTAAAGTTTTACGAAATGCAGATATAGTTGCTGCAGGAGAATCTTTAAAAAGTTGCATTTGTTGAAAAGCGCGTTAAATTATATTTTAGAAAATATTTAATTTTTGCAAAGCTCCTTTCTAAAAAATTGAAAATTAGATACGTGTTTTTATAATACACTCTCGAAATGTAGAAAATATTTATTATATTAATTTTAGTTGAAGGACTCGTTGATGGAGACCGAAGAAATTATTCTGGACAACGGCGATCCTAATAACATTGTTAATAATATGGATCCAGATCCCTTTCAAAATACACAAAATAATATAAGAAAACCAAGGGATCGAAAATTTAAAAGTAAAAGTGCACGCATCGAGAATAGTAAGTTAACATTGCGAAAATCAAAGAAAAGTAGTAGTTACATAGAAAAGAGATCAATAAAAATTAAATTCGGAAAGAAATTAAATAAAAATGAAACAAATCAGACTGAAAATGAGGATGTCGACGATTGGCAAAATAGGACTTTCCCATATATAGACGATAGTTCATCTGATAATGAAGTATTGAGTAAGAAAATCATACATTCCGATAGAATATTTAAAGGAACTAAAGAGACACAAATTAAAGATAATTTTACCCTATCAAAAGATAGATATATAGCTAAGTCTATAGATTCTAGGACAGGATTAAAAGAAAGTAAGTTTATTAAGACAATATCTAAGCAAAATAATACATTTGAAATTATTGTTTAGAAATCGTAAAAGATGAGCATGGTACTGATGACGTAACAAACGAAAGTGAGTCTAGAAGTAATGCAGTTGATACATTCCCAGACGCAGTCAAAGTCGAGAAAAAGAAGCGGCATTATATTTTAAACAGTGGACGTAAGAAAGGTTTAGCTAATAAGTATAAGTGTGACCAATGTCAACACAAATTTGGGCATAAGCTTACGCTGGAGGCACACGTTCGTAAAGTTCACGAAGGACAAAAAAAAGCATTTAAATGTCATCTTTGCGATAAGGCATATTCATTCATAGGTGGGTTATCCACACACATAAAGGATGTACATGAACGTAAACAAGATTCGTATGATTGCACTGTAGTGGGTTGTGATAAAAAATATAGCAACTTTATAACCCTACAACGCCATGTACGATTCAAGCATTTGAATGTGGAGACTCCTCACCAGTACGTTTGTGAACAGTGCGGCGCCACATTTAAGCAGAGTTCAAATTTGCGTTATCACATGAAGACTCGCCATCCAACTGAAGAGGATTTAAAACGAAAAGAACTTTTGCCAAAAGATCGATTAGAGTGTGAAGAATGTAACAAGTCGTTCCACTCTCAATATACACTTAAGTATCACAAACTACGAGTACATGCAGATGAAAAGAAATTCGAGTGCAAAATATGTGGGCGTCGCGTTGCAAAACAGTTTATGTTAGATTCGCATATGCTTGTACATTCTGACCAAAAAATGGCATGCGAATTTTGCGGTCGGGAGTTTGTACGCAAATATCAAGTAGAAGCTCATATTAGAGCGGTACATCAAAAACTGAAACCATTTCAGTGTCCACATTGCAGTGAAAGCTTTGCTTCAAGAAAAACATTGCGCCATCATATATATATACACACTGGTGAAAAACCATATGTGTGCGATATTTGCGGACAAGCCTATCGTCAGCCAACTTGTTTAAAGAATCACCGGAAAATTCATAACAAACTTAGTGCAACGAATCCAACCGCTGCTTCGGCAGATGAGCATGCAGTAATAAAGTAAATAATCTCGTTCCAAATATACATATACTTATATATATATATATATATTTAAACTTATGTATATATAAGTATATAGTATAAAGACGAATAACTCATAACGGTAACATATTTGTTGCCTTCCATAAAATTGCAACAATGCACCTAAAAAATTTATAATTTACTTACAATAAGAGCTAAAAATTCTTAAATGTAAAGAATAAGCTGCTTATAACATGTACACGCACATAATTTTGTTTTATTTTATTGCTATTGGAGTAATGGGTTGAATGAAGATCTTAATAGGACCAACGATTTAAAACTCTTATACAGATGTTAATTGTTGTCTTACAGTGGCCAATTTTAAAGCTTTTGTTGAAACCATACATTTTTAGTTCTCGGTATAAGACAGTTATCGAAACGGGAGCTTCAAATAGTTTTCATTTAGAAGAACAAAAGAAGCTTTTACCCTGCAGTTGCAGTTATGAAATAAAGCAACATCTAAATGAAATATAATTACGAATAAACGAAAACGAAACATACTATTCTTATAATATTGCTTTTAGTACGTATATTAATCTGAAAGCAAATATATTATATTAATTATATAGATACATCTTAAATCAAAGGACTTTGATGCATGCATTATCAAAGTAAGTCACTCTAAAGAACGTGTGAAATTACTTTTTTCTAATTGTGGTGTATCTGTTAATTTTGCTTCTTGCATTTCCTGATTAATATATAAATCCAAATCTGCAAGTGGTCTATAATACTCATGGACCAACTGTGAACCCGCCATCATTGATAGGATAGCGCATGACATGAACTTAAGGTATTGACCCCATGATATTCCAGCCGGCATGGTATATTGTTAATGTTATAAATTTAAGTTTCTTAAGACGCTTCTTTAGCAATACTGTGATGTAATTTTCCTTCGATGTAGTTTTTTGCCTGTCGCTTTTTGAAAGTCCGATCTAGAAATGTTTAAAAATATAAATTAAATCCTTAAGTATAATATCCTAATTGCATTTACAAAAATTTGTTTCGCCCACTGTCCAATTGATCATGGAGTACTCCAAAGCAGCACCCAAGCAGAAGAATAATGGAAGAAAACGATAAACACCAAACTTTTTTTTACCTGGTATTAATTCCAACATACGTTTTATTGAAGAGTTATAAGTTGGCATTTCTGAAATGATGAAAATATTTAAGTGTCGAAATAATATATTTACCTCAACTATTAATGCAATAAAACATAATAAAAAAAGACTACCTTGTCTCTGCAAAGAAAAAATACACAATTAATTTTTTTTTCAACGCAGAATAGAACACAGTGCGGCGAACAATTATACAACTTCAACACACCGATGTCGTTGCCACATAAAATTTTCTTGAAAAGTTGAAACTTTCAAATGCTACTCGTTTTTGTTAATACACTAGCTAAAAAATCCGTAATTGTAGAAATATATATTTTGTAGCGGATAATGTTAGTGAAATTTCTTCCGTACTAGTTGCAAGAAGTGTCTTCACGTTGAGGGATTTAGGGGTCACTTTGCCTCCGTGTAATGGAAGACATGAATGTTTTGTTAGAATGTGTTCAGACCCGTCGAGTGTTAATTTGAAGATTGCTAGTTTTTAGGCGAGAGAGACGAGGGGAAAACCAATGAGTAGAAAAAATTATGAATGATCGATACGTTTTGCTTCTTCATTCGTAGCAGCACACTCATTATAAAAATGAAATATTTTTGCAATATTATACTGTGAACGCCTAAATAGTTCAAGGAAGAAAAAATGATAAATTTTGCATTAAGATCGTACATGTCTAACCACAGCCTTACATAAATTTGAATTCATTAATTTTCACTTCGCCTTGAACCGCATTAAAGAAAATAAGTCGAATCCAATTAAATTCACCTGCTCCAATCAATCCCATTTCAATTCGCCTTACCGGAAAACCATTGAAAAAGACAAAGTGGAGATAATGGTTGGTTCGTTTAGAGATGATTCTTCGTGATTAATTTGGCAATCGTTATCAGCCATATAATTTGCAAACTAGACGGCGTAATAACTTAGAAAATATTACGGAATATTTGTGTAGTAAATTAGAAATCGCTAAATTTATAGATCAGACTTGCCAAAGCGAATGTGTACACTACTTAGACTGGGTTATTGGATTTTTTCCCATATCGGTAGATGAGAGTTCTAGAAAATTTACGTTGTTTGTGATTTACAATAATCAGCGGTTTCCAATAAGCTTTTATCAGCTTTTTGCGTCAACTAATTTGGAATAGGATTGGTATTATTTACATGGACGACGTTCTAATACCATCGAACGATGAGGAGGATAGTCTGTCAGTTTTTAAAAAAAAAATTGTACATATTTTCGTAACAAATGTAACGTTTGCCAGATATCAATGAGAAAACATGACGTTTTCGCTAAAGTTGCAAGATGGGTCATGTTTTTGAAAGGTCGCGATTATGTAATTGAACATAGATCTGATAGCAATATGAGCGCTGTAGACACCGCGAGTACAATGTTTTGTTTGTAGGAAGTAGTTCGTCTTATAAACGTCATAGCTCCCAGGGGCAGGATGAATATATAAGGCGATAATATTAGTCTTAACTGAGAAGGATTACTCTGACTGGAACAATATTTTGTACAAAGACCCAACGAAAAAATTAATTGAGGATAACATAATTAAGATGGCCGTAGGCAAGGACACTAGAGTAACTAACACTCAAAATTTGCAACGCGTGAACATTATATGTTAAGAAGAGTTTCAAAAGTGCAGAAAGTAGTGCACTTTTGTAGAATATTTAACTAGAAATGAAAAAGCCAGTACAAATTAAGTTAATTTGGATGCTATTTGTTGATCCAATAAAATCATCGGTTAAAGAATACAACTATATTCTAGAAGTGATAGATAGTTTTACGATTTTTTTTTTTTTTTTTTTTTGTACACCACTAACTCTACTGAATTTCAAGCAGTACTTGGCTGCAAAGGCAAACTTCAATTTTCGGTAACATAAGGATAGTAATTACTGACCATTGAATTTGCCTCTCAGGCGTTCGACGATATTGTAGGGGAAAGCGTGTAGCATTTAATTATTGCAGCCAAAGTTCGATGTGGTAATGGCGAGGTAAATCGTATACACAAATTACTAGTACGGAGTTTTGTCAAAGTCCGCCTAAAAATTGTTATAAGCTTGTACGTCGCGTACAGTACAAAGTTATCGCCATTTAGACTTATGACAGATGTAGAAATAAAATCAAGAGATTATGTAGATGTAAAGAAAATTTTATAAAAAGAGGAATTTGAAGATAAAATAGGTGATGAACTAAGATTTTCAAGGGAAAACATTGCTAAAATTCAAGAGGAAAACTGCAAAACATTTAATGATGTTATAAACCCAGAACAGGAATATGATACATATACAAGGGTTTCAATTTGCCCCGCGCATAAAATTGATGTATATATAGTATATACCCTTCAATTATATACATAGGTCCTTATAATATTATTAGGTTAAATCATTGAAGATAAGAGAATCTGAAAGACCTCGAACAGTACAAACTACTATGGTGGTAGAGGTTATGAGAAGCTGGATGAATATAGGATGTGGAAATACAGGGAATAGGTTGTGGCGAATGAATTAAGGTCTCTTATTCTTCCCACTTCATTCTACGGGGCTATTTTATTTTTTTAAGTTTAGTCTGTGAGAAAAGACTGAAGGAACCACTTCAATAAATATCAAATATTTTATTATAAAAAAATTAAATTAAACCGTTACAAAGAAATAAATTTATCCGACTAACACACACCCTCTTATATGTAGGAGGGTTTAATTAACATACTTTTAATCCATTGTTTTGAAAATAGGTACATATTACCTTTTAATATCGCAAAGGGGGAAGAATTTCTTGTAAAATATTTTAAAAGAAATATTTATTATAAATGTTGGTGCTTTATATAAAAATATTTTTTTGCAGCTACTACTTGATGTCAATATTCTAAAAAAAACTGTAGTAGTAATTAGAAAAAGATTCTAAAGTATATGTGATCTATTTGGTAATGGTTAGAATATAAGTAGTTAAGTTTGAAGTTCTTGTGTTCATCAGCTTAGCAATACGATCCAATAAGACTTATTGATACTGACTTCGATAATGAATCTGGTGCAGAAATCGGTTTCCAATACCATGAATTATAACTTACTGTGATATATATATTAAAAATAAAAAATTCGTTTGTAAATAAAATTAAAGACAAACAAACATTTTGAAAGAAACTTACACACATATGACTGCGGCAATCGTATGGATATTGTGCGACAATGATGTCGACAATCACCAGTAGGTCTCAAAATGATAAACCGTGTACCCAGGACTTGCTGAATGTATACGTTTGGGCACTCAGTATTAGGTAGAGAATACGATTGTGCTTGTGAGGTATCTATTGCCATATATCGTTCCAAAACCAGACTGCTAGGCAATGTTACTGGTCTGGCTATTATCTTTCGAAGAAGACGTGCGGGTAACAAGCGATTGCAACGCCACAGATTATGTGCTTCACTTTTGCCACTTTGATTAAATTGATTAAAAAGATCTTGAAGATTAGTAACATCACGATTAGTAGACTGCACTCGGTAAGCATCACGTTCAAAAATTTCTTGATTATTTAAATACAAATTGTAAACATCTTGGAGTCTTATAGGATCGTGACTAATCTATTGTAAAAAAGTGGAAATAAAACTTTAGAACATTCCACTAATATGCACTTTCTTACCTTAAATACAAAAGGTGAATATTCTGCAAATATCCTTTTGATTAAATTTGTTACTCCAGCGTTTTCGTTGGTCGTTTTGTTACTAATATCCTCTATTTTAAATGTTGCTGTCAAATCCACTACAGACTTTACATGAGAGCAAGGAGAACAACTAATATCATCAACTTGAAAAAATGGATTTCTCATTAAGCAAGATTCATCATATAGTTCAGTAAGTCTAGGAAATCGTTCAATAAGAGGTAAAGTAAGCCTACGCCATAGTCGGATTCCTGGATATACCATTGACCTTACGCTTCTTTCAGCCACAAACGAAGAAGATTCATAACGATACAAGGATATACAAAAAACGGCGAGAAATACATAAAACAAACAATACAAAATCTGTCGCTTTCGATACAGTATGTGATTAAGTAGTTCCATTTTAAAAAAAGTCAAATGACTAAAGTTTGATAGTCCTGATGAGTCAGTAGATGTGGCTAGCGACATATCTCTAAAATGATTTCTAGCATGTTCAAAATTGTAAAAGTGTACAAAATTATCGAAAGCAAATGGTGGTAGGTCATACAATCTTTCAGCTTTACAGCGAAGTTGTTTGAGCGCACTGGTATATTTGGCCAGTACTTGGTGTCTATTATTGAGATGCGGCCCATAGCTTACGTCAATTTTTTCCATTACTTAAGTCCTTTAAATTGCGAATAGTAGATGACTGTTAAGGAAGAAACAGCAAAACTTCTGGCCTTTATCCTTTTTTTATAACAGGTATTACAGTAATCTTGCATTACACTTTCTTGGGTATATCAAATTCATTAATGGCAACGGATGTGTTTTTTAATGTATTGGCACTTAAATTGGTCGGAACATCTTACTTTGTTATAAATTTGAATACCTTACTTTATTAATTCTTGTATGTTAATATAAAAATCCTATAAAGTATATATTGTAATAGAAATGAAAAGTCAATAAAAGAATTCCACACAAACTTTTTTAAATAATAAAGGCGAAGTAATTTCAATTCGCTTCTTTAATATTCAATTCAACAGAGTAACCATTGCATGATAAGGATAAATTGTACAAAATTTTTGTCAATCTTCCCATTTTTTCTAGGCCATATTGCGGTCTAACAGTAAAGTTCATATTTTAATTGAGCTGATACTAATAACATATCATGGTAATAATAATCACATTCTCAAAAATTAATGGAGAATTTTAATAAAACCCAATCATAGCAAGTTCCGAAGTAATTTCAATTCGCTTCTTTAATATTCAATTCAACAGAGTAACCATTGCATGATAAGGATAAATTGTACAAAATTTTTGTCAATCTTCCCATTTTTTCTAGGCCATATTGCGGTCTAACAGTAAAGTTCATATTTTAATTGAGCTGATACTAATAACATATCATGGTAATAATAATCACATTCTCAAAAATTAATGGAGAATTTTAATAAAACCCAATCATAGCAAGTTCCGAAAAATAAATTTTACAAATAGTAAAAATAACATTTGATTTGATTCATTTTTACCTCACAAAATTTCTCTGTAGGACAAAATTATATTATTTATAATAAAATATGCTATTTGCTTTACGTTGTATAAAGTGATTACGTTTAAATAACTGCTTTCAATTACTTTATATGTATTTATTTTTAAATAAAAAAATCGCTGGAACGATGCGGAAACATATTAATGTACATATGATAGAAAATTCATGATAAATGTCATTATGAAAAGCACAAAAGTCTACACGCGCAAAACTTCATTCAAGTCGTCAAAAATATTTTGGTGAAAAAATTACTAAAGGGAAAAGTAGATTATATATATGTTTACTACTTTTCACACAGTATTTTGTATTAATAAAAGTTCGTTAAAATAATTAAATTAAAAGTTTTTGCTGCAGTATATAATGATAATTGTGTATTTTGTAAGGTAATATCTATTCAACATTTAGACAATTGTATGGATTTCAGTTTCGTCTAGAAAGTGTCTGGAATTTGTGAAGTGGATATGAAGAAAATAAATTTTTGAAAATTAAAATTCGCCTAAGGATTAATATATTAATGTATATCAGTGAAGTTTTTGTAAAATATATCGAATTTCAATTATTTTTAATATGTATTATATACAGTGCGTACGTTGTATACATATGCTTATGTACATACATATCTGTGCACTTTCATGCATATGTTATGTTGAGAACATGACACATATGTGTGTATGCATATGCAAGTATAGCTACATGCACATGCAAAAGCATATAAAACGAATAGAAAATTTCTATTTAAACAAACACACGGCAATTGTAATTTAAAATGTTTTGAAAAGCATTCTTTTATATTAATTGTTGTAAATTGAACAAGTGCAAAGTAATACAAAACAACCTTATAGTGTTCATGGTGATATTGATAAAAATATTTTGAAAGTGTGGGCATCAAAGAAATGTATATAAAATGTATCGAAAAATGATAGAAATAGTACTACGCATAAAGAAGAATAAAATAAATAAAATAAATTAACAACAGCGGCAAATAGAAGGTGCCAGATCAGAAAAAAAAAGTCTACACAAATGAAATGTGAATCAATAAATAAAGAAACCTAACAATCAAATTTAATAATAAATAACATATTAAATAATGCAAATACGTATATGTGTTAGTTGCATATATAAGAAAAATGTCAAAGAAATAAAACACGTAAAAAGAAATTTGCATAACTCTTCAACCAATGTAAATTTCCGGATGTATGACTATTTTCCATAAAGCTTCTTTTTGACGTCGGCGTAAGCATATTCCTTGCACTCTTAAGCATACATGTATATGTATATATATTTATGTACATCCGTATAGTTCTGCATATGTACAGTTTTTTACATGCAATGCAATTTCATTAAAATGCATTGGCTAAGTTAAATGGCGTATTCTGATGATTTCTTCCAATAAATCCAAATGAAATATGTATGCATGTATGAATGTACGTAAGATAAATAGCATTTACTATAATTTTTCGCTTTCTCTCCCGATTTTGAAAATTGCACTGTTTACAGTTTGAACTAGTCTATAATTTTTATTGCATCGTATATGACATGCAAAGAACGAATTATGACCGGAAATATTACTCAAAAAACTTATAAAAAAATAATATGTTTTTCAATAAGAGAAATAGAACCTTCTAATTTTTTATTTTATTTAAGTGTATATATTATTACTAGAGAAAAAATGTATACAATAGGATATAAATATTAAAGTTACTATTTAAGATTTTTAAAAAACATTTAAGTTTTTGTTTGTTTAATATGAATTTGGAAAACTTAAACATCTGAGTAGCTTCAGGTCCATATGCAACATGTAATAGATTGACTAGGACTTTTGTTTGTATATACGTCAATTTCAACTATTTAAGAAAAATAAATAAAATGTTTGACAACTTAATTGATTTTAAAAACTAGCGTTGGCATGTTCTATTTTTAAAGTTTAAGTGAAACTGGAATTTTTTTTAGTAGCAATGCAATAGCAGTATCTTTCTAGTTTGTTGCATTTATATATATTTAAATTTTTGGAAAAGTAACTGAATTATAATGAATGCACGCATCCATATACAAAGACAAAATTATTCCAATAAATTTTTTTTAGTAACCACCAATATTTACTTCTATTCGGATTTTTCAAGATTTTAAAAGAATTGATTATTTTGTAATTTCTATGTATAAGTTCTAATTCATACGGGTCATAGAGTATAGTATTTGGCGGTTTATGAAACACAAATTATAGACGGATTTCTTATCCAACAATAACTTTCTGCACATGTTTATGTTTGAAAAACTAATTTTAAATTGCCTAACCATACATTTAATTAAAGTAGTTGCTTAATAATATTTTGATTTCCTTGATACTGCGTACCAAATGATATCATATCAAATGTTCTGACACACTGCTTTCCCGTAATAAAAGCTTAAACAAATGAATTGCAGTAGAACATTCAGCGCTTGTACTTATTTTAAAAAGTTTTTTATAATAAATTTTTAAGCCTCCGCTATAAGTATCTGCATTTTGAAGTTTTCTATATAAAAATATTTGCATTAGCTTGTAAGAGATTCATTTTCTAGATTCATCACTGCTAGTAGATGAACGGTTTCACGTTTATTTTGTACGGGAGCCTAATAACATTAGTTTGTGACCAAAATTAAAACAACGCAGTAAACGCATTGAGTATTGAATTCTCGCTGGCGCGAAAAAAAATATTTTGTTTCTAAGGGGCACAAAATGTTACCTTTTGTTTGCAAAAATAAAGCACACGACAAATTTTAAAATTTAAAGCGGTGAACTTCTACGTGCTAAATCTGCATGCACATTGTTATCAGCTTTGTTTTGTTGCTGTACATATTTAAAGGAAATTCGTCTTGTTATTAATTGGCTATTTCAAACCCGAGATATTTAGTAAAATTGTATTATATACATACCTAAGCATATATTGACATAAATCTCCTGCCATCAATAACATCCATATGTATGTAAATCATAACATATAATCGCAGTTCAACCGAAATAAATACATGTTTACATACATGCATACGTAAGGATGTGTATAATGTGGTTAATTCATTTTAGTTAACATAATACTTAGATTAAAAACAAAAATATAAATTTAAAAAATTAAAAAAAAACGTTCGCTCTTGTTAACAAATGAAAAATAAATTGATAAAAGAAACATTCACGTTGATATACAAGAAAATTTACATACTACTAATATATTGGTGTTTTGTTCCTTAAAAATAAAGGGTTCCTTTTTTAATAATTATACAGCTTTAACATATTGAAACTGAAATAAATAAATTAAGACGCTTCTAATGCAGCAATGGCTTCAAGTTGGAGATATGGGAAACGCAGTAAATTTCGTGCCAAAAGTAAGTAATAATTTTTTTAACTCTTACGTTCATATACTAAGTTCTTCTACTAAAAATTATAAGGTCTCGTTTCCTACATCCGTCAGTCGCTTTGGTGGCCCTAGTGGGAATTGTTCTTGGAATATTTAAGTAACGGTAGAAACAAAGTATAAAAATAGGCAAATCTTGTAATATTAGTAAATGGAGGGGAAATAAATAGTTATAAGCGTATCTTGCAAGCGTATCTTGTCTTCAAGGAAAAACTAACTCCATTTGTTGTAGACAAAATGCATGGACTTGAATTTTTTTTAAATTTTTGATAATTAGTTGAACAAAGAAAATGTCTATAGGAAGTAAATTATTTCGAATTCAAAAAACTCTTTACCTATAGCACATAGAAAATAAAATATTTAGCTTTCAAATTTTTTAAAGCGTACTTATACAGAGAACTATGTATTTTTAGTTTGAAAATTAGGTTTTAACTTAAACTAATTTGTACTCTAGTAATACAGCTGGCAATGAACTGTACAGACATTGAATTTTTCTTCATTTGTTTTCCATGTTCTTTAACTCATATTTAGACAATAATATTTTATTATCAAACTTAGAAACATATCCAAATATTTTACAATTTGAATAACCAACTTAATTCTATTGTTACATAAGTTTAGCAATCACCGTTTCCTTCACAGCTGCTATTTTCTTTAAAAAAATTTGAAAATTAAGCAAAGCGCTATACGGGGGGAAATCAGTTTTACCCTACCTGAATGATAATGGTCAAATTAACCTTAATACTGATTCATTTACAACATTGGTATAAAAAATCTCTTCTTTGATTGCTACTGTTTTCCTTCCAATATGGCATATGTTGTGTGTCTAAAAAGTAATAAACCGCCTGAGTGTAAAAGATTTATAATTTTTTTTTAAACTTATACATAATAAACGAATTGTGTCCGAATGCAAGAATTAGTGCTATATGTAAAAAATTGTTGTTAATGTTTAAACAAATCTTTCATAATTAGATATTTGTTATATCATTTATTTTTTACTTTTATAGTTTCACAAGATTCTGAAGATTATTATCGTTTGGATCCAAAAAAGTCCTCTGCCGAGAATTGCTTCGATATTTATACTGCTTTATGTTCCCGTGCGACTCGTGATACCAAACGTCTTTTTCTACTTAATGGATTGGCGAGTTTATGTCAGCAAAAAGACCAGCAAATTAAAAAGGAAAAAACCACTTCAATAAGAGCAGCGAATCTGAACTGCGCCGGGACAACTTCTACAACAAATGTAGCAACTATTTCTAATTTAGTAGCATTCAAAAATAATCTGGGTTTTTCTACGGAGGAACTTCTCTATTGGTATGTTTTTAATATGTTTCATTTGGAAGCATGTTTATTACACATTTTATTGTTATGTGGAGCATAGAAATCAAATTCTTATGCGAAACTGAAATATTAAGTAAAACTGAAACTTAATCCCAAAAAAATGAAACAGGGAAACTACATTTTAAAAAGAGGAAAAATGTGAGGAAATACTTTTTAGTTGCGTAATTAAATGCAAATGCACATTCTCAACGGAAGCCTGTAATTAATTTTATGGCGTTTTCCATATAAAAAAGTGTTTTTTATTTAGCAACATTTTCAAATTTTAAACTTTTCTTTTACCAGGTTTCCCCTCGCGCACTCATCAAAACCGATAACATCAAGAACAAGTGGATATTTTTTATTTACTCTATAACTAGCATAACCAAAAACTTTGTAACTACATACATATTTTGTGTATCATTTTGATGTTTTATAATAAAATCGTTATGTATTTCATAAATAATTTTTAAATAAGTACAAAATCACTTGATTGTGCCGTGGAGTAGGACATGTTATTTGTTTGACAGTTGTAATCTACAATTTTTGTCGTTACGAAGATATACTTGGTTAATGGCAATTAATAACTAAATTTTTTGTAAGGCTGACTCGGGATTATATTATAGAATAATTTTGACAGTATATAAATTATTTATGGAGCACCTTTGAAGACACTTTTTGATAGAATATTACTATGTTACGCCTTCGTTATAGAAATTTCTTTAATGTTTTTATTTATAAATTTAAGCTTGAGTGCGTCGCTCATTCACACATTTACGCAAGTTCGGGCTGCTTCTTTACGCACTATTCGTTATGTCCTGACCACAACAAAAGACGTCAAAGTATTTAATGCTATGCAATTGCCACACCTTCTATGTCGATCTATCGATATAATGCTTAAAAATGACGATGAGCGAGTGCAAGCTTTAAAATTGGTAAGTTTGCATTATTCCTAGTGTTATTATTTACATTTAATTACCTATCTGCCTTTTAGATAAGGAAAATGCTTGCAATATCAGCTGAGAATATTAGCCCAGTTCTGGTACGTTGTCTTGTGTCCTTGGCGGATACGGGGATTGAAGATAGTGATAATTTACTAAGAGCCTGTTTGGCAACACTTTGTGAATTTGCTGTTTTAAATCCAACTCTACTTATTTGTTGTGGAGGGGTTACGTCTCTAACACGTAACGTTCTGGAATGTCACAATCCCCGTATCGCAGAAAGTTTAAGTGGTGTATTATTATACTTGTTGGAATGGCCCCAAACTCGCAGTATTTCAGGTGTACGATTAGACTGCTTGGCTGCCCCCTACTGCGACTTCACATATCGTTTAGGCATTATGGATAAAAATAAGTAAGTTTTGAAAGTGTTTGTTATCACGATTAAAATATTATAGACAAAATTATACCGCAAATGTTCAACCGCTAAAATAAATATAATGTTATTTAATAAATATAAATCTTTATGAGTATATGTGATGTATAATAATTTGTTCGTATCCTATCATTTATAGAGATGTTCGCGAACTACGTTATACAAGCTGTCGGTTAGCACTATTATCCGTCTTACGCAGCTGGACTGGAACCATTGAATTCTGTGATCCAAGTAAACCCTCTGGTTTAAAAGCAATAGTTGAAGCTTTATATTTAAATCAAATAGAAGTTAGAGTATGTGCATATTATATGTAATTTTGCAAAGAGAAGAAAATAATTTAAAAAACCTTTTGTATCGATTTTAGAAAGCAATATTAGAATTGCTGTATGAACTCTTAGGTCTTCCACAACCAACATGGACGGAGGATTATGTTGTGGCTTTACAAGCAGTTGATCCTTCCGATTTTCAGGACAATTGGCTTTTGAGTAATGGCTTTGTTGCTGCCGAAGGTCGCAGCATTTTACCCAGTTTAGCTTCTCGGGCTCCCAACATATGCGAACAACATTTAGCTTTACAGCTGTATTGTTTTCTTGAGACCGGCCTTGTCAATGGCCTTGTAGAGGTCGTTGTTTCGAGTGAAAACGCAGTATCCGTTGCTGCCTCCGTGCTACTTGGCAAAATTTTACATTTAATGCACACACATCTTCCAGCAGATATATGTAGCACTAGTCCTGCTTTACCCAACTTAATAACTCATGCAACGCAGGGTAATCAACGGGCGAGCGCCGCAATATCTGCCTTGCAATGCTACCAAAAGATGCTCAGAAATCGACCGGCCTCAAGCAGTTTATTTTTGGATAATATAATTCAGGAAGGCAGTATGTCCATAGTGAGATAAATAAAACTAACAGATAACTTATTAACTCATTTCAGCTCTTATACATACAAGACTGTTTAGACGTGAAATAAACGGTTTAGGTTTTTCCACTGATTTGCAATCGCCAAGCTCAACGCAAATAAATACTGGTATTGTACAATTACATCCGGTGGCAAGTACATTGGAAAGAACACGTTTGGACTCGGTTTCTTCAAGTGATGAGTCAAACTCACAGTCTTCATCAACGAGAAGATCAAGTTTTCGCTTAAAATGTAAATTTCTGCCTTTTCTGGAAAATATTAAAGTAAATCGTTTAATTAAAGACTCAAATGTTTTGAATACTAAAGATGGTACGGGTTGGAATTGGGAAATTATATCAACTATAATAAGGGTAAGTATAATAACTTTCCTTTTTTTTCTTAGATTGACATTTTATAATTATTTGTTATAGTGTAACCTTATTCGAAAATTAGAAGAACCGAATTTGCAATTTGTGAAACATCTTATTGGTTATTTCAAACCCAGCCACAATTATTTTTCACATCAGGAGCTAGTTCATGGTAAATCGTTGCCGGTTTACGTAAAAGTTGGCTTAGATTTTATTGACTGGTTATTGGCAATTAGTCCCTTTGAAAGTATTCGAATATTGACCGATTTTTTCACGGATGTTGCCACACAATTGCTGGCCGTAACCACATCAAATCGGGCTCATGATTGTCTCTTTAGTCCTCAACATATGACCAACACTATGTGTCAGCAATATTTCTTATTTATTGGACGCATGTGTCGTTCCCAGAAGGGTATTAGTATATTAACAAATACAGCTGTATTCGAACAGTAAGTATTTTTATATACTTTTATTATTATTTCTACTTAATATGCCATTCTTTCAGTCTTATAAATTTGGTTAAAAATACGGTGCATGTGTGTTATGTTAAATTAATAGTTTCGGGATTGGATTACACATTGGACTCTGTTACAAGGAAGGTATTGGAAAATGCCTTAACATCTGCTAAGACCCGAAGTGCTCGTTTGTATTCTACTCAATTTTTGATAGTTTTATTACGTTCTCGTATACCAAATTTTGAAGTTTGGGGCATACCTTTGATTATACAACAAACGAAAGATTCTGATCGCGGTGTCGTGCTGGCAGCAATGGATGTGCTGGAGGAAGCTTGTCATGAAAAGGTTTAAAACTACATGTTTCTATAATATTAGATTTCATTTTTAAATTATATTTTAATTTTAGTATTATCTCGAAGAAATTGTCAGTTTGTGGCCAAATCTAAAATCTCTTGGTGATATTGGACGCATTTTAATGGCGCGATATTATTCTTTATCGAGAGGAATAAATCAGCCAAAAGCTCGTGTAAAAGAGGAAATCGAGTATTGGAAAAATGGTTACAATAAGAGGCGAGCGTGAAATCTTTCAAAATAAGTTGTACAAAAGTGCTAGACGTTTTTGATAGATTCTTCCATTAAATCTATCCTTTTGTATGACTTAAAAAGAATACTTTTTTTAAACTTATTTTTCACTAATTAGGTATGTGCTGCTGGTTGAAGCGGATACACATTCTAGCTTGACATTACACAATCGTAATGAGGACGGATATTACAGTCGGCGAAATTGTAATACACGCCCAATAATTATTCCTCCAAACATACCAGCTCATTTGTATGGTCAGATGGTCCAAACAACGCAGGGAACTACGTCGTTAAGGAAGTTTGGTGATTTACCACAGCTAATTGAGGTTGTATCTCGCGGAAAATGTTCAGATGAATTGGAATGTCTAGAACTAAAGGCCGCACTATGGGCTATAGCGCATGCGTCGACACATTCGAATGGAATTGAATTTTTGTTAGAAACTGGGCCTAGGTAATATGAAAATTAAAAAAATTGTAAATTTTCTTACACATTTATTTTCAAATTTTTAGAATATACGAACAATTTGTATATTTGGCCACAAATTGTGAGGTATACTCTGTACGTGCCACATGTTTCAATTCATTAGGAGTTATTGGCAGCACTAATGCCGGTGCAAACATTTTATGTAAAATAAGTAAATATTAAGAACATATGTCATGAAATGCGATTGTATTAAGAAACGTTCCTTTTGATTTTATTATAGATTGGTTAAGTGTTCGTCATGATCGTAATACTATGTGGCCAGTTCATCATCCAGAGGACTGGATATTAGGTAATTACACACCCGTAAGGCATCACTACGAAGATATGCCTCCTTACAACTACAGTGGCTTAGATGATCAAATTGATGGTTCTTACTACACTGGCAGTTATTGGAATCTGCTCTTGAATAGCACCAGCAGTAACCGTGATGCTGGTGGCGCTGCCAGCGCTAGCTCAGAGGCTCAAGATGCGAATACTACTAGTGATAGTATAAAGACATCAGGAGAAGAGGTTAGTGGAGACAATATCTCACAGCCAATTAAAATAAACTCGCCGCGACCAAAAATTGAGAAGGTATCTTCTAAGCAGGTGGGACTTACAAGTATTGGTGTTGGTGGCATGAACATTGGTTGTAGTTCAAGTAGCAGTGGAAATGTTTTACAAACTTCAGCTAAATCAAAAACCTTACCAGAAGGTTCCTACTTACGGCAGAATAAGCATCAACGCTCTCTCTCTGAGTCAAAAACAACAGACGCCATAAGTCTTTTAAGCTCAGTTACAGGAGGAATTTTACAGACATCAAGTACCGGATTTTATCATTCGCATCGAATTCGATACAACTCATGTACTGACTCAAATACATCTGGCGTGAGTAGTTGCGAATCTGTTACGGGAAGAGCGGCAGCAATAGGGTATGTTATTCGATAAATTTCTAATCGCTTGGTCTAAAAGTAGTTCTTTTTAAACATAGCGAAATTCAGCAATTCCCTTTAAGTCCCATACCAAGTATGTCAAATCTTTTGGAAATTCCATTGGGCCAATCCTCTTTACTTCGGCGCACTTCTCTAGTAGGAAATGCTATTAGTCCAGTCGACATTAAAGGATACGCACAGTTGCGCTCTCTGCGTCGGCATTGTCGACCTGTTTTATCTGAATCAGCAGCAGAACTTTACGACATAGTGGATCGCATGGAATTGCTATCATTTGCGTCATTTCGTCCGCGAAAGTCATCATTCGGAGACTCGCAGCGTAAAATTAAAGTTCGAAGTTTGGACCGTCAGACCTCCTTAAGAATGTTTGCGTAAGTTTATTAAAATTTAAAAGTAATCTGATTATAGTAAATATTATTTTTATATTTTAGAAATTTAGATAGTGAAGAACTTCAGGTACCAATGCCATCCTTAAATACTCCAAAATTTTGGTCGCAAAATGACTTGAAAGGACCTTGTTATGTCGGTATGTTTTTAATCATGTAAGAAATTAATAAACTTTATTGGTATTGAATGTTTTATTCCCTTTTTAGGAATAAGTCTACCAAAAAACCTTTTAGATATGTTTCCTACCCGCAATCTTTCGCGAACATACGTCTCGCAAGACATTCAAGACCAGGATTTAATGGATGTTAACTTGCTTACATCTAAACAACACTATTTAAATGATTCTTTCTACAATGACGGTGGCGATGAATCATCTGTGATATCATCGCTATCGGATGTATCATCAGTAAGCAAGCGTTCTAAATGGACTGGTCCCAAACACGGTCGCAGCAACTGTTTGCATTGCTGTCGACTGCGTAGGTTGCAGTGTTCTCAAAAACTAATGCGCGGTGATGGGGGAACCTCATCTACGACGTCTTTGTGTGAAATGTACACAAATGCTTCAGCAGCATTAGTAGCAGCGGGTATACAGGCTACCGTTGCTTTAGCTCGGAAAGGTGGAGGAGCCGGAAGTGTTATAGGAATTCATGCAAACAAGCAAAACTGTAATCAACAACAGCATCAGTTAAGTAATGCTTCCTCAATACTGTGCTCTGATTTGCAAATTCAGTCGCCAGAGAGCATTTTGAGCGAAGAAAGTTTACCTGATAAATTGACAGCAAATATCCTTTATAATGTTCAACGACTAGCAAACCCTGTTAGTTCTAAACAATCCAAAATGGCTTTATTGGAACTAAAACAAAAGCACCCAACTTCATTTCAAGACATATGTCTCTATTCTGAGGTTTGTCGGACATTAGGTCGTAGCAGTTATAGAATGAATGCCAGACGTTTCTTACAGGAGCTATTTTTCGATTTAGATTTTGATTCATTTTACAATGAACCATCTGATATAATAAATAGAAAAGAGAAGGAATCTTTAAAAAATTCTGAAAATAAAGAGCGTTCAATCGGCCCAGATAAATTATCTCTTTTAAAGGAAAGAATGAAAAGAGATTTAAATACTACTAGTAATCGTTTTGAAAACAATTTACCAAATTCTCGGGTAGAAGTAATCCAATCAGTCGCTACAGGAAGCAATAATGTGATAACGATTGGGTCTCAAGCGTTAAAGAGCCACATAAAATCGCAACCTTTAGCCAGTGTCTATGAAACGAGTTGTGAAAATTTACTTTTGGATCCGTCACCTCGTCTTAGAAACACATCATCATCAGAAAAAATAGTAAGTTCAAAAGAAATTAGTAAGAATTTGACTATTGCGCCACCACCAGCAGCACCACCGCCTTTAAACGAATACAATATGGAACTAAGAATAACGTCGGATGATGATGATGAATGTGAAACCTATCGCGCTTGTGAAAACAGTATCAGAAGTTTTTCTTCTTCTAAGCTACAAAAGCAACAACCTAGTGATGAAATTGATGGTAATTTTGTACGTTCATCATCGTCAGTTAATAGTCTGAACCCTGCCTCTTCCTCTAATGTATTGCATTCAACACATTTAATTACTGCCTTTTCTTCTCAAAGTAACTGCCTACTAAGCGGAGGGGGTGTTAGTACCCCAAATAGTAGTAGCAACTGCAGTGATCAGACGACTGTTAGTAACCGCAGCAGTATTTGTACCATAAGCCATCAACCTTTAAATAGTAATAGCAATTGTATGCCCAACTCGACACCTCTTAAATCACCTCTTCTAAAACCAATTGAAAATGAAAATGCCAAACTTCGTAGAGGTCGATTTTATACTCTAGAATTGGACTTAAGCTGTACTAAAAATAAATTTCCTATAACTGATAGAGCGAAAGGTAATATTCTTTCAAGTTTTGTTCCAAGAACTGCCATAGAAGTACATCCAGCGGGGCCTTCTCCATCACCATCCTTTAACATTACAACTCCAACTAAGACAATAAAAATAAATGCTCCAGTAGTGAGACAACATTCGATAGGTTCGGAAGCCTCTTCCAACTACAAGTTGCCCCTTTCGCGGTTGTCGTATACAAGTGTTGTAAATCCATTGCCATCGTCATCAACAATTAAAGATAACCCTTCCCATAACCCTTCGAGCGATCCCAATAATCCGAAATATTTAATAACCAAGAGTTTAGCAGCATCATTATCGCAACCTTTTGGAACTTTATACTGTGAGAAGCGTTTACAATCGTCAAAATCTGAAGCAGTATTGATTTCAGATCCTTTACTTAGTACAGCTAATTCTGGATCTGTACCACCAACGTCTAGGACTACCACTGTGAACAGTTCTAATGATACTTCATGTGTTGTAGGTAGTAAAATTAGTACGAACTCATGTGCTACATTCAGTTATGAAAAATTATCATAATAGCTAATGAAGTGTGCATCAATTTATTAATAGTTAAACTCGCATATTCAAGTATAAAAAGATGTAAATAACGTAATAATGGTAAAACCATGTTGCTAAATATATTTACCCGCAACGAATGCGTGAGGAAAATTTATAACACATTATTTAAACTAGAAGAAAAAGAAATAATAATGTACAGCTTGGAATATGTACATTCTAGAATCAGCAACAGTTATGAACCTCTGCACGTTTGATTTTAAAATGTGAATCTACTTAATATTTTCATACATATCCTGTCGTTCTTGGTTTTTAGCAACATTTTACCACTAATTTTTGACCTGATAGTTTCAGAAATATAATGGGCCTTCCTTGATTATTTCCACACTACACATAAAAATATTGTTTTCTCAGTACTCCTATAAGTGACACGGGACGAACATGGATACAGTCACACTTGCCTTACAAATATCGCTTCAAAGTTTGATTATAATAAACTGGATGTAGTAAATTTATACAAATAATATTATTTATAAGTATATACATACACATTGTTCGTTTTATGAAGAAAGGGAATTTTTCACTAATACAGTTTTTTAGTTCTTTCAATGTATATGAGTTCATATATAGAAGTCTCTGGAAAAATCTTTTGCAAAAAAACGGAAGCAATGCACTTACTGAGACCAACGAAATGTATTTTAAAGAAGAATTTTGAAATGATTGCACTTTTTACTTTAATCATTAATCTTCTATAATTTTTGAAAACGAAAGCGTAACATTTGAAACACAGTAAAAGTATTTGAGCGTCAAGTAATTGCACTTCTTAAGCTTTAAATTAAATTTACATTAAACCAATTTTGGAAACTGGCGCAAAATTTGGCATGTTTTTTCTTACAAGATTCGAGTTCAACTACACCTGAATAAATTTTATATAAAAAGTTACATGCAAGATATCACATTAATTTTATAGAATAAATTAGGTTTTGACTAACATTTTCCAGTTTAAATTTGATTTAGAACAGTTCTAGCTAAACCAATAAACTTTTCTTACACAACAACAATATATCTTAAATTGTGTTTTCAACAACAATTCTCTATTAATTCCTATTAAATTTAGAACATGAGATAAGATTAAAGTTATGTTACCTATTAAATTGTAGTATTTTTGTATTATTTATATTTAAACAAAATATTTAATTTAGGAGTGAATGAGAAGTTTGGATCTTAAATTACGAATATGTATTTAGTTATTAAAATTTAAGTTATATAAAAACATTTGTATATTTCTAAAATTTAATATAAAAAAAAAAATCTGTTTGACTTGAATGATATAAAAAATTATATAAAAATTAAATTCTTTTCATAAACCAATATACATACATAGACATATAAATTAATAATTTATTACATAAATAAAAGTAAAATATGAAATAAATTTATTCAATTATTAAATTAAATTCATAGATATTGTTTTACTTTAAGATGTGTTTCATTCCTTTATCTTCTAAAAACAAGGCCATTTCACTTTCTTCCTAGTAGTAAACTAAATAAAACATATTGTTGTACAAAATTTTCTTAAAAGGTTTAATATTCATGTATATCGCACTTGTGCACTAATAATCAGTTTATTAACTCAATTTAAATTTAAAATTTATTTTGGTTTTTTTGTGATTTTTTTGTTTTGTGTTTTTTGAATCAATAAAACATGATTTAGAAATTGTTTCCCCATATCTTTTAAATCAAAGATATATGTATAATAGCTTTGCAATATGCAAAAGTTTGAGATAATTATTTAATATCATTATCAACCGTTTTTGTTATAAGTAAAAGGATTTGTTTACATTTATGAATCTTTTTGAAGTATGCACGTTTGATAAATTGTGCTCGAATCATTTAATCAGTTTAACAAGTGTCTTAAAGAATACCGCTTGCTTTACATCCATTTACAGACTTAAGCTATTTTTTTGCTTTTGGTTTTATATAGAATAAAAAAGTTGCCTCTATAAAATGTAATCAAAAGTGTATGCATGCATAAGAAATAAATTCAATTTGACTAAAATTATTCAAAGTGTTCTAAGAACTCATTTTTCTTAAATAACAAATCAATTTATATATAAATTTGCATTTTATGCAACACAATAAAAAAAAATTAATCACAGAGCAGCAAATATGGGATGCAAGTTTCAAAATAAAAAATTACTGTTCTTGAGCTATTTCAAAATCAAAAATGGTATGCAAAATGGATGTGGATATGCAAGTACGTGGTTTTATTTCGTCGGATTTGGATAATTTTTTTCAAATATTTGATTAAAGAATATTACTTCAAGCTTTATCAAAAGAATAGCATGTAAAAGTAAAATCTGCTCAAATAAAATCCACTGTATATGAATAGTAAATATTTATGTACGTACATATATCTATATTAATAAAGAATTGTAAAGAGGGTTTTATTGATTATATACTAGTAAGTAGGCGTGGCGTGTATCTATTTATGTATTACTTTACATAATATTTTTCTTTCATTATACTATAAAATACTATTGCTGCTAATTTCTACTTAAATAGTTAACGGATAATAATAATTTTTACAGATTCATATAAAAGAAGTAAATGGCTACCAGCTGCTATGTATATACTATGCATATCGTTTGTATATTTTAATTTCTCTATAATTCTACAGCAATTTTAATTGCGATTGTAAAAAAGTATTTTTTAATATATTTTTTTTTAAGGAACATCATTTCAATTTTATAATTTCTAAAAAATATATAAAACTACAATCATAGAAATTCAATAATAAGTGGTCTAATGAAATTGTAAATAATCTCTAGTTTCTTAAACACGATTTAAGACTGATTGTGCGATGATTATTTAAATCCAATTCGATTCTGATACAAATTAAGAGTCTTATTTATTAGAAACAGAAATGTTTTTAAATTTAGATGGATTTTATACATTCATTTGTATGTATATGCACTCCTATATACATATGCTTTTGTGTTTAAAACTAATGTGTTACAACCATAAGTTATTTTTTTATTGTATTTTTAATCACTTAGGGCCAAGCAAAATTTATACCAGTCATTTCGTAAAATTTATTATTAAAAGGTCTATAAAAATCACGTAGTCTTTCGATTGCTGCGTTTTCAATGTGGGGATGGTTTCGGCCTTTTGTTTTACCTAAGCAATGGGGCGTTGAACGTGCTTCCGATTTAAATAAACAAGGAAAACCTTTGGTGGCATTGAAATAGAAATGCTTTTCAGTAACCACTCTTTTTAATTCCAAAAAGTCTTGAACTCGTCCTATTTCGTAAGCTGGGTCCATAATCAAGCGCTCACCACTAATGAAGAGTAATTGCGACAGTTGAAAAAACTGTAACCATTTTTCAAGGTATCGTGCGTAGACTCCAATTTTAACAGGCCCCCAGTTTGTGTCCACAACTGCGTAACTTCCGTTTATGAATGCTAGTTCTTCAAATCGTTTCATGTCGTTCTTCTTACTTGCTGCTTGCGTATAGTCGGATATCGCTCGAGTTACTGGATCTCGAACGACAACCAATAGCCTATAAACAAAACACAAAGAAGTTTTCATATTCAGTACACTTTATGTATACACATACCTATGTACCTATATACATATATGTAGATATAAATACATACATAGAAATATACACATATATATATATATATATATTACGTATGTATATTTTCACAAATTATATGATATGCGCGAGTCAAAAAATTACGAGAAGTAAAAGTTTAAACAATTACAAGCTCAGCACTTGCTTGATTTAAAAAGTTACTTCTTGGCATTTTATGAAACATTTTCCCATACATTTGGGAACTGATTGCTGTAAATAGTGTGTTTCGCAAACTGTAATATTAGATATATATGATAGAAATAGGTTTAAATGATAAGAAATAATTGCGTATGCCCGTGACTGCTGCAAAATTAATTCAGTTGACTTTATGTATAACCATTTCATAATTTTACATTTTTAATTTTTGAAACTGCTGCCATATAGAACCCATACGAGTTATTAAACTATTTTGTAGACATTTTTTTAAAAATTTATTTCCAAATTTATGAATATGATTGCAAAGGAGTATCATGTCTTAGATTTAACTAATTAATTTAATTAATCTTAGAAATGTAGAAACGTAATGAAAAATTGCAAGAATTGGTTACAAATAAAAACTACACATCCGTACATGTATCAGTTGCTCTTCAAGATTGTAGCCCTATTAAAAATTCTACAACCTCCAATTTCTCTTTCAGCACTCGAGGTTGGTATATTTTTTAAATAAAAATAATTTTCCTTTTTAAATCTCACCAAATTTTTAAATAGAAAATTAATTAATTCAATTATATATTTTAAATAAAAAAGGAAATATTCATTTGGGACTTTAGTGTAATTCAAATATAAAATAAAGAAAGATTTTGTAATTCCCACCAATAAAAATAATTTTGAAATATGAATGAATATGTAATATGTATGTAATAAAAGTTAGCAAGCAATAATTGTAGAGTAATGCTGGCAAATAAAGCAAGAAAATATGTTATTTTCCCACCGCGAATTAATTAATTTAATTAATTAATTAATTAAACTCACATCTCTAGTTATTTATTCCAAAAATTCACAAGTCAAGGTAAGGCTCTTGCTCCTTATGGCTCCTTTATACTAACCCCTCATATGCGCAACTGTTTCGCAAGTAACTAGTCGTTCTGCATAACTAGTTAACTTATAGTCATTATTATTATTATATCAAAAGTTTAGTTACATTCAGTTCATACACTGAAAGTGTACCATAGAGGAAGTGTTCGTTCATGCACGTAGCCTTCTCATTATTTCGCAAAAACAAAAGCAGTGCCCGGGCTGCGAACTACATTAGTAACCCATAGAACGTAGTCGTATATGCAATAGGTGAATTAAAATCCATTAGTAGTTTTCGAGCAATAAGTATAAATTAAGTCTTTTTTCATCTTTTATAAACGAAAGAGGCTTATTATTCAGCGACTCTGTAGTGAAGTATAGCATTAACAACTATACAAGATAGAAAAAGCAGATTAGTTTTGCTTTAAACTTCGGCTGTAAATTAATTTCAATTGAATTTGCTGGGAAGTTATAATAATATAGTTTAAGTATGCATAATTTATGGCCGTTAGGTTTTAAAGCCAAAAAGTGGTCTACTGAAGAGATATCGATATATGAAGTCACGATACTATTGTTACAAATGTAATTTTTTAATCTCAAATTTACATGTGTATGTGCATCCGCACGCGTGGACATACACACATTGCATGATAATTTAAACTATATAATAAGTAAAGATTTTCTTACTTCATGTTTGGATTCATATGATGGACTCGTAAAGGCACTTGTTCGGTGACAAAATAGCTTGGTGTTTTCTCCATTGTTATTTGACCTTCAATCGTGTAGGGCATATGATGACGATACCAATGTAAGCCTTTTTGATAATGCCGATCAAAAAAATGTACCTCGCACCCAGCTGCACGAACATCAGGATGAAGTCGTATAAATTCTAAAAGGGCTCGGGTTCCAGATTTTTTTACGCCTATAATTAAAGTGTCTGGCAAATGTCGCGATAGTCTGGAACCCTGTTGGTGTATAAGTCGATATTTTGGTGAACCATCTGAAATGCGTGTTATTGGTTTATCGGAAGTTGGCCCCAAAAGAACTCTAAAGAACGAAGACTTTGTCTTTATTGAAATTTTCTCACTTTTCCAAGTACTGTTTGATACACTTTCTTTTTTACCCGGTCTCAACGTCAAAGATGTTGTAAAGAGATTTTTGAACGGATTCTAAAAATAGAGGTAAACAGTCTTGCTTACATTTTGTGTTTTTTATAAAAATAAGGTTAAATAAAACATTCTTCGCGTTAATTACATTCTTTAAGGTGCGCCCCAGGTTCGCAATTAAACAGGAATTAAATGTATACGATGCATAT
The DNA here is from genome assembly GCA_963402855.1 of Ormia ochracea. NCBI lineage: Eukaryota > Metazoa > Arthropoda > Insecta > Diptera > Tachinidae > Ormia > Ormia ochracea. The sequence goes on from OY727107.1 coordinate 58,932,029, forward strand.
ATCAAGGATATGCAAATCAATATGGTAATCACTAGACTGCGATTGCTTATGTTGTTAAACAAATTAAAGAACATTTTCGCTTATTTATAAAATTTAATTTTTTTTTATCTATATTATTAAATGATCACTTAAATAAAGCTTTTTTAATTAAACTTTCATTTTGCAAATTATCTGCATTTTAACTAAAAATTCTTTACTATGTACCTCAGTTCAATTCGACTAAATGAAAATTACTTTCATCCTTTACACTCCCTTATTTCTGAAATACTAAAGTAAAACAAAGAATAAAACGAAAGCAGAATTTAACTGCTTGTTTCGCCCAATCGGGTTACATCCGAAAAACAACTGGGTATGAAACAAAGGCGTTTAAAAACTGTTGACGAAAATTGGAAGTAGGCACAAATGCCGTTAGCTGTTTGTTAGAGCAAAAGTATTTGCATATATGAATATACATATACGAGTATACACATACATTTGTATGTTATATAAAATCCACGAGGATATGTGCAATACATATGGACATGTGCGGAATTGATGTATGAGTACTTTCTAAGGTATAACATGTGAGATTTTAGTTTTAAATTATGTATTATTATTGCACAGGCTTTGGCCGAACAGTACTAAAATCACATCCCATTAGAGAAAGTCGAAAAGTACTCAAATTGACTGGAGCAATCATTTCAAATCAATATTATAAATATTAAAAACTTTTTGCGCTTACTTTTTAGTAGCTCAAGTTATAAAACCCATTATTTAGATCTACCATGTCGTAAAAGTCTATAAGTGCTGCAAAGCATATACTCGTATGTATTCTTCTGCGAAAATATAACTTGCTGCAAAAAAGCAAACAGATACGAACAAGCTACCAGAATGAGTCGCTTTATTATTATTATCATTATTATTTATATTTTTTCCCACAAACCTATTTAGCACAGAAATTCAATCTAAAATTCAATATTAAATTGTTTTGCTAACGAATTTTATATTTTTTACAGTTTTGATATTACAAGTTAAAATTTTTGATTGACAACATTACTCCTAAATAACACCAATGCCGTCACAAAGTGTGTATTAAATATAATTTTAATATGTAGCACTTCATGATTAATTTTATCATGACTTATGAGAGCTCCTAACTAGAGCCTCTCCTACAGTCAATGACAGCAGGAACACAAATGTTCTTACATCTATACATACATACTCGTACATACATCTATGCATGTAATAACGTGCATTTGAAAATTTCTGGAGCTATAAATAAAACATCGTTAGTCTCCTGGTGGGCTTGCTAGAACCTCAATAAATTAAAAAAACTCGGTTATAACTGGCTATAAGATCGGACGTAATTAATTAATTTTGCCAAAACAGTACTCAATTCATTTGCAACAATTTTAAATATGTATGTAAATAAGGAATAAAAATTATTATTTTGATCTTTTTGAACATCAAAAAAATTGTTTTTCATTTTTTTCATATGTATGCACATTGCATACATATGTATGGATGGATTAGTCTCTCCAAAAACTTTCTCCATAAAAATTATAAGACAGCCATATAATAATATCATTTAAATAACTTTTATTACATATGTATTTTATTTAGATCCAGGGAATGACTAGTTCTTTAGTTCTAGAAAAATTATCTCATGTTACAATCTTTTGTTTGATTTGCCATATAACGAAAAATCTCGAAGAGCGTCGTCAAGTAAAAAAAATAAATTTGTAGGCATGGAACTTCTATATTATTTCTATCCAGCCAACAAATATTTGTTGGACTATATAATTAATATTATTGTTTAGTATATTTGCAAATCGATTCGAGCCACAAAAACAATATAAGGAAATATAACCCAATTGAGAACAGCTTCGAAATTAATATGCCTTTTGAAAAAACCAATTTGTGCAAACTAATTGACATTTTAAGAGAAACTACAATAAAAAGTAAGAAAACAAAGCAAAACCGCAATGAATGCGTGCGTGAACGAGAAGTAAATCTATGACTTTGTAAGAGAATCCAGACATGTATGTGTATATGTATATAGCGACCAAATGGAAGTAAATCGTATGACTTATAGTTATTTAGTTGGCGTATGATTGATATGACTGATTGAATATTACTAACACTTTCGTCTACAAAACATCATCCAAAATTTTTGGTGCATTCAAATTGTGGTGCGAATCCACAATTTTGTTTAATTCCAAAAGCAAAATATAAGCATACTCGTACATATGCATCCGCAGCGAAATCGCATTAGGCAGCGCTAAATATCTACTTACTACGTTCTTTTTGGTGTGGGCATTACATTTCAACTCTGATGGCAGAACCGCGTACAGTGGCAAAATAGTTGGAAAGTCAACGGGCGCAAAAAATATTACACTCATTCTTGTACATGCTTTTCTTGATGAAATAATCTGTTTTACTTTTTTTCAATACTTAATACTACTGATAATAAAATCATCTTCATATTAAATGAATGTTTTTATTTGAGGAATTATCGGCAATTTTCGGCATATTGAAATGTTTTATCGCTTTTGTTGTAAAATTTTTATTAAATGTCCAAAGTATACATATATTGAACTCCTGGCCGAAAACAATTTTTCTTATGAAATAGTAAAGAAATTTTGGTTATATAGAATGTATATTAAAGAATTGTTCAATATTAACTAACGATTCATAAATTAAATTGGGAATTATTGATACTGATGGGATTATTTTTTGCTTTACAAATAAGGATAAAACCAGATATGCTGGATACCGTTGAATATTTGATTTCAAATTGCTCAAATTATGATATTTTTTAATTTTATATTAATATTGTATTTATTAAATACACTACAAAAACAATAAGTGTTGCGCTTTTATTTTATTTATTTCGTTTTGATTCTCCGTCAGCTGTGTGTTTGTGAAACATTTTCTTATTTTCTAGTACAATGGTTGAAGCTTTAACCGGCATTTCCATTTGAAGAAAAAAATTTTGTTTACATAATTTATTTTCATAAAATTTAATTGGTAATCTGTGTATTCCCAGTAACTTATTTCGCATTTCAATTAGGCCTGCTGAGTCTATTATGAAAAATTGTATCAAACAAATACTGCATATCGTTATACAAACCATAATCAAACCTAAACTTAACAATTGCTTCCTATCGTTTTCAGTTTTATTCAAAATTTCAAGCTTGGAAATTTCCATCAAGATTAATTCTAACGCATACGATACAGTCAGAAATAGTTCTGTATAAAGAAAGGGTGAACATTCAACTAATATCTGTATAGAAATGCTAGAATAAGTCCCCATAGTAATATAAAAGCAGAACATCAAAATAAAGCAATGCTCTGGAAAGTCTTCATTGTATATAGCCAATACTGCAGCTATAATTGTTATTTTAATCAAGCCAAACATTAAATATATCAATTTGGGTTTATAACACAGCATTAGTACTGAGCCAAGTGCACAACCGGTGGCATATAAGATGTAAGGCAAATAGTTGCAATTGGTATAAATGTAATTAATCGTTGCACGTTGTGTGAGAGACTTATATGTTAAAGAATAAAAAGAGCACCTTTCTGTTACAGCAACATATGCCACACCCACCACAAACCACTGAATATTTCTCTTAAAGCAGTAATCATCTCGTCCCAGAAACTGAGTAACTACTGAATTACTGGGAGCATAAATTAATTTCTCTTCATTCAGTAAATTAAAGACAAGATCAAAAGAGCTTTTGTAATCTTGAATGGCATATTGTTGTAGCACTTCGTTAATTATTACGCATACTATAGCAAACGTAGATATTCCAAATAGTATCCAAGCAGAACGTTTCGCTTCCAAATCATTGAAGACAGCAAAACCTGTGGTAAGACCTGTGTAGTAGCAAGTGTTACCAAGAGAAATTCGCGATGGTCTTGACGCATTGGAGCAACACCTCAGGGATATATAATTATAACAGGGCAAGTAAACAACAATCATTGAAATGAATATAAAGTAGAATGAAATATCTAAAAACGTAAAATATATTACACAAAATCATATTCACGCATTAGTCTTACCTGTACTCTCAGTTGTAAGAAATACTGCACTTATAATACTGCATATGAGTCCATAGAACACGATATAAAAATTATCATACAGATATTTACTCTTTTTATATTTTCGTAATGTCCAACCAGTGGCCAAAATGAGGCCAACACCACCACCACATACGGCAAACCAACTTATACATAAATTGCTAGACATGAACGTGTATTTACGATAGTAGCCACAGTGAAAGCCACTTACAAAAAGGGCTCCATAAACTAGACAAATAGAATTAATCAGTGAGGTATATTTGAACATTTGGATGTGTACCAAATCACATCTGGGAACTGAGTGAGAGCGATTTTGAACAACTTTTTCACATTTATGGCTTTGTATTGGTTAAGGCCTATTATCCACTTTATATATATAAGTGGTTCAAAATTACTTAAATATATATAATCAAATATATATATCAATACAATTATAAACAAAATCTTACCCAAAAAGTCGCAGAAAAAATACATGCCTCTTCTCTAAAAAGAGCTCGCTATTATACTGGTGAAATTATTTTATTCTCGTATATGAATTGATGATTTTTCTTTTCTATTTCTGTTTGAAGAACAATACAATAAATAATGAAGAATGGAATACTGAATCATTACAATTTGAAATAAAAATAAAACGCACATGTTGACATAAAATACCAGCTTTCTTTCTCAACTGCTGATCATCGCAATAGCCCGTTTTTGCAACGAGAAATATTTCCAGTCAACTAATATCTTATTTAGGCGTTTTTACTTCGTATACATATTTTGTGCAAATTTGATCGCGGCCAGTAAGTGTGTGTATTTATAGATGGTTGCATGTATTTGAACATATTGATGTATGTGGGCCTAGTGCAGAGTAGGCATAATTTTTCACTTCTAAGTTCTGGCTTGTAAAATTTTCTCAACAAAAATTACAGACATGAAGTTAAATATAGTTTCAATTAGCACTAAATTAAATCTCTCCGCAATTCTTATAATTTCAAAATTTTTACAAAGATGTATGGTCTTTCACATACATACGTATGCATCTGGGTGCATATGTATTTATTCACACAGTTCTTTTTTATCTTATCAATAGTAAAGCAAAAGTTTTTTATCACAAAAAGTGAACAAAGTAGTATTGAAACTCTTGATTTTACATTATTAGTCAGTTAGTTAAATGGCTAAAGAACGGGAAACATAATAAATGATAACAATCAAGTTTAAAATCATTAAATAATTAATTAAATAAAATAATTAAATAATTAATTACAATAATAATTACTATATTTATTTTCAAATAGTGATGTTTTAAAGAAAATAAATGCAATTCGAAATGGGGTCAGTTTGGGAGAAAACGGTATATAAATCATTTCAGTATGCACCCAGTATAGTAGGTGTGTCTACTTAATTTCGTTTTTGATAATTCTATGCCATTGTTTGCTAACTTTGATATGTTTTATTAAAGTATGCCTCAGCTTTTTGCCAGCCGGCCTCGTGTTTGGTTACACTATTTCATCGTTTGTAGCTGAACGATCAACAAATCTTGGGTTGATCGTCTATGGGCCAATGATTTTGGCTGCATGTTCAGGATTTGTAATGGCTCTTATAATGTTCGTAGTAAAGTTTCTCCGTTCAAGGATAGTCTTTTGGCACACAAACATTCTCCTGGTGGCATCAGCTTTACATTTATTATCGAGTTGCTTCTATTTTGCTGATAAATTCGGTAAGTAGACATTAAGAGTTTAACAATAAAATATTCTGTACACAAAAATTAAACCTTATTTGTGCGAATGCATAATTAAGTTTTAAATACTCTAAAGTAGGCCCACATATGTACATAAATCAATAATTTATTAATTCAAAAACAGCAACACGTATATAACTTAACGACCCAACTAAGTAGAACCCTTCAGCTACCCCGTTCCTTTCAGTTTATGATTTCATATTCTTGTTTTGAATATAACTTTATTTCATACATTTTGTTTATATCACACTCCACTAGAAATTCAAAATTCAACTTTAAATTTTCTGTCGATCTTGCGTTTATCAAACGCACACACAATAGTGTCAATGAGTTAATAAACTCTTTTTCAGCGCGCTAGTTAACGCACAGCATACCCAATAAAAGGACATAACATAATTATAACAGTCTACACTAAGAAACTATACATAATTATAGTGTTCTAGACTAAGAAACTATACATAATTATAATATCTAGACTAACAAAATATACATAATTACAATAGTCTAGACATAGAAATTATACTAATGATAATAGCGATCATAAAACTAAGCCGATAATAATTGAAACTAATTACTCATTATTTTTATGATCCTTACTAGTATAAATAGCAACTAAGTAATAGTTATTAGTTCAGTCTAGGATTGTCCAAGAACAAAGCACATAGTGCTCCGGAAAAATACCTAACAATAAATTTTACAATAAGTCATAGCGCTTAAGCTGAATAGAGTTTTTTGATTTGAAGGAATGCTTTTCAATTCTAGTCTCAGCAGCAGCTGTATGACACTAACAATTGGCGACGTAGATTTTGAGGTTAAGTTATTTGCTGTACCCCCTCAAGATCTTTATTCACCAGATATTTAGATCTATTTGAAAGAATACTTATTTCATAATAAGTATCGAATTTTTCAACATTTTAAGTATATGTACATATACATATATATGTATATGCTATATAAACATACATACATATGTGCTATGCTACTTAAATTATTTATATGGTCTTTTCTTTCAGACAATGTCGGTGCATTCATGTCATATTTGGCACACAGCCTAACGTTTATATCTGGTCTAAGCTTTCTTCATTCAATAAGCGGAAAATGTGGGCGAGCCGTACTTTTGTCTTTATGCTTTAGTTTTTACATATTGGGTATAGCTTCTGCAATTAGCCTAATTGGAACTTCCTATAGCAAGACCGTAGTGGCAAATAGTACAAAAGTAGTTAAAGAAATTACTAAAGGCATCTATTTTGATTTTGCAACTGTTTATATTTCCGCTGCATTTGTAACACTAGGTCTTTTCATTGGCTTGAAAGTGCTCTGCTATTTGGGTACGGTCGATTGTGAAAACAGTATGGACAATGAATTTCGTATTGCGATCTCCAACGGTAGCATACTTGATAAGAGAGACGATGTTATCAAAAGAATACCATTTTTTTACGTAACTAATAATCAGCAATGGAGTGTAACGCTGCTACTTATATTTATTGAAGCTATACGTTACTCTCTGTTTATTTACTTTGCGTTTTGGTTTTCGCTGAATTCATCCGTGAGATTAACTAAAGTGGCTGAAATAAACTCAATGTTTTGGATGGTGTATGCAGGAACAGTTGTCTCTACTTTATGTTTAGTATTCTGTTCACCTAAATCTCTCTTCGTTACAAATCAACTCATTTTGGTTTTACTTGCAATCTTAAGCATGATCATTTGTAGTTTAGTGTCGACAACTGTTCCCTTTTGGATAGTTTTTTTATTTTTCGGTCTAATATATTCAAATTTACAAATATTACTGATCGAAGTTTCTCATTTCCTCTATCTGGAACTTTTGATTTATATCTTATATGCATGCAAAATTGTGTCTACCTCGATTGTCTACTATTACTTTGTATCGAATCCGAACAATTCTTTTTTTTATTCCACTGACAAAAGCACTTTAATGTCTAAGGGCTTTATTTATATCATCATTGGTTTGCTATTAGCTTTGATAGCGGCCATGAAAGTTCCTCGCACTCATAACACATCTCTACTAGAAATTCAATATGAACTACTTGGTATAATATTCCAAAAACATCAAATAGAACAGCTAAATCTTAGATGCTTAAATGATGGAACCGTTCCAACCATTAACAAACCAACAGAATTTTGAACATCAAGACAAATTAATTATCAAAAATTTAAAGGAATATATATTTATCTACATAAATCAGTGTTATTGCTTTTTCTGGATTAAAAAACTACTACTTTTTTACACAATTTTTCTTATCGATTGGTTTTTATTGTGTTTATTGAGATGCTAGGCTAGCTTAGATGCTTGAATTTCGTTTGGTGCTAAATCCAAACTTCAGTAGACCTTCAAGCAGTTATAAAAAAAATGAAACTTTGTTGATAATTTCAAAAATTTGGAGCTAAAGAAACCCAATCATACCAAATTCCCAAAAAGTTTTCCTGGTTTACACGAAAAATAAATTTAATTCATTAAAAATTAATTTTACTATTGTTACAGTCATTATAGAAATAATGAGTTTTTGTATGTTTTTCAGTTGTTTTTATCTAGTCACTTGTAAAATTTTGACAGGAGTTGATCGATCCCAAAACAAATTACTCTTTGCCAGTGAAATTACATTACAATTACTAATTTTAAAAGACAGCGATTCTAATGAAAGAAAATTATTTGGTATTACAAAAATTCGCTTAACAATAAAATTAACACAATTACAAACCCATTGTATCAAGAAATCCATTTAGTGTATCTTCATTGCGTACTGTGGCAGCTAGTAACATTTGAACTTTATCTTTTTTCAATTTGAAGACATAATCTATTGCACGAGATAAGTCACTGAAGCAGGAATTATCATACACAACATCTGCAGCTATTATGAGATCAGGCTTTAGGACGGAAATCTTAATATTATCCCCTATACAATCCCAAGACACTGCACAACACTCAACCGTTTTCGAATTGATTTTAAACTTGTTATTAACTTCTAAAACTTCAGGAAAATTTCTCTTCAAGCCTTCTCGCATCACTTCAATACATAAAAGATTACCATCAGTAAGTAATACATATCGCGGTCGACACATTTTTACCATAGTTAAACCGCAAAAGCCAATACCGGCACCCAATTCTAAGACACACTTATCTTCCACAATACTTGGATTTTCTATCAAGAAATCGGCAAGTGCTAATGAAGCTTGCCAACTGCAAAGGCCTGTTGTACCTGCTTCAACGAAGCTTTTCGATTCTCGAAGAGTTAATTGTATTCCAGGTTTAAAAATATAATGCTTAAAAGCATACTTTGTTGCACACTCTTTGTATAATTTTTGCTGTATTTGGCACAACGTTTCGTATACCGCATCATGCACTTCAGCACAACTGGCTTCTAAATATGATATCATCTTTTTTAGAAAGCATAGTTGATAGGTTAGCTTAATAGGATATTGTTTATTTAAGGGATGTTTAAATGTGCTGTCGAATAAAGTTTGCTGCTGCTCCCACTCTAAGTTTTGCGGGAAGTCCTAAACAAATTTCAAAATATTATTAATAGATATTCTACTGTGTATTACTTTATTTTAGTACCTGCCATAATATACATTTTACAGGATAACAGCACAAGAATTGTTTTTGAATATTATTTACAAAAACATCAAATGAAGTTTTATTTAATTCAGACATTACAAGTTAAATTTACGAAGATTTGCTACTCTACAGATTGATATTAAAAATACGCATTTTCTTACTGTCAAAAACAAAACTAAAAAATTGTGAGAACAAAAGACATAATATCAATGATTGGCGGGAAAATTATTGTCATTTTTCAGCAACCTCACAGTTGTAGCTGAAGGGGAACTAATTACCATGTGGCAACATTGCATTTTATATACTACTACAAGGTAGCATCATACGAACCAAAGCGAATCCATTACCGTTTCAATTTTGATATCTCATGATACAGACGTAAAATACAAATATATAATGAAAGAACTATTTATTTAACACTGATGGTGATTTATGAACAAAATATGGCTCAATTAAGCGAAATTCACCTAAAGAAAAAGCATTAAAAAAACAAAAAAATATTTTGGTTGTGAGGTATTTACGAAGAGGATTTGGCATGCTTGTTTTAACTTAAAGTCCAAATTTTAGGAGAAGTAACTATCGTTGACACCATTTTTTGAGTTGGTGGTTCTGATCTTTTTCTACGGTTCGAACACAGTTGTAAAAAAAGGCAATTTGTACAGTGCGAGTACAACTGTGTAGTGATATAAACAAGAGGGTACCCTGTGATATAAACACTAGAGTACCCTGCGATATAAACGAAACAAAACTAAATTATATTTGCAATAGCTTGTGATTGAAATTATATTTCTTTGAAGTTGTGAAAATAATTAAGTACAAATGTACAATTAAACAACTAATATATGTAATGTTACTAATATATAAAATTTTCCGAATTCCTTTAACCCTTCGACACAAAGTTTTTAACGTTGGTCAATTGTGGTATATAAAAAAATGTTGTTTTGTAATTATACCCGCATTAAGTTTTATTGAAAACTTTTTAAAAGTTAAGTGTGAAAGGAGAAAAAACAATTTTTGTTGTTATTTCAGCAAAGATGGATGTTACATTTAGGACATTTGGACATTGGAGTTCCTATTTTGCACAATCTGCACCAAACATTTTCACCAAATACTAACCAATGATCCACTTTATCATACCGCTTTGTATCTGGAGGGTTCGGGTGGAACCTATACTTTTTGGTGCTTTACGAAGACACCGCTTGAGGGAAAGGTACATTTGGAAGATGTTGGATTATTTTTTTCCATATTTCTTTGGATGGAATCTTCGTAAACGGAACTATATTGCAAAAGTGCATTACCAATTTCCAGTTGAAATTGTATTAATGGATTGTGTTTCGGATTGAGTTGAAGTAGATGAAGATGCTTTCTATAAAGCAACCAGGCATTTTTAACAGATGTTCCTAGGCACCAATAAAAGATTCTTACGTATTACTTTCTTGAGCGGTGGTTAACCTTGTACAGCTCCATGAGCATATCAGCTAGGCCAATCCCTCACATGCTTTTATTAGAGGAAAGAACTGTAGCAGGTTTCTTTTCTAGCTCCAACGCTTGCAAACATCAACCGGATGCTGGTCTATACACGAAGATGCCAGAATAACTGCTTTGTTGTCCATATGTAAGCTTTATTTTACCACTATGTCATTTTAAACTGGGGCAGCCTAAAATCCCTAAATATAACCAAGCACGAATATACCGTCTTCCTTCCCCTTAGTACAATTAGTTCCTGTAGTCCATATAAATTTGTTTGCTTAACATTTTTGCGAAATATTCAGCTGGTGTCAAAATTCCATGAACTTCCAGGATATTATGGTCCTTCAAAATAGTTTCTGGGTCTTCAATTGGTTTTGATCTCCATTTGAGAGATTTCGGATAAATTTTTTCAAAGCACATATTAACACCCCCAGAATATTCTTGCTCGGACTCATCCGCCAATATGTTATCAAGAAGGCTGATCTCTATGCTTTCTCCTTTTTCCACGATACCTTCCATATTCCTCTCCAGCAGTGCAGATATGTCATCCAGCTCATTGTCACTGGAAACATCTCAATCGAAGTTCAAAATTCTTTCAATATCTTTGTCAAGCCCTTCTTTTGGAGTCTACAAATATTTTACTTCATATTTACTGAAAAGGATTCAATAAACATATTTTAAATTTTTGTTATAATTTTGAAAAAAAAAATCACATGTATAAAAATACCTCTACAAATACAGAAATATATTTGGCTTGACACACCGGCGTAATAATAAAAATAATTTTGCTAATTGACAATCAACTTACTTAGCTGTTGTTTTATTTTAATATAGAGAACACTAGTAAATTTTGATATCGATACTGTTACACGACCACAAACAAAAAAAACGCCGACCGTTCGTTAGTCGTCAAATCTATGAAGCTGCGCACAAGCAACGTTAAGGCTTAAAGGGTTAAAAAACGGGAATGTAAACTGCTGGACACAATACAAAGCGTGAATGTTTGTATAGGTACAGCTGACATAACCTTAAATAAATTCCAATCCGTCAAATAAAATAAAAAAAAATTCGTCATAGAAAATAAACCGCCGCATAAGGTATTTGTTATTGAATCGAGAAAGGAGTAACATTTAATTTCTAAAATATTTGAAATAAATTTATGACAATAAATTTGATACTTTAATTTTTTTAAATTCGAAAAAATTAAAGTTAATAAAATTAATTTAATAAAGCGTGATACACAAGGTATAATAAATAAAATATTTGTTTTATATAAACATTTTCCGAAATATTTCAATTTTTTTTACAATACTTTATATAATCTTCAAATACATAAATATCTTTATGTGCATAATTGGTAACAACATTACCCTCATCTTCGGCAGCTTCGCCCGCAAACAGTATCCATACGATTGCCGCAATCATTTGTGTGTAAGTTTCCTTCAAAATGTTTGTGTTTAATTTCATTTACAAAACTAACTTTTTTAAGTTATAATTCATGGGGCTGAAAACCGATTTTAGCTGCAGATTGACAATAGAATGCAGTATCAATGAGCCTATTGGATCTTAATAATGATGACCTCAAGAATGTAAAATGAAGTTTCGAGTACTTGTATTCTAGCTTTTACCAAATACGTTATATATACTCGTACTTTAGAATGCTCTTCTAATTAAATCGTTTGGCTTTTGCGAATGATGGAATGATTTATAAAAAAATATAAATTAAATTTAAAATAAAATTTTGGAATTCAATTCTTTTCTTTATTTCTCTTGATCTCTTCGTGTATAAATACTTGCGTTTTCACTTGAAGACAATTTAATTTTCTATATTGAGATTCTTTGTTTGTAATTTTTCTTAAAAAATTAAAGAATAAAACACCGTCAAGCCTAAAATTGATATACAAGAAACTATTGAATTTTGATTCACATCGTTGTGACCAAAACTGCACGTTTTCTTCTATGTTTCTTCGTGATATTGCTTGAAATGGTGAACACTTAATGCCTAATGCTGACAAAAGTCGTAAAGTAAACCTTTCTGTTTATGTTGTATTCACTGTTTATTCTTTTGTAAAATATTAACTTACTTTGTTTATACTTTAGGCTTACGCACTGAACAGATTTATGTAAAAAAATGTATTTTGTATGAGAAAGTTTATTAAGCTTAACAAACATCGAACAAATGTTGCAAATACAAATATGTACATACTCCCATATGCGAGAAAATTATTAAAATAGTTTATTTTTACTTAAACAAATGCAATTGATGTTAAAGTAAATATTTCGAATATAACATGTATGAACTAAATATGTATGTTTATGGATATATATTTAGAGGTTTCGATGCACAATATTTGAATTTGATTTTTCTTTTAATTATAATGCATACTCGTACATAAATAAATTTTAAATTAGTTGAAAATTTCTATTGGGCATATTTTAAAGCAAAATTTAGATTGGGAGAAGTATACACTAATGTAATTTTGCTTTTTTTTTGGGGTGGATTTTTAATATAAATAGAAGTTGACAGTTCCTGGAGTTCTTCGCAAACCTGGAATAACATTTTCATTAGTAATTGTAACTTTTATCCTAATTATTAAAAGAATTAATATGAGATTGAAGAAAATTTTAAAAGTTGTTGTTACTGATTCATACATAAATTAAGAATGTATGCCAACTGGGAATTAAAAAAAACGCATAGATTGGGAAGATATACAATTTGGTGAAATTAATACAACTTTCGAATATTGCAGATTTCTGAAGTCATTTATACTTACTGAAATACTCGTAGTATATACGCATGAAAAATGCAGCAATTTGAAAGTTTAGAAGAATAACTATCATTAAAATTTAATTGTTTAAGAGTTTGGATAAGCGCAAATCAATCATTACCAGAATTACAGAGTTTTGAATTGAATATAAAGACCTTGACCACATTTTTACAAACTCTTAATAGACTATAAATAACTATATATTTACATATATCTGTGATGTTTTTTCAGATCCAATTAATATTTTTTCGATTAATATAATATTAATCGATTAATACGAACACTTAAATAATCCAAGACTTACTTTATATCTGTGGAAATACGTTTTCCCTTTATGGTTCTTATTAAGCAAGTGTTTGAGAATTTATTTCATTATAATAAATATTACTGGAACATTTTAAAAGTTTTTTTTCAAGGTTTTTACATATATTTTCCGTCTACCTAGATGTATACTTTAAAAGCAACAATAAACTTTATGCGAATTTGGTTAAATAAATAATAACTTCAAAGTTGTAATTATTTCTTATTATTACAAAAAAAAAAAAAAAAAAAAAAAAAATGCGCGGTGTGAGGCAACAATGCCATTAACACATTAAATGTTTCATTGAAATAATATTATTTATTAGCCCTGTGCTTAATTGAATTTGCTGTAAAATTACTCATACGAGTATATATGTATAAATCTGTACACAATTGACTTTATATTTACGCGCCTTACTCATCTCCAAAATACTGCAGTAAAAGCTTAAACCTTTAGAACACAGAACTTTTTAAATTATTATAATTTTCTCTATTTAATTGCTACACATCTTACATTTAAACGCAGCAGTGCAAAGTTGGAGGAAACTTTGTGGATAAAGCAAACGCGATCTCTTGTATTAGTAGGAGAAGCATATATAAACTACAATATAGCTTAAATTAATGAATTAATATTTGTGAGCTGAAGTTCACGACTGAAGTTTATTCAATTCAAACGCAACTTGCTACTCTAAACAAAGTGCTTTTGGTGTGCCTTGTCATTACACACATTACGTAAATCTTTCCATACATATGTACATACCGCGTTTTCGAAATGTAAAACAATTCCATATGTAATTCAGGCACGATCAGAAGAATTTTAATTTGTTCTACCGTCTAGTTTTTCCAGCACGAGAGAGATCACTTTCTGCGGCGTCTGTGGAAATGTGATTTTGCTTATGCCAACAATAATTAATTTGGCAATACCAAATGCAATATTCAATGGAAACATTGTGTGTTTCGTAGGAGAATTATTTATGTGTAGCCGCTGCATCATCTGTTATTAAAAAACACAAAACCTTTTTACATCTTCCGCATCTAAACGTAATGAATAGAGGCTGACTTGGCTGTTGATTTGCTGTATTAAACACAAAATAACTTTTCTTAAACACGTTAAATTAGAGGCTGCATCGTGGGAGTTTAATATTATAAAAATACTTACTTCACTTTAAAACTTTGTTGCTTACAATCTTACATCTTGGCATACATTTATTCCTAATTATTTCTGCAAGTCCTACTGTGCAATATACATATATTTTTAGTTCCACCTTACTTTTTCATATTTATCTTTAGCTGCCCTTCTTTCCTACCCATTTGCCCTTTTAGCAAACTCATTTATGTCAAAAGTCTGTGCTTGTGAATCTGATGTTGCAATGATGGAGATTTAAATACAGCATTTGTAAGCCAGAATGTGTACATTAAGCTTCCCATGACTTCAGGTTTTGATTGTTACGGCAAGCTAGAATCCACAATCTAAGTGTGTATGTAGATACACGAAAAGGAATTGTTGTTTTAGGTTTCATTAGGGCTATTAATAATAATAAATGGGTAGACATGTTTTGATGAAACCTTATTATGGTTGGTTGAAGGTAAAGAATATTCATATCGATGTTTCATCAGTCATTCCGGTTAACCGCGTTTTCGTTGTATCATTATTACTTAAATAAAATGGAAAAAGAAAATTTTGTTGCTCTTTCGATATGATATTTAATCTTGACATTTATTTACAGTAAAATTACAATATTGGTAAAACTTAAGGTTTTAGGTAGATTTTAGGCGTTTATGACTTATTGCACGAAATTCTTCATTCGGTAAAGTGACTTTAGAACCAATATTGAATGACTTATGAATTGTGGGGCACTGTCTCATTTTCGGCAATGTGGGGCACTGTCCTAATTTTACTTTATTTGCAAATATTGTAACTGTCTGTTACAGCCATACTTTGGGATACAAAGTCCGTTCGCACTCTATATGCAATACATTGTCTAGTACAATAGCTACATATTTTACATCGTCTACAATAGAAGAGCTATTTTATATAACACACACATGTTTTGTAGGAACGCAATATAATAGCCTAGCATTTCTTGTAATTTGCCGTTACTTTCGTTATATTAAAATATATTTGGCTTGAGGTAAGGGTTTCCTGCATTCACTTGATTATTACAGTTTTATACACTTGTATATTCTTGCGGACTAGTTATGTATATCGGACGAGTACAAAGCAATAAAGTGCTTTTTTAACCGAACCCCGCGGAAATGATTATTTTTTTTTTACTTTGAATAATTTAAACTATATAACGAATAACTTAATGCACTGTGACTGAATATGAAATAATCGGTCCAAATGGTGTTAAAAGCTTTTTTAATGACATATAAAATATTTTATTGTTTTCATTATGCAGTTAATTAATTGGATATATAAGAAAAGTTATCTTAAATTGCGGTGTTAGCTTCTACCATAAAAATAAAACTAATTGTTTTCAGGATTCATTATGCATAAATTATTTCTATATTTACTTGTTGGCCACACACAAATACATAAGTATTTCTTTAAATATTGATTTTACTTATATGCAATTAATTTAATTAGTATGTATGAAAAGCGAACGTTTTTCATATTGCTACAGTCAGGAAAAAAAAGTTAGAAACAAAAAAAATGTAAATAATTTTTTTTAATTTCTTGCCAGATAAAAAGTGTAGAACTACTTTTTCCAGCTTATGAAATTAATGTTACTGCATATATTTTTAACGAACAGGATTAAATTTAGCAAATGAAGAGAAATACACTGCACAAAGTAAAAAAAAGTTCGCAAGTACGATGAAACTGCACAAATGTTGAATTTTTTGTTTCAATTCATTTGGCTTATACTTTCAATTTCAATGAAGAAAACCTAAAGCTGTAGACCAATAGATACAAACATTTCAACAAGATTGCAAGATTGGTACATATGTATGTAGTAGCAAAAGCGTTCAAGCACACGCACAAGCACCGCACTCCGTTCAAACATCTTACTATTCGAGTTTCACCATTGCAGTTTCGAAATGAATGGTTGTTGTTGCAAATTTCTAATACATTTTAAAAAATGATTTATGAATAGGATTTCCCAATTTAGTGTAATTAACAATTAAAAAAAGTTATAATTACAAGCACACATATATCGTTGTCGCAAATAGGAACTCCATAAAAAATGATACAAATTTTTTTTCTGTACTTAGATATATCATTGCGTCATACTTTAAAAAGCAAAGTAACATCCTTCCAATAGAAGAAAAGGTATGCGATAAATTTAAACAATTTTTGTCATCTCAGTGAGAAAATTAAACGAAAAAAAATTTTTACTGCAGAACTGCTCGTGTGTTGGCAAGTGAAGAACGCTCAACTGACAGAAAGTTTTCCGAATTAAAGAAAAATGGGTTATACACATTTATATGCATATGTACAAACATAGATTCGAAAATAAAACATCTAATGCAATGAAGTAATGGTATTGCTTTTGTTTACGCCAACATCTTCTATTTCTTTCTAACTGCCCACTTGTTGCATGTTATTATGACGGATAGATAGATTAGTAATAAAGTTATCAAATTACTATCTCCTACTGCAGGAGTAAGTTCGTCATTTTCTTTTATATAATCTTCTTAATTGCAGTATTAGAAAGTGGCAACTGGTCATAAAATAAATAACAGCAGAATATTAAATGTACATATGTGCGCACATTTTCCATTAAGGCTATAATAAGTACTCCCAATTAAATAATGATAATATTATTCGCACAGGGAAGAACATTTTTCCTTGTACTAGAAACCTCTGACTAGACGTATATACAAAAATAGAAAAAGTAAAACAAACAATAAAGTTGTGGGTGATGTGGTAAGTGTTTGTCACTTACATGGGACTAATGATTTCCATTTTGACATCTTTTATAATAGTTTGCTTTTGATAGGCTTAATAAGTTTGCCTGGTATTTTTTCAAGTGACACACCTCTACAAAAAAAATTCAATCAGTTCTACTAGCTCTCAATTCACAATACACACACACACACACACACACACATATATATATATATATATATATATATATATATATATATATATATATTCAAAAATCGGATTCGGTGTATGTATACTGGTGATTTGTTTGTGGCTTTCTTCGGGTAATATTGTAATTAAAGTGTTACATGTTGTATTTTATATTGATTGAATGAGTAACAATAATGAAACAAAGAAAATTTATGTAAATAAACAACATAAATAAATAGTGAGCGACTACTACGTGAACACATGCGATATCAAAGACTGACTTAGTTGTGTCGGTATGAAAAAAACTTTGGAAAAGCGCTATTAAAGCATGTTTCCTGCTTGAAATATAAATTAGAGATACACCAAATAAAAACGAATTTACAATCTAATTGATCATGCAGAACTTGAATTAAAAAATTTCAAGAAATGAAGGAAAAGCTGAATACACATAAAACCAAAATCGCATTAAAAATATCTGTGGGTATGAATGCGCGTACACAAGTATGTTTGGTTATGTAGATACGCGTTACATAGGGGGGATGGGAAGTATAACGAATAAAGTTTAAATATCGCTTAAATGATTTTAACGTTAAAGTTGCATAGCTCTGTTTTCGTTACACTCTGTTAACATGAAAAGGGAGTCGGTTTAAAAGACATTCAAATAATTTTTCGATATTGAAAAAAGGTATATGAGTCATATGAAGTTCAAATGTACTTTTAACCATTATTAATAGTTTATCAAATAGTTCAAATAACAATGACTAAAAACAAAGTTCCTACATTAGTCCCTACAAAAATTTATGTGTGCTCGTTAACAACGTTATTATTATTTACAGTATAATTATATAAATTTTATGATTGTTAATGAAAACATTTTAAAATTGAAATAATCGCTGAACTAAGAAATTTAGCATAAGGAAGCCATATTTATACTAGTAAATGTTAGTTGCACGAAAAAGTTGATGAGCGGACACATTTTAATAGAATTGGATTTATTTATTTTATGAAATAAAATTTTAAATTTAATTTAACACATCTTTTAAGTTTTTAGAAAAAAGTTGATCAAGGAATCCGAACCTATTATTACAACTCAGCACTCTCAGAGATTACATTTGTGAGATGATAAAAAAAATTATGCAGATTAAAATATTAGGGTAATATCGTCATATCAATTGCATACAATTATTCTGTCTAGAAAAGCCAATTTTTTCAATAAAAAAACTGTGTTTAATTGGCCTGTATTCAATTTTCTCTTAAGCAAACGGGGTATAAAATCTATCTGCAAAGGTAAAATGTGCACAATTAACCGTATTCATTTTCTATGAACGAATACAGAAATTCTAGAAATAAAACAAATATTATTATCAGATTGGAATAACATAAGCTAATCTAAAAATGCATTTAATAAGTCTCAAAAAAAAAAAAAAAAATAGAAATAATTTTTGGCCATGTATTTTGTCTAATATTTTCAACATTTCAAATGACGCATATAATAAATAAATAGAATCACAGAACAAATATAAATAAAAGAACTAATTAAAATTTTGTTTGGTTTCGTCATGCGAGTAATTAAATTTATTTTTCTGCCCATCACCCCCTACCAATCATTTTATTGCTATATTTGTCCTTTTGCATTTCCGAGATTCCGTAGTGTACACGTTCCACAAACAGCTCGCAACTAAAATCAAATAGTTTAATTTTTATTACAAATACCTTTTATTAAGCGCATTTTGCTCATAAAAATATGGCAGACAAAATCATAAAATCTATAATCGACTGCAGTGAATCCCACGCGTGCGTCTGTCTATTATGATACTTGCGCTAGTGCAACTAAGTTTATACACACATACATATGTATGTATGTACACGTTTATGCGTATGAACATGCATGCACAAATTTGTCCAAATAACTTAAAAACCTTAATAAAGAGATTTTTATTTAAAATTTTTACTCCCGGAACTGGAATATATTTGTTTGAAAACAGAAAACCTTTAAAATGTGATGTGTGCTAGGTTCTGCGATAAGACGCCCTCCCTTTCTCATCAAGTAACCCCAAATTTTTTTAAAAAAAAGAAATAAATTTATTGTTTCAACATTTTTATTTTACATATTAGTGGTTTACACCACATGTTTTTTAGCATGATGAGTAACAAAACGGAAACGAAAAGATTATGTATGAATTTGGCATGCGTAAACTCTATAAAATATTGTTCGTTCTACAGAGTTTAAGCAAAACTATGGACTAAATATTTGCAATAATGATCGGACAATATTTCTTTCCTTTGCTTTGTATGGGTTTGCTTGAGTTTAGTATGAATGCAATTCATTTGTGCTCGCACTAGCGTATGTATCAGTATGTTCATACATGATTCTTAAACAATTTCTGGAAATGTGACACTACACCGTGAGAACAATTTTGTTGTAATCTATCCCTCATTGTGCTTGTTCACGCTTTGTAGTTTGGTTCAGTCATTTGTCTAAAATGCTAGTTTTTTCACTCTTAAATTGTATTATCTGATCCTGTTTTAACTAAATCTTACGCATACAGTCGGCATTAATGAAATTTCGTAAAATGGTATGATATTACATGAATGTGTTTTAACAATACATTTTAATAAAGAAAATTAAAATCAAGTCACTTGCAGTTAATTAATTTTAACAAACATTTAACAATATTACTTTACTATCCTGTACTACAGTTGTTAAATTAACTGCCGAAATATGTATGATCACAGCAATTTTGAGAATAAAATACAGACATATGCATACATATGCATATACTTCCTTAAAGTTAGTGTTTTAAAAATTTATAAAAAATATTCAATCTATAATAAATAAATACACAAACGTGTATATTTAACAACAAGAGCGGGATAGAATATGAAAGTTATCGTCTAAAATTTTCTTTAATTCATTTGGGAATTGGAATTAAAAACAAACTAAATGCATCTAAAGCTATGTCATTTTGGATTTAATCACTACTTTTTATACACTTTTTCCAATACTTTTTATTAGTTTTCATACTCAAATAATGGACGAACTGTACAGATTTTTAGAAATTATTATTGTTGAATCAGATAATGCAACAATATAAAAAAAAAAATTTTTTGATAAGGACAGCAATTAATTTTTGAATTAAATATTAATTTTTATCGATGGAGATCTGTATTAGAAATTAAATTTTCTCTTTAGAGGTTTTAAGTTTAAGTGCTGATTTATTCGACTTGGTCGGTTCTCTTTGTTAGGAACAAGAAATTACCTGGAAAGAAATTTTGTTATTGGCATTGCGTGAGAAAAAAATTAAGCTTATAAAAATAAGATCAAATCACTCTCTTGGTTTTGAGCAAATGTAAGATTGCCGTTACGTGAAGAGAAAATGAAGATGCATGGAATTAGAAAATAAAATAATAAATGTCGAGAGTAATTATTATTTGGTTCTTGAAACCAAATAAAAACTACCTGATTTTTAAAAACAAACTTGGTTTCCACATGAACATACACATATGGATGAGTGTGCGTGCCTACTCGTAGATGGAAGAATGTGTGAATTTAAATATGAAAATAGAATACATATTATTGAATACAGTTGCTTGTTTATTTATTAAGACCCAAATCGCGGTCCTCAGCTCATTTAATATGTGTGTGTATCATCAAAAATTATAGGTGTTGAGGGTTCTAATACAAAAATACTATACATAGCGTTGCAATCGTTAATGCATTTTCTATGGCGTTTGCATATGGATGTGTATGCAGCACATATGAATAGCTGATCTTTGATTTCAGTTATTTTGGAGTCAGTTGTTTTCGGCTCCAATTTTCGATTTCTCACTTTGGAATTAAAGTGTATTAAAAATTGGAAACAACCATGCAGTCAACAGACTACTATAAGAAAAATATAAATCACTTGTTTACTTCCGCAGACCTTATATTAGTTGACCTTGAGTAATTGTGTTTATCAGCTGTTATATAATTAACGTGTACAAGTAGTATTGGAAATTTGCTTAGGAGTAACAAACAGCATTTTTGCTCTTAAGCACATCTTTCATCCACTTGTGGAGGTGTTAACATTTTCCCATGTAAAATGTAGAGTGAAAAATACATCTTATGTACTTAATTTCTTTAGGTAAAAATATACTGAGAAGTAAAAATGTTATAAAAATTTCTTTTTCAATTTTCAAATTTTTTTAAATATTAATTTGATTATGATATGATCTTGAGATACATTTTTGGCACGTAAAGTTTTTTTTTGCATAGTCTTGATCAAATTTGCAGAGCTGTTAAAAATACATACATATGTATACGTATTTGGTTTATGCAAATTACGCTGCTCTACCAACAGTTTGTTTTAAGATTTTTTTAAAAATTTTAAAGTGTTTTATTTAAATAAAAAAATTGGAATATTTATATGTTCAAAATGATTATACATATATTAAGTACAAATAAATCTGCAACTTCAACTGCGTTTCTGATGCTGTGGCATTCTTAATAAAGGGAAACCCTTCAGTACATAGAAAAAACAATCTATTAAATATGGTTAAAGATATTCAAATAACTCGATTTTGGATAAAATACGTTAGGCCTATACATATCCGTGTATAAATTTTTAGGTCCAAAATGTACATTCAAACACATGTACATATGTATGTACATACATATGTGTTTATACCCTTATTCATACGGCGTTGTGTGCAGAATATATTTTTATTTTACGAAAAGTAAATAACTTGGAAGTCTATCTGGGTAGTTATATATTGTTGTATTAATGAGAAGTGAGTTTGGTACACAAAAAGGTCAATAAACAGCTTTTACACGGGAATTTGTTTAGCAAATCTTTTCTAAACTAAAATTATTTCCAAGTAATTCTCGTGTGACTACAGAGGGTTGGCAACAGTGAACAAAATGTTAATTTAATTTTAACGCAAAAGTGATGCCAGATATTTTTTCAAAGTAGCAATCTTCATTCCATTATAAAATGTGTATGTGGGGCACGAGGAACATCGCATGGTTCTGCAGAAAATATATTAATTATTACTATTGGGGAGTAAAAAAGAAGAAATTATTACTGCGCTATTTAGAATTGAGAAAAAGTTTGCTAGAGTGCAATGATGACGAAGAAATTATTTAAGCTCATTGCACGTAAACAATTTGTATTATACGTATTTTGGATGTATATGTATGTATGTTTTTGTATTGGCAAATTTCTTAATGATGGGATACACTTTTTAACAGATCTATTTCCTTTTCTTAGCGATGATACCAATATAATCCAGAGATGTTAAGTGAAACAAAAACAGAAAAGATCATCTTGTAAAGTTGTTAATATATTGGGAAATTGATGAAGGGTGTTGATATGTGTAAAAAAACTAAAGGGGTGTACACCTGCAATATATATAATATCAGCTTATTTTAATTATAATTGTGTAACGAATTATATTACTCTTATAAAAGAATTGTACTCTTATAAAAGATTTCGAAATTATACAGCAATATGAAAATAATTGGAATGCCCTATTAAAGTAAAAACTATCCTTTTATAGGTATAAGTGAGTAAATATAATAAATGTTAATATAGATATGAATTCTTATGCACAGATTTCCTCATGTATAAATTTGGAATAAGACATAAGATAGTGCAATAGTACGTTATTAAAATCAAAAAATATAAAGTCTGGCAGCTTTCTGCTAAACTATAAAATGAGAGAAATACAAAATGTTAAAAAATGTTATTTACATTAATTTTTCATTAAAGTGTCTCAGTTGCTTTACGCCGGTCGTGAGATCAACGTGTGACATCATCGCGCTGAGGATTGTACATACAAAAAAAAAAAGAGTTATTGAGTTAATACATATATATGGATATATGTATGCATGTATTTGTTTAACTACAATTCTTATGAATTATAAATAATAAAAAAACAGATATGTGAATACATACATATACAAAAATATGTATTTTTTACCTGAAAAAAATTATTTGGAAAGAATTAAATTGTGTTGCGGAAAGTGATTATTCAAGAAATATCTTCTTACGTTTGCACATACATATCCATTAACTACATAACTCATTACCTTTTATTAAAAAAGAATACGAATGTCATTGTTTGTATTCATACAAGTTTGTTTGAAAATAAAGAGTTTCCCAAACGTGGCTATTTATATGTATGTATACGTACATATGTACGATTAATATTTATAAGTGATTATTTGAGGTGCTGAAAAATATTTTTTCAATTTGTAGGAATTATTGACCTTGAGTGTGCTTTAAAAATTTACATAAATTGTTATTGGACATATGTAAGTAAAACATTTTTTTAAATTGCTTGCAATGTAGGTAGGTATGAACATACATATGTATGTGTGTATATACTTATATATATATGTACATATGTGTCTGTATATAAATACCCTTCACCAAATTTCTTCTTAGAACATATTTAGTGATTTAGCTTCAAATATTTATAAAGTTTCATCAATATTGTAAGCCACATACATATAAACCCTTCTTTATAAAGTTATGTGATACGATTTCAGGTGGAGTTAAATTTATTGGGCGCGAACTTCTGTTCAATTATATTAATCCGATCTACTCGTTTAATTCATGCTGTCACTAACTTTGAGCAAAATAAGCATTCAGTACGGTAAAATCTCTTTGTTTGCAAATTGTTTTTTATTACAAAAATTTAATTATTTATTTGTGTACTTCTATTAAAAAAAAATCAAAAGTTCATACATAACAATTTAATATGCGTGAAAGCGAATAGTTGGTTATACGTACATATATACAGGGAATTCGGTGTGAAGGTATACTATTTTTTTTAAGATTTTTGATAAAATGAAAGGTAATGAATCTTATTTTGGGAAATGTTTTATTTTAATGTTGGCAATTATGTATGGAATACAATATCGCATAAGTGCGAGCTCTTTTGAGGACATTTTTCATTATATTCTTGCACATTTTACAAGCTTTCATTAATTTCATCACGAATATTTTGTTCAAGTAGCTCATGGGGTTCTGCTTTTTTTTGCATAAAATTTGGTTTTCAGACATCCCCACGAAAAACAGTAGGGAGCAGTAAAAAATGCGACCATGGATGTTTTGTAGTAAATCCGTTGTAATCCTGTTATATGCACCTTTCCACCGTCAATACCAAAGCATGTAGTGGTGGCGTTAAAAAGTTTTAATCTTATCACGATACCGCTCCTCATTTATAAGTACCGTTGCGCTATTTTCAGCTGCAAATTGTACAACAGACTGATGATTTATTATTCTGTTTATTCGCATATCCATTCAAATGGAAATGTGTTTCGTCATTCATTATCATTTTCTCATGAGCGAGCTGTTTTAACAATTAAAACTCGTGGGCTTATCGATAATTTTTTGATAATTAATTTTATTCTGGAATTTTGATGATTACATCTAAAAATAACACTTCTATATGTGAAACTAGTTTTATTTTTTAAGTTAAATGTAATTTTTATATGCAATATTTGTAATATTTTAATTTTTGTTAAATTTAATATATAGCGGTAGCAAAATATTGAAAATAAAAATAAAAAAAATTTTTATAAAAACATTCCTAAATCTAAAAAATTTTAAATATATATGTATGCATAATTTACAATTTATTAAAAAAGTCATACAGCTGGCAATTATAGTATACTCCTAAAGTACATGAAGTTGCAACGCAACGAACGAATGAAAAAAATAAAATTGATAATGTATGCAACCGTGCAAAGAATTAAATGGTATTCAAAACAGTTCAGTGGGAAACCGGTTCACTGCCGAATTCATTGATTCGTTCGGAATAAGTAAAGGTCATGCAACTTAAGTATTAAAGAGATACTTTTATATTACTTACCAAAATAATAAACTGGAATGGTTTCTTTAATATTCAACAAAACTTTTTTATAAAAATAATGTTTAGTGCTTTTATATCGGCTGACTAATTTTTATAAATTCTCTATAATCGAATAACCGATAAATATGTTTTGCTTCCGATGTTCTCCATATACAACTTTTAAAAATTTTATGGACATATTTTAGGGTACTGTTGATGAAGTTACATATCTTTCATACCATAGTATTGCCACTTCAAAAGTTAAAACCAAAATGATATGAATCTAGTTTATGCTATACCGGGTATCTGCAAATATACACCATATACATGTAAATATATAAATATGTACATATAATTTGCATACTCAATTTCATATTAATTTCTCGTGGTTGTTGGGAAAACTGCTCATTTTGCATTTAATTGTAATTATTCAGTTTTTATATTATTCATATATGCATATGTATATGCATATATATATATATGCAACTGTGTATAAGCGTACTCATATAAATATGTATACACACCTGTGGAGGCTTTTGTGATTTTTATTTTTATACTAAATTTTGACGGTTGCTGCCGTGATTGCAGTAGGAAATGTAATCTTTTTTGTTAATCCTCCACTTATATAAAAGAATAAGTGTAAAGTTAATTACGATTTCTAAACCAGGCTTTACTAGTTCTACTCTTCAATAATTTATATCGTTGTAGAGTATTTACTGTGAACGTTGCAAAAAATATTTAGGCTAATGCAAACATACAAAAATGCTCAAATACATACATATGTGCATACTTAAATATGTGTATATATGTATGGATGTGTATCATATCACGTATAAATCATAAGAAGATTTAAGTTTAGTATTTAATGACACCATTAGAGGGGCAAAAACATTATCTTAAAATACATATATTCGATATATAAATAGATGCATATACATATGTATATACATATTCATATACATATATTCAAAAACCTGACAACGTACTTGTTTCACTCATATTGAAAACTATTACTATTTTTTCAGTTAACTACTTTAGAAATTGCGTGTTTTCCCCCTCTTTTCCTCATGCGGATCGTTGTACATCACGAACGTATACATATTTAACGTAATTGTTATACTTGTATAAGTGATTGAAAAAACATTTAAAATTTTTTTTGGTAAGCCACATAATTGGTTTGCGCTCTACAAGCTGTGATCCGAGGAAAACGTAGTAGCCCTTGCAATTTATATATTTTGGGGATTGATCTAACACATCCTGTCGGGCATATTTTCTATATAAACAATACAAAAACATCGCATTTCAGGTTTTTTGTGGTGTGCTGTGGTGTAAAGTGAGACTTTATTAAAGTGATTTATGTGGATATTGTACAAATATTAGAGATTTTTTAAATTTTCCCAGAATGTACTTCTTTCGTCCGTATCCTAGTAGGTTGGATCACCTGAGGAAGAATGTTTTTCGATGCAGTGAGTAAGAATTTCTATACCAAATTCTTACAATGTCATTAAAAAAAAATGTTACATTTTGTAATATTTATCGATATAATTTCATACACACATTAGCAATATAAATACATATTTGAATATAAATATGTATGTAAAAAAACGTAACACAGCCACAATTATTCATTTTCATCATTTTCTTAAGAGGTCACTTTTACATTGGTTGTAAACTGTATTGTATTTTGAACTGTAAAATGTTTTTTTTTTGTGAAAAGAAAAAACCCAATTACGATTTTCTTTAATAGAAAAACGTACATTGAGGTAGATATAATAATATTTCATGCACATACACATATATTTGTCAAACACAAGTTATTTAAACTTTTTTATTTACTTTCTTTTTCCTATTTAGTACTTTCTTACATCGCAATAAACATTCCCTTCAAGGAGCATAGGCATGAAAATATATGCATATGTATAGATCTAATGTATCTTTAATTTTAAGTGATTGGACCAGCCGAGCAAATTTGAAAGTTTCACACTGAAGCAAAAATTTACTTAAGGTAAAAAAAATGGCTTTAAGAAATCGATGATACCATCAATGCTATAAATTTGTCTGGTTAGTAATAACAAAATATATGTATGGAATGCTTATTATTTAAAAGGAAAATGTACCTTTGTATGTACCTAGGTACATGCACATATGCACATATATCATCTGGATATAGAAAAGGTTAAAAGCTGATTTATTACCTAATTTATACATGCACGAGTGCATTCAAATTTCAATTTGTACTGAAGATAGAAAAATGCAATTAAAAATATGATCATAATTATGTCTATTTTGTTTAGTTCAAGATTACATTCATGTCAACAATCTACTGGTAATTTAATTATCAAGGCTTTTTTACTACACATGTTGGAAGATGTTGAATTTTAAACAAACATTTTTAAATATCAAATGCTACGTAGAGGTGCACACAATTCTCTAAGTAAGAAATTTAAAACAACATTTAAGCTAAAAATTTATTAACAAATATTCACATATATATATATTATATATATATATATATATTTTGCATTCAGGAGTGCCAGATGATTTCGTAAAAAAACTGAAATGTGAAAAAAAATTCCGGGATTGAGAATACCCAATTTAAACGCAGTAAAATATAATTTAGATTAAAATTTAAAATAACGTTTAAAATAAATAAATCAATGAGAGGTAACTTTTTACAAATAAAATGTATTTAATTACTTTATTTGTGGGATTGTCGTTATTCTACAGTGTTTTGCTTTTATTACAAAATGCACCAGAACTCGGAAAAAATTTATTTTGACTTAAAAATACATTGAATTTGACAGATGGCTCCTATAGGCATTTAACCGCATGCTAAATGCAGAATAACTAGATATTACCATTAATCGGGAAGTTTAGTTTAATATGTTGTACTCTGGAGTAGATTATAGGTAGTCGAAAAAATCTATCCGTATTTTGTCAATAGATGTAGTTGCAGTCGTTATTCTCCAGTGCCACCAGTCACATTGCGTCATACCATATAGTGTTGCAAAGGAGAGATTCTAAGCTCCATTTAACAAAAAAAAAAAAAAAATTTGTAAAAATGAAGAAATTGAAGAAATTCGCTATATTTTGAAAATTTTGTATAAAAAAGAGAAGAATGCCACGCAAGCCACCAATGAAATTTGTGAAGTTTACGGAGACGATGTTGTATCAGTTCGCGTAGTACAACAATGGACCGTCACATAAGCAGCCATGACATCGCTAAGGAACTTATCATTCATCATCAAACGCTTTCGAACTATTTAAAAAAGGATGGCTATATAAAGAAGCTCTATGTTTGGCTATCAAATGAATTATCTGTGAAAAATTTAATGGGCCGAATTAGCATCTACGATTCTTTGCTGAAACGAAATGAAATCGACGCATTTCTGATAGGAATGGTAACAACAGACCAAAAGTTGATCAAGTACGACAATAATGTGCGAAAAAGATCATGGTCCAAGCTTGGTGAATCTCAACAAATAGTCGCAAAGCCAAAATTGACGCCTCGAAAAGTTATGCTTAGTGTTTGGGGGATTGGAATGAAATCATCCACTATGAGGTGCTCCAGTCTGGTCGCAAGATTAATTCTACATTTTACTGTCAACAACTGGTAGCAGTGAAGCTAGCAAAAGAAAAAAAATGGCAGCAACTGGACAACGCTAGACCACACACATCTTTGATGGCTCGACAAAAACTGGTAGAGTTTGGCTGGGAAGTTTTGATGCATCCACCATATAGCCCTGACCTTGCACCATCGGGATACCATTAGTTTCGGTCAATGTAGAATCCCTTTAATGGAGTGAAGTTGGGTTTAAGAGAAACCTATGAAAATTACTTGTCGCAGTTTTGTGCCTAGAAACCAGAAGAGTTTTACGCCGATGGTAAAAAAATCGTTGTCCAAAATGGTGTATATTTTGTTCATTAAAGTTTTCGCTATAAATATAAAAAAAAATTTTAAGTTTGAATAGAAATACGAAAAGACTTTTTCGACTAACATAATTATATTTTTCATAATTATTTTTTCTTTAATTTTTAAAGTTGAAAAACAGTTTTGGATACAACTGTTTTTAGCAGACGAAAAAGGCAGTATGGTTGTTTATAAAAATTATTTTGATAAATTTTTTCATTTTTGCAAGTTTTAACTTTTTAATTATATTTTTTAAAATACTGCTAATGATAATTTTTAATATGTTCTTCCTAAAGAAGGTATGCAAATTACAACAAAAAGTTTTAAAATACAGACAGATTTTTATACAAGAATCTAAAGCTAGTTTAAATGGGAGATCGAGGAAATATTAAGCACATCAAATATACTTCTATTCTATTGACATTTGTTAGTTAAAAGTTAAATTGTTATAATATTATATATAGAAAGCTGGACAAAATGTTAATAGAAATTTTGTAATCTTAAGTTTATTAAAACTGATTTATTTTACACATTCAACTTCATAACAAGGTTTTATAAAAAATTAAAGTAATTAAAAATTAAATTCAAAGTTACGATTCCGGAAGGGAAATAGGAAGAGAATAATTAATGTTTTTTCGATACAAAACAACAGTGAGAATCCTTTGTTTGTTTGTTTGTTGGGTGTATAACAATTTCTTAAAATTAAAAAGCTACAAAACCCTGATTTACATGCTATGTAGCTATATGTGATCGCTTCCATGACTGGCTGTTAAGAAAACGAGAAACTCTTTTTAAACTAAAATTAAAGAACTGCTTATAAAGCACGAATAACAAAAATCATTAAAAGTTTAACAAATACGAATTTGTATTAACATTGCATGACAGACAAACGCACATCAAAATGAAAAAAACTGGTTTATTTGAAATCTCAATTCGAAGAATATAAACTGAAACAACTAAGCAACTTGTACAAAGTGTGTGAATGTCTGAGAAGGCCGTCTCTCAGAAGCAAATCTTTTAAGTTATTTTAAAGACAAAAGTGGTTCTATAGTTACCTTCAGAATAAAACTTCTTCGATATTTAAGTTAGTAGAACAAACAACGGCTTTTAAACTTACTACAAGCAAAGGAATTTAGACTTCATCTTTTAACTTCATTTTGTATCATTCAGATTAGAATTTCTAGCAGCTCTGCTAACTAGATACGTATATATAGAGCCAACAATGCTTACACACATTTCTGTATGTACTTGCATGTGTATCAACGTAAATATCTATACGCGTATTGTACGAAAAAGGAGATGACCAACAGTAATCCCAGTGCGAAATTTTTAAAATAGAATGTGTGGTACTGCCTTTTTTATTTTCGATATGTCGTATAAAGATATAAAGATTTTACACAGAATCGGTAAATAATAAAAAAGTTCTTATTTTAAAGTAAGCACGGATTTTCCTGGCGAATCAGCATTAATTTTATTATAATTTTCGGATACACCTCGATGTATCAGATTGATAAACATATACTGAGTGCGTGTTGATATAAATATTATAAATATAAAGAAAATTGTTTTTCTGATCTAAAGCTAATAATACATATTTTATGTTATTTCTGTATTGGATTTGCTTAAATTATTATTGTAGTAGATTTTGCCAAATAATATTTTAAACCAAAAACAACATAATAAATTAATTTGTTCATATACGAATACACATTTGTTTTTGTCACAAAACAGCAAAGCCGATCACAAAAACGCATTAGTGTGAGAATGTGAGAATTATGAACTTAGAGCATATCTTAAAATAAAGTGCAACATTTTGATGCATTCGTATGCGCATACATACTTGCATTTACATATATCGGGTTTCTCATTAAATGCCTAGACACTTAAAACTTAAATAAAATCAAATAATCGTTTATTTTTTATTTTGAAAAATTAAGCTACTAGTTCATTTTTTGAAAACAATTTCACGCAAATGACAGCTACGGAGGAACTTAATATAGTGCATACGATCCCTCAAATTTTGAAGCAGTTTTTCGCAGAAAGCGGGTTGCAGTTCAGCGATTACACGTTCAATATTCAATTCCAATGTATTAGTTGTTTGTGGATGGTTGGCATAAGCGAACGGCTTCATATAACATAACCACATCAAATATAATTCAATAGCGTTAGATCACAAGCTGTCCGCGTTGAACTCACTGCTTCATAACATGAAATTAATGAGTCGTTGAATTTTCCAAGTAAGATATCCGTTGTGTCGCAAACTGTATATGAAGTTTACTGTCTTTTTGAAAGGTGTCATTGAAACCATTTTCATCAATTTTTGGAAAAACCATAATTGTTTAGCGGCAACATCGGTCCTTAAAAAAACTTTGATTTTTTAATATTTTCTCTTGCTCTATATTAAAAGTAACAAAAACAAAAAATTTTCTCTTTTTAAATCTCTCAGCTTATTTGATGAAAGAAAACTTTGATTGTGGTACTACCGTTATATTTAAAAATATAATACATTTACTTCCTAGTTTGATATTCTCTGCCCAGGTTTCCACGTTTTTAGTATATTTTAGGAGGTTGACAGTAATAACCCAAGATTATCAGCGCAAAAAATAACTAATGAGGTTGCCATTGGTATTAGGAAGATGTGTAGTGTATCAACAGTTCGGTGTGTTTTAGGTTCCTATGAGTTTCATGGTCTAAAAATAAAAGTTTAATATATAATATAAAATAAGTGAATTAGTACTTCTCAAATAGGAATAATTTTTAACAAACTTGTTTTTTAAATTAAAAAAAAACAAAATTAGTTTTAGAGTTACAGCGATTTTAATATATGTATGTATATATTTTGCCTACAACAAATAAGCTGACAACCACTGCATACCGAAATGCATTAACGCTAACCTTATTTCCTGATTCGTTTTTGAAGACATATGGGCCGATTACACCACCAACATAAAGAGCACTCCAGACAGTCACTTTTAATAAATGCAATGATGTCTCGTATACTTCATGTCGATTACTTTTGTTCCAAATGCGAATTTTTTGCCTATTAACAAAGATATTGAACTAAAAGTGGGCTTCATCCGAAAACCCAATTTCGGGTTTTCTACGTTTTGATAACACTCATTATTTTTTTTTATTAACTTTTACAATTCGTAAATGTTGTTCTGCTGCATATTGCTCCATTATAAAACTAGAATTAACCCTGGCAAAAAAAATTTGTCTAAAGTATCTGTCACAACCCCATTGAAAAACGTTTGCACATCCCATAGATGCATATCCTTTACATACGTGTGGCCGTTCAGACTACGTGATTTGACTAAATAAGAAGTTCTGAGAATTAAATTAAAAATATAATTTAAAAGTAAAAATGCAACAAGAATAATTCGTAATGTCGAATTCTCAAAGCCAATTATCATCATGCTAACATTACAACACTTGTAGATTTCTAAGTCCGTCAGTCATGCGCTTATAATAAAAATATGGACTTGCTTTATTTTTAACATGTACGTAACCATAAATGGGCATGCGTATGTAAATACTCGTAAATAAGTATATGGATGTACATGCAACTACTTCCGTACGGACGAAAACAAGTTGTGAACTTCAAGGAGAACTACTTAACAAAACGAAGCCTTAGCTTATTTTAAATAATGTGTAACGATGTATTGTGAGAGGATTAACACGCTATCCTAAATCAGTTTGCCAAGCTCTGCTCATGTAGTAGGATACCTATTTTGCTTGCCGCGCTTTAAACAATGTCACATAAGTATCTGTTGTGTGGTAATTAATTTAGTAGAAGAAGTAAATAAGTATGCGAATGAAATATTATTCACTTTCTGTGTAAAATTTTTAATTAATTTCTGTTAAAAATGATCAAGAAATATTTGACATTTACTTATGTACATATTTTAAATTCGAAATAGCAGCCAATTTTTAATAGATTTTAGTTTTATAGTTGCATGCCAATGTTATTTAACGGCTAGTGCAGTCTATGTAAGTGCACAAGTATGTAGATGCAGAGGACAAAAGAAATGTTATATTTATTTTGTTTATTTGCTTACTATTTAATATAGTAATTAATTTACAGCAAAACAATACTTTACCACTTACATACATAATCGATATTCTGTAAAGAATTTTTTTTTATGCTTCGGGTGAAAGTAGTACTACATCTAGAGCCGTGTACCCAGATCCTGAACGAATCCTTTTACTGATTGAAGTGAGCTAGCGATTTTACTGACCGTCATCTGCTCTTTACTGATCTTGTGTTTTTAATCTCTTTTTCATTCGTTCGCAGTAGTTTTGTTTGCGATGTCACATGCATGCAAACATACTTACATATATACGTAAATAAATGCACATGTATGTACATACTTTTGTATGGATATAGATACAATTTTTTAAATACACACATGCATACACACATATTATTAGTGAATAAATAACCAACTGTTGGATATCATTGTATAGCACTTAAAAATATTTTTAAATGTACAATTTTTATATTCTGATTCGGAAATAAAAATAAAGAAGTAAATATTTCATGAAGGAGGTTCTCATACGAGCACTGTTCGAATTGCTCTTTTCGGCGATGGAAAGCGACTGAATGAATTGAACGAACGAATCGGATAATTAAACAAAAATGAATGCTCACTAAAATTAACGACTTCACGCAGCTCTAATTACAACCATATGTATGTATACATATATGTATGAAATTCTAACTATACCAGCAAAGCTAACTAGATTATTAATTAAAATTTTTAAAAGAGCATAGTGTTATGCATGTGTATAAAGACGAGTGTATGGCCGTATTTATATACATCCATACCTATGTATATTTTTTCTTGACAATTTCATCTTGCAAAATGGTACGTTTCCCTATTGCAGGTAGTAATAAAAGCTCTTAATAACAATTCTTATTGCAACTGCTTCCGTTCTCCTGGAATTCATCCTTAAGTTGAATTCCAAACATGAAAATTTAGTAAAATGCTAAAAACTTGACTAAAAGTAAAAGTGATTCCCGATTTGATGTCACCTTTTAGTGGAAATCCAAATTTTTTTAAGCTTTACTTACCTTTATATTACTTTTTCTAGTTGATTTTTTGCCTTAGAATTCGAGTATATTTCTTATGTATTTGCCAGTAACTAAAAAACACAAAAAGTTGCGATTTTTGTAAAGGAGAAACGAAATACCAATAACCCTTAACAAAAGCATTGAAATCGATAAGATTTTGCACATGTTTACACACACATGTTTGTGTAAAGCTTTTAAATGGACGCCCGTATTTTTTCGGTGATAATGTAACATTTAAACGTCCTTATCAAAATCTTATTCACAATTTAATAGCAAATGATTTAAACAATTGCCAGTAAACAACATCAGCAATCATGACTTTAAAACAAGTCAACACTTGCTTTTCATAAGTACTGACTCGAACATACTTACACACACAAATAAGTTATTTAAATGGTAAGTAATTATTTGTATATTAACCCATATGTGTGTATGTACTTTTGGCTAACTAAATGTATTTCTATACGTGTGTACATGATGTCGGTCGGTCCTCTAAGATTCAAACAACTGTAGAAAAATTAAATAATGTCTGATTGTGATATCATAAATAAGGAGAAAAACTCTTACTTTCATAAGATAGCGACCAGAGTTCAGTGAGCTCGTCGTCAGTTATAACAATAGTATTATAGTAGGAGCACAATAGAGGTTGCTGTAAATATCAGTACAAAGATGCAAGCATACAGATTCAAAATTACCATTGTAGTGCATTCACTTCTTTTTACAATAAAATATAAAAACTTGAACAATTTATGGCTGTGGAAGGAGATCTATAAGCATAGCTTGTAAGCAAATGAACTTAATTTTAAATAAAAAAGGAGGAAAAGTTCACTTGGTTAAATGAAAATGTGCACTTGAAATTCTTTTGTATTTTATTTAAAAGCATTTTATTTCAACTTATTTTATTTATTTTATCAACATGAATCTGAAAAGGGAGAAAAAGCGGAAAAAGCATTGACAGATACAATATGATGATGAGATAGCAAGTCTCAGTGTGTCCAAATTGCCGGCTTTACCTGTAAAGTGTTGATAATGAAGGGCATTACTTGAAATACAGTAATATGTATATAAGCAGATAATAAATTTACATACATATGCGTATTAAGTTCCTTGGTTCATACAACTTTATGATATGAACTACTCGTAACTTAGCAGATTTGTAAAACTTCTTGTAAAAAGAAAAATTTCGTAAAAAATTTAGTGCAAAGTTTTTAAACCGATTTTCAAATTTTCTATTCTTTTTATTTAATTTCAAATAAAAACAGCCTTGTGTGGTTATTTGATTAATTTACTGCCTCCATACACATACATATAGTGTAAGTCCATTTATTTTGCATTGACTTTCCTTATTACTTTTTCCCTAGTTAGAAAATTTATTTATTTTTATAAAAATAATATAAATAAGATCCACATACATATATACGAGTACATAAAATTGTTCTGAAAAATTTATTCCTTATCTAAATGATTCGCAGTGTACGTATGCATAGATATTGCATGTAATTGTTAATTGTTTTATTCACAACTGCAACAGAATTAGCGGCAGTTGCTGCTGCAACAACCA
The DNA here is from genome assembly GCA_963402855.1 of Ormia ochracea. NCBI lineage: Eukaryota > Metazoa > Arthropoda > Insecta > Diptera > Tachinidae > Ormia > Ormia ochracea. The sequence goes on from OY727107.1 coordinate 58,968,334, forward strand.
TTAAGAGAAAGAGCTAAAACCAGTTTGTGATTTAATGTAGGCCACTGTACTCGTCGTAAGCGTAGCAAGTAAACACGCTGCACATAAAAGTCAACTCAAAACAGAATGAAAACTGAAAAATTATAATAAATAATAAAAAATCTGTGAAACTCGCAGCCTTTACAAGATTATGCAATTATATTTACAGCATTTTTTTTAAATAATTAAACAATGAGCTGAAACTTGTGGGTTCGCTAAGATGAAAAATTTGAATATGCATGGACATTTTAGGACTGAAATTTTTTTTTAAATTGAATTGTTATTCACAGTTTTTAAAAATATAGTATGTACTAAAATTCAATCTCCATCGTTATCCTTATTACCATCGTTGTTCATGGTGGGAATCTGTTATTTTATTTTATCTACTAATCGTATGAGCTAATAAAGATACTAGATCACTAAATCTAATACTTGAATAGAAAAAATAAATATCAATAAATATTTAAATATTTATTAAATATTTAAATGTATCTAATCATTGTTAAACGTATTTAAAATTTATCATGCGTATATGCGGTTCAATAACTTCTGAAGCGTTTTTATATTGGTCTTTTTCTTATGAGGTTTGATGCCGTTACTTTCGTTTTAACAAAATATTTTTCGATTGACGTAAGGCTTCCCTCGGGCAATAGCACCAAACCCTTCGATAATACGCGTTCAACACAAAATGAACGGTCTTTGAAATCTTTGTTGATATACTCGGAAACTTAATGCACTGAGCTTGTACATCCACACAATGTCCCAAATGTTGTAAAATTCTTTTTGCGATATTTTTACGTTGAATTTTTTGCAATGGAACGAAATATTGGTTGTTAACGATGTTTTTTGTTCTACAAAATTAATCTTTTATGTGTTATTTTTCCAAAAGTTTTATTCAGAAAATTTTGTATGTTATTTCAGTCCTTTTCAAGAACAGTATCTAATGAGTCTTGTGCCTATACTCATAAATACATAAGTGTGTACATATTATTTTGTCTAAGAATAACCAGAATAACACTTTTTAATATGTGATTGTAAACTTGAATATTCAGAGTATAAGCCAATTTTTATACATACCGACAAACATGTGTACATACATACATATCTTAATTTGGAAACCATCCACACCTAAAAATTTTTGTATGAATTTTTTTGTTTTCTTTTCCAATTCTATATTTACAAGTTCCAGTAAAAAAAAGAAAAGAATTTCTAAAAAGAAAAGAATTTCTAAAAAGAAAAGAATTGCTAATTTAGCTTGTAGGAGCATATCTGAATACACAAACTGACTGTTCCTAGCCACTCTATATATTTGTACGCAATGCTATATTATAACAATGATTGTGGCGAAAATAACGCTCAAACCCTGCAGTAACATCAATAAGACTTAAAAAATGTCAAATCATTTTAAAGCAAACAACAACAACTTTGGCAACAACTTTTCTCACTATAATAGTTAATAACCATTTAGCTTTTAGCTTTTTGACAGCAAAAAATTTAACGACACAAGCTGAGTATATAATAGTCATTTTAAATACTGATTACGAACGCTTTCACTTGTAGCGGTATTTAAACATGAAGAAATAATAAAAAATAAATAATTTATAAAAAAACAACTCTAATTGTTCGTAAAATACTTCATTAAAAAAAGTTTTGTGGAGGCTTTGTTAAAAAAAACATTTACCATTTATTTTCTTACTTGCTTTCTATTTACAGTAGCGACAAAAAAGCAATGTTTTCAATAAATGTATACATGGATACATTCATACATCCATTCATACATACACTCATACATACATTCATGTCTCCTTAAAAAGCATTCAAAAGCAAACAAAAAACAAATTTTACAAATATTACAAATTTCCCAGTTTTCTTCGAAGTATTGGCGATATTGCGATTTCTCACCTTTTGTAAAAGTTACCGTATGTAGTCGACACTTTCATTGTTATCTTTTCCGTTCAAAATGTAAAAGATCGTCGAGTATTTAGAATATTAGATAAGGTAATTTATATTTTATTACAACAATAAAAAAAGACTCATCATCAATATATTACAGAGTTTGATATCTTAGCTAGCTATAGTTTTGGAACTCCATTTGAAAGTAGATTCCACTATTCGTATGAAATTCTAACAAGGTATAAAGCTTTTTATATTTACATCGGAAATCAAAGATTCGGGAATTTTTCTATGCTCGTATATATATACAGATTTTCAAGAAAAGATTTTGAATGTTACAAATTGCTAAACTAAGCCAAAGAGAAAAACTGTTACACGCCTAATATATCAAATCCTATTTACATATGAATGTATAAAAATGCTTTTGAAATAATTGCCATCATAGTAAATAAATCTTTTTTATTAATAAAAAAAAACTTGGCTAAAGACATTGTATACGCCAAACTTCTTGAAATATTTACCATCTCTTGAGCTTTAAAAGCTTTTTCAGCTGTTGTTGAACTTTAATACACAATTTTCTTGCCTCGTTTATTTCATTGCTTAAAGAGAAAGTCTTATTCGCTAATACAATATTCGTCACGTAGCAATTAACATTTTGCTTAGTTCTCTTCTTGTTGATTTCTTTACCAAATTTTATAAAATCCAATCATAAATTTAATTTAATTGCTTTAATTTTAATTTAATTGTTCTCAGAAAATGTAATAATAGGGAGAATAACCCTATTGCCCATGGGCAAAACTGTTCAAAGGTTATCTCATAATCAATTAGTGAAGTTCCTGAAATCGAAGCATAACTTTAATTAGACATCAAATTATTTTTTAGAATTTTTTTTCGTGATTTGTCGTTCCGGATCACCAATAAATTTTCATACTAGTTTCTGTTGTGGGAAAGTCATAAAAATAATTTCCTGCAAAAAGAGTTGCGCGATGTATGCTACGCATTTGCTTAATTTTTTTTTGTCGATATTTTTGAAATTGTGCAGCAAGGTGAGGTCCATTCAAGAATTTTACTTACGAAATGCTTATTAGGTTTGTTACACATCTTTAATTTCTGTGCTCACTATTAGCTGTATCGCAAAACTTTACAGAACAAAGTTCTTTCACACATGTGTACATACATGGATATTTATAAAGGAATTATATATAAAGTTACATATATACATATATATTTAACTTGCTTTCTTAAAAATATCATGATTTAATGAAAGAAGATCATCAATTATAAAATGCATTTATTCATTGAATTATTATTGCAAAATTAACGACTAATCTGATTGCTTTTTTTTTTTTTTTGAAAAAAAATTTAACAACTTTTACGCATATTTTATATTTAGCTCTTGAAAAAAAGTGTTACATGTAGTTATGTATTACATCCTACGAAAATTAAAAGTATTATTTTATATTCCTTATTTCTTTTCAGCTAATAAAATATTTTGTATTGGGTCATCGCAGAGATATATTGAATTTTAGCAAAAATTTTAAAAGAAACGGCAACACAATAATGACTGAACGTCGTGGTACAAAAGCCTTAGAATTGTGGTGCCGGCGCATGACAGAAGGATATCATGATGTTAAAATTGATAACATGACTACATCGTGGCGAAATGGATTGGCGTTCTGTGCTTTGATACATCACTTTCGACCTGATTTAATGTAAGTGTATAATATTATTACAAGTACAGTGGAACTGCAATTTTTCAGGCAGCATAACTATTCGAGAATGAAAAGGGGACGAAAATCTTTTGCGGCTATTTAATTTTTGACATCGATTATTCCTATTGTCCGAGATCAATTCGAATGCTCGGTATTAAAATCATAATTTTTTTCGACTACTTTAGAAAAAAGGAACACGATATGAATGAAACGAAAATGTAAATATGCCGGAATGATTCTCCTACATCCCAACCATTTTTCCACAAAAGAGATGTTTGTTCGTTTTGCAAAAAAATATATATTTTTTTAATTTTTAGTTAATGAAAGTTTCTTTTCAGAGACTTTGACAAACTCAACAAATCAGATATTTATTATAACAACGCCTTGGCTTTTACAACAGCTGAAAAGTATTTAGGAATACCTGCGCTATTGGACGCCGACGATATGGCTGCTTACGAAGTGCCTGACAGATTATCTATTCTTACGTATCTGTCACAGTTCTATCAAGTTTTTGCATCTCAAGGTAATCTCTATTTAATGTATATTTTATATAAATTCTATTTTTATTTGTAATTAATCTATTATAATGAATGGTATTTTAAGTCCAGAATCCCGACAAAAGTGTTCATTAGAAAACTTTTTAGTTCAATACTTTTAACTGCGCCTCGTTTTTAGATGTATTATTTTCGGTACTTTTTTTTCTGTGTGCTTTTTTCATTAATGATCATATAAAGGGGAGGGATGAATCCACTTATCCAATTGAGTGTAGTTTTCAAACTTGAATCGAAGTTGCCATTAATTTTATTATTAAGTATTAATTCTGTTGAGCAAGTCTTTTTGGCAGCCCCGTACGCAATGTATGTACATACATATATTTGTACTATTTGAAAAAAAAAAACTAAAAGAGCTGATTGGATGAAATCTGATTACAGATTATTGTTCTGTTCATAATATCTATCCACAAAATTTTCATTTAGATCTACCATTTACTTTGCTTTTTTTGGTGAAAGCAAACTGTTCCATTGCCCGGACACGCCGTATGCATTTGATGTTGTCTATAATTAAATGCCACGATTGCCAGATTGGAAACTTGTAGTTGGTATGCACATACGAATACTACATTTAAAATTATTATTTTCCATACTGTGTTTGTTCCTCCAATTGGCAGTGTCATAAATAATTTTAAAAAAGCTACTTAAACAAGTGCACAAAAATTTAAATTTGTCACGTAAGAACGACTACACACGAGTCTGTATGTACATTTAATTTTGTAAACACTATTGTCTTACGCTCAATATGTAATACTGATATATATGAGTATGACGTTGACTTCTTAAAACCTAAAATACTTAAATAACATGATAAAATGGATTGCAATTTAATTTCGAATGAAATATTCTGTAAGTGAAGAAAGTTTTGTGCCATACGAAAATTAGTGTTCGAATGGAACAAATTAAAATGTATTGTATGTCAGAAACTCCCATCTTAAAAAATATTTAAAATAATATATTTTTGAGTAAATAAAATTAAACTCGTGATTTTTACCATTTAACTTAACAGCACCTTTACAATTTCTGCAATTTTCCCTTGGTACAAGCAATAAAGTGTGTCTGGCGGAAATTGATCGCCGTCAAAACGATAGTTTCTCCTTGCAAAAAATTGTCTACTATATGCTATCTGTGACACTGCCGTCGTTTCACTCTAACCGATATTGTTAATTGCTAAAAAAAGTACTGCAATTTCGACAAATAGGAATAAAGAGTAATACCAAACGGAATAATATAGTGAAGAATAATTTTACATACAAAATATTCGATAAAAATTGCAATACTCATGTGCTGCAACTACTACTTTTTAAATTTCATATATTATGCACACATTCGTACATACGCATACATTTATGCATGCAATCGCAATAATTTTAAAATAAGTTTAAAATCCATCGATATTTTTTATAACGCAGAGAACGTGCTGAAAGCTATTGTTTTTCGCTGTATGATCCAAACTTAAAGGTTTTTCAAATCTTGCATTAAAGCCGTATGCATTGTATCGTGTCTTTGTTGCGTAATAAATACACAGTTTTTACAACACCAACATGTTATGGGAGAAAAAAAAATGTTGAAAACGTGATATGTCAAAAGCTCCTTTTTGTTTTCAAAGTAAAACTATTATCGGCAATTATAAGGACTGTAAAGTAGAAGATGATTTGTGTTGTGGAAGACTAGGCCCTCTTTAGTGCTTTGAGAAACTGGTATCTAGTTTCTAATAATAAATAAATGTGTGCCATCAGCTTCTCCACCAAGTAGAAACAGCACATAAATATACATATAAATACTTAAATATAAATATTTATATGTACATATGTATGGATGTATGGATGTATGGATGTATTAAAAAACCGTACACAGAAATAATGAAGATGATTTTTTATTTAAGCTAAATACGTATGTATATATGTACATAAAAAAGTGTATACATAAAAAGTGTGAATTTATTTAATACCTATGTATGTATATGTAAGTACGTACATATTTATTTATATGCACATTTATTGAATTGTGCAGCTGTTTCTAATCAAAAATGCAACTAACATTTATTAAACTGAAAAAATATTTTCAACAAAACAATATTTACTTGTAAAGCCAATGGTCGGATTTGCTTGTTTTTTTTAAAGATGGTGCTTAATTTGCTTATTTCGAATTTGGCCTTTGCATAATAGATAAAAAAGTATCGGTTCACCGGAAACTACTATGATATCGAAAAAAAATTACAACCTTATTTTCATTTAAATATAACTTAAATTTTAAAATAGATTTGTTATCCGAATTTTATAGGTGGTTTTTTAAGGACACTGGAGACCCTGAAAACACATTAGGTTTTTTTCATTAGTTCCCTTCAAAACTAAAAATTGTCTAATATTTCAGAAGTCGTTCGAAAATATTTTCTTCACCTCAGCAGTTTATGTAAACTGCTATTTTTGCCGTATTTAATTTCATTCCTTTTTAACAGTACTGCGTTTGCGCTTCGTCACCATTGACAATAAATCATCATCTGATAATATATATATATATATATATATATATGCGTATGTTTTTGCTAACGAATGCGAATACTGCTGTACAATTTACAGCCATTGATATCAAAAGACGCTGTTTAGACAATAGTATACAATATTTTTATATATTTAAATGTTTTTATCTTATATACTTAAGTATGTATGTGCATTTATATTTTTCAGAAGCTCACAACAGACTGAAAAGATCCTCATCGACTGCGACTGATGAAACCCAAATATCAAAATCATCGGAACCGCCTTCAAAGGTAAGCTTTCCTAAAGGGAAAACTTAAATAATAAGTGTGAACGTTTTTAATTTGGTATTATTTAGCTGCAAGTCCGCATTCAAACATATAAACATAAACTCTCGCCTTCAGACAAAAAAAAAAAAGTAGAACTGATTATTCAATGTTATATTCGAATTATTTAAAATTACTTTAAAATATTTCTTTACTATTGCGAATACACATTTACATAAATACTCATATGTAATCCATATGTACTATGCGCTTGTGGGCATGTAAAGAATTAACCATGGATGCATTTACTATACATATGCTAAACCATATGTATGTATGTGCATGCATACATACAGACAAGTTTTAGTGGCTTTTCCTTCAATGTTACATAATTTTTCTTACCAGCGACAACGTTTTATGTGCATAATGATGTGTGAATCTTTCCTTTTAGAAGTCCCGTGTGTTATATACATATGTATGTATGTATGTACATACATACATACATACAAAATAATAATTTTATATGCACATAGGTAGATGTGATAAAAATAAGTTTTGCCATTAAGTTTACATCGGAACCAGTAAGTTTACAAATTTTTCCGTAACACTGGTTTTCCAAAATTTTCTTTACCGCAGTTATGTATGTATGTGTTTATATTTCATGAATTTCAAACTCTTATCAACTCTTTCAAGCTCTTAACCTTTTTTATTTTCTATCTTTGTTTAATTAAATTTTAAAAGACTTTTCTACTTCATCTGCACAATAAAACTGTTCAGTCATAATGCTTACATTATTCACCTGTTTTTTACATTCCGTTTTGATGAAAACGAATGTGGAATTTGTATCTTATCCTTTATACAGAGTAGTCGATGCCTTTATCTGGCTGTTAATTCAGAACTGTAATCAAGGAAAAAAAATTCTTAAGTATGCTTTAATATCTATAAAAGTAAAAAAGTCCTTGCACTTTCCTCGCTCTGTATGTCGTACTGATAGATGTCGCTAAAGTAGTTATAACTTTTTTATATTTAACAGCCACACGTTTGGAGTGCAAGGCTAAATAGTTTTTGAACTTTGATTGACTCATACGATTTATGAATTTATAGTTTTGAAAACTCATTAAAAAGTTATTTAATTTATATTTATTACATAATTTCATTCGTATACATATGCATATGCACGCAGAGTGTTCAGAAAAATAACGTAATTTTATGCTGTCGAAAATGTACTAATTCTTCGTCTACCCGCAACGCATGGGCCGTGTAAACAGAATTATGTGTGTTTATATGGGTGTCTAAATACGTACTATGGTTAAATTATGAGGAAAGATGACGAAGTAAATACAAATAACAAACATTTCTTACACACATCCTTACATGCTCTATTGAAAAGGCAATTAATACATACGGATGTGTGTTGCAAAAACAAATGCTTGCATGCACGCACATACTGCTGATCAATCTGTGTATGATTTGCACATCCGCCTAACCAAAGCATGGCATTCTGCTTTATCGTAAAACGGATTTTGACAGTATGCACTGCATTATCTTATCATTTCATACTGTTGAACTTTTTTATAGGTTGAAAATAATAATGAAGATTGGCATCCCTATGTTGTGACATTTAGTGTGTTGTTTGTAATATTCAAAGTGAAAATGTAAGGTATTTGCAACTATATATGAGCAGAGTTGGTTGTCGTGTCAAAGAAAGGTGTTAAAGTAGTAAAAAATAAAATATCACAAAAATTTTAATTACATCTTGACAAAGCAGAAAATTAAACCAGAAAAAGCTATCTTATCGATGATTGGATGAATGTGGTGTAAATGTAGTGTTGTGTTTATGTTATTTGTTTATTGCGTCCATAGAATAAAATACTTAATGCTAACAATTGTTTAGTAATTTTTTTAATAGAAATTAAATGGTTAAACTTCTCTAGTTGCTGATAAAATTTTCTGTGTAAACGTAATTAGTGAGGAAAATTGGAACTTGAAGTTTCTGTACATACCTACTTATGATATTTAATTGAGTTGGCACTTATAGAAACTTATTTAATTTTATTGTTTTAAACTACCCTAAATTAAAAACAATGTTTGCTTATTGTAACGGAAACAAAGGAAAAGTAAAATTTTTTAACTAACACTGTCAAGAAAAGGTGAGAAAATATTTAACTTTCATTTACATATTACACTTGTATTGTATAAAATATTTTACAATAAACACCACTTAAAAACATTTCCATTTTTACATACATGTACACATTTTGCTTTGTGAATCATTTGTTCGGCTTGTAACTTTTCTTCTTCTTAGTGCTCTTTTTGAACAGTCGTCATAATTAGGGGTCTCAAACATGATTGGGCATATCGGGATTCGTCATTCGGCATTTCACTATTTTCCCTTTATATTAAATACATACATACGTAATACATTTTTTTTGTTATATAAAATACAATCTTATGTATAATTGGAAAATTCCCGAAAGATTTGTATTGTGTTGTGAAATATTATAAGAATTTTGAAAAGATGAAAAAACAAAAATAACAACCGCTACAGTTTTGGGCTACTAATATCTGTATATGTAAATGCCAAAAATTGACGCATAGACTTGGCCTTGGAGGAAAAATGAAGTTATTAGACATATGCCATGTTAAAAATTTTTCATGGACATTTTTCATCTTTGGAGTATGGTTTGCCAGCTAGGTGCAGCTGATTATTAAGGTTAGCTAATTCATTACGTTATATCTATGGAATTATATTTTTTATATTAATTATTTGTTTTGAAATTTAGGATGTCTTAATATTTTTTCCTTTGAATTCAGATGACTAAACATGCCAATCGCGATAAAATCATTACTATAGCACCAAAACAACTATTTTTCAGTTTATGTAATATTACTTAAATCCTTAATTTTAAACATTTAAAAATTACATTCTGTCTGGATAGTTTTTCTCTATGAAGATTCACATATCACGTTCAGATTTGTTATTTGTTGTATCATTGTTTTCAATGAATATGATGCATAATTTTGCGTAATCGCAAATGGTTTTTCTGGAAAAAAATATTCAAATAAATTACGGACAGTTGGAAAGAGTGTCAAAGCTAGAGGATGGACTGTAAAACGTTATATATATTTATTTAATTCGCTGTGTACTTAGTTTTTAAAAAAATTATCATCTGTAATTATATTACATTATTTTTTGAATTTGTAATCTTTTGTGTAAAAGAGGGTGTAAATGGGGTTTAGCATTATAACTTAAAAAAAAATATTTATAAACTACCCGATATGATAGCTTTTTAAAAATAGATCAAATGAATTTTAAAGTTTTGGTATTTATTTATTAATATTTTAAAAAGTTTTAACATTATTCCTGCAGTTTTGGACATAAGGCTTATGAAAACTTTTGAATGGCAGTACAATAACACGTCACGCCCACATCATATCAATATACATGAAAATCCATATATAAATTTTTATGCAAAGTGGGAATTATATACAGTGGGCATTGCATATGTATGTATATTATGTGGAGCTTATTATTTTTGTGTTTAAAATTTTGAATTTTTCTATACTAGTATAAAATTAAATTTTGATGGAAATTTCTATACGAGTATGAAATTAAATTTTTGAGGATCTAAATGAGGGTTTCCATATAAATATTACAAGTGTAGATATTTTCCAATTTGAAATCGGAGTTTAATGTTTAAAAAACATGTTATTTATTAAAGTAAAGTTAGAGAGATTTGTAAGTTGGGTAAATAAATATATAGCATCAAGTCTACTATTTGTTTTGCGAAAATCGTAATTACTCTCGAGCTAAGACAATCGTTAGGCGTTTATTGAAGTTTGGGCATTACATGAAAGTGCTTTTAAATGTGTGAACTAATATTTTGCAAGCTATTTTAAGATGCCCTACTAATATTTGTTTTTATTTAATAATTTCTTTTCTTTATGTGCCAATTCGCTAAGCATATGTGTGCAGCTTGTGCGCATATGTAAGTTCGGAAAAATTAGACCATTTATATTTTCCGTTTTGTTACGCTTGGCTTATTATTTTTAAAAGTTTTTGTATTTTTCTTATCATGGATTAAATACATACATCCAAATGTATGAAATTTTACATATTTGTACTTGATTTTAAACTTAACACTATAACCATAAGTTCATCCCATTTAGAACAATTTTGGAATTGACCCATAGAAAAGGTATTTTGTTAATGAAAATGTTAGGAATAACATACTGAGTATCCAAAATGGCTGATGCTGCCAACACATACATATATGACAGACACGTGTACCAACATACGTAACTTACTATATTTAAAAAAAACAGTATTTCTTGATCACACCTCGTACGTTAAGAAAATAGAATACTTTCTAGAAAATAATTAATAATCCTTTCAGATGACCGTATGAAGGGAATTTAATGTCAATACTAGATAACCTTTAAGAATCTTTTCAACTGCAAGGTTTAAGCTTCGGAATGCTCTTCACTGTCAAAGTGTGCATATACATATATATACATACAAATATATATGCATTTTTTTGAATTTTATAACTTCGTATTGGATATAATATGTGAATAAAATGTTACATTGAGGAAATTTGACTATACTCGCGTTCTGCATAGTGAGGAAATTGTTTGGATTGATGATAAGCTTTTGCTTCCTTCAGTAGTTTTTAAAAGCTTAAGTTGTAAGCCCTCGAGTCAAATTGTTTTCACCAAAAATTTTTAAAGCACATTCAATAGTATTGTTTTGTTTTTTAAAAACAATACTATTTTTTGTTTTGTTTTTTATTATTTTTCAATTGTTAATTTTTGTTATGATGGTAATATTTTTTCTTATATGTATGCTTCCACTTTTATCGAATTGATTACGTCGTGTTTTCTTAGTCTGCTCCCCACCTCTAAGAAATAAATACCTCAAGTTTTAATTCGATGTGTTTTATTTTTTTAGATTAATCCCACTTAGTTCTAATTGCAGTTAACCCCTTGTTTGACCAACTTTGTCTCTATTTTTTTTTCTTAAATTTTAGATAATATTTTGAGATAGATTTTGATATTTTAAATTAATATATGTAACATTTTTTAATTTAATTTAATAAAATACTATCAACGAATAAAAAAATTGAATGAAAACATTTGATCGTTATTGACAAATCGCAATTTCTTTTTACGATTAGTAATTTTTGATCAATTTATTAATTTAACTGCTGCTTAATTGCTTTACTAACATTTTATTATTCAATGCTTTTCTAAATAAGTCTATTTATTTAAAACTAAAAAAGCTAACAAGAAAATTAAACATCAGTTACATAACTAACAAACAAATTTTTAAGTCTATTTCTTTTTATACAAGTATAAATTGTTATATTTTCTTTTTATTTCTTCCTCAATTAGGATGAAAAAAGCCTGGACATAATCGGACAATATAAACCTGAAATATTTTGTTAATAATAATAATAAAGTTAGAATGTGTTCGTTGCCTGTGTAAATAATAATTTGTATATGAAATGAAAAAAATATGGATAATAAAAGTTCAGAACTAAAAAAAATATCTTATCCAAGCAAAATAAACTAAAATAAAATCAACGAAAGGAGTTAGGAATTACACCATTAATAGCTATACATTTGTATAAATAATATTAATCGCTGTAAAATTTTCATTTTAAGAGTTCTTCAAATTAAGTAGACTAGTGTTCCATATTTGTGTAAAATCATAAAATCATATGTATTTTGTTTACTATGTTTTAAGAATCTGTTTTGTTTAACAAAGATATGTATGAATGTACTCATGCACATCAATTCGGTTTAAAATTATTGAATACATATTTTGCGCTTCTATCGCTGATTGCTTACATACATCACCTTCATCATAAGTATTGTTGTTATACTACAGGTCTTGGATTCATTGTTCTGTAAAAGCAGGTAAGTTGTGTGGCTATTCTAGTTGGTCCTCACCAACTGACTTTTATTGTAATAACAGAAGTATTTAAAGTACTCGAATACACTCTTTCTCTCATACACACAATGTCTGTCTAATTCTTTGGCTCTGTTATTTTTAGTTGTAACTTTTGTATTAAAATGCTTTTTATATGCTTTTTAAATGCTTTTTTAAATATTTTTGTTTTTATTATAATAAATTTTATCATATATATATATATATATATATATATATACGTACGCATGTATGTATGTATAGATATGTACATAATTATACATATATGAAGATACATAAATTTGTAATTTGTTTATTATTCTAATAACGAGCGATTCGTCTAACGTCTGTTGACAGCATAAATAAAGCAATACTCATTACAATTAACTCTCGCGAGATTTAAAATGGATATCTGCTACATTTGTACACATCATATGGATGAGTGCACGGAAGGGTACTTTCGATCTGGCTAGATACTATATAGTTCACTTTGCTTGAGAACCTTTGGAATGATTTTAAAAGCAGGTCCTAATGTAGTTTTACACGAGGCACAGCAACATCAACTAGATGCAATAGTTTAGATATATAATTTTGGTTTCTTATTTTTAATAGTATTAATGTGAGAAGTTATTATATTTACATTCATACATTTCTATTGATATTATCATGTTGGATATAGATTTTTAATATCCTTATTTCAAAAATATAATATGCGTACATGGTGCATGTAAATTTACTTTCTTATGTATGTAATTAGTTCCTTTGTAACTCTTTGGTGTTATTGTGTTACTCACCAATAGTGTACATACATTTGCTGTCGAACATTTTCATTCTAATGCTACGGCTTTGAAGTATCAAATATAGTAGGGAAAGTGCAAGAATAACGGTTAGTGTAGTTCTTCAGAATGTAATTCGTGGCATATGAGAAAAACCAGTTGAGGAAATTTTTTTTTAAATTATTTTATATTAAAATGTATAAAGTAAATTTTTAGTGTTCCCAAGAAATCTGCTGAAAATAATCACTTAATATTTTTTTATTATATATACAGTATTATTAATAACATAATTTTTTATTTTTAGATGGCTCATGTAGTTGGTGTTCCTAAACGTGATCCCTGCCAAAAATGTCAGTTGCCGGTTTTTTTGGCTGAACGTTTGATGGTAGGCAAAAGGGTTTATCACCGCACTTGCTTGAAATGCGCACGTTGTGGGTTTCAGTTGACACCCGGCAGTTTCTATGAAACTGAAGTTGACGAACAGTACTGTTGCGAAACATGTCCTGATGAAGAAGTTGTTCAAAAGAGCTTTTATGAACAAGAGCCTTTATGTAGTGAAGCTTCCGCAACGGAATGTTCCAATGCAGAGATAAGAAATATTGTTGAATGTAACAGAAATCCTTCTGAATTGCCAGTAAAATCTTTACAAAGTTCAATAAAAGAACGACTAGCGTTCTTCGAAAATAATCGAGAAGATGGAGAATCAGATAATAAATGTTCGCTAAAAAGTTTGAGTGATGAAGATAAATCCAAAAGTTTGGTAATGAATGACAGAATTTCGGGTACACTTGCAACTTTATATAAACCTAATCCTTCTCGCTCAAACTTCTTAAACAATTCAGTTGACTCAGACTATGACTTCAGTGAATCAAGTGTTTCTGTACGAGCGAACCTAAACGTTGAAGTATTTGACACAGAAAATGATAGTGATATTTCTTTAGCTCCAGAACTTCCTAAAACTTTACCACCTTTAAAGGAGTTCAATCTTGAAAAGAAAACTGAAGCAAAGAAACGGTTCTCAGTTTCAACACAATTAGAATTGGATTCCTCATCAGTTGCACCTACATATGTAAAGATCGATGATCAAGACAATTGTTTGACATGGCCATTAAAGAAAAATGAAATTAGTGACCATTCATCGCATACAATTGATAATTCCAACAATAATAATAACAATGAGCATTTATCTGATCAACATGTAGAAAATGAGTACTTAGCCGAATACCAATCGGAGAAAGAAACGCTTAAATCGCATGCAACAAAACCAGAGGGTTATTTAGAATATAGTAAAATTAATAATAATGATTGCGAAACCAAAGACAATTTAAGAGATGGACTTCTCGTGAAAGCTACAGCGAAACATATACAGCAAGTAAATGAAATGAATACTAAGCAACCAGATGAAGAGGAGTTCGTCGTATTATGCACATCGAATCAGGAAATTTTAGATATTTCACCCCAATTGGAAAACAAGGAAATCAATGAACAGATTTGTATCTTCAATGATTTTCAGCAACAAGATGCGAGTAACAAGAAAGAAAAAGAAACTTCGGATACACACTTTGAAGAGAATGTTATTGAAAATGTAATTTTTGATAGCGAGGAGAATATTGCACCTAAGTTAATAAGAAAACAAACAAAATTTGATGAAGATACAACTAATTTAAACAAAATTGAAACAGAAACTAAAACTTTTCATACAACATTTGATGATATAGTGCCTTTAAAAACTGCAGTCCAAGACAATGAAATAGTAGGCAATGAAAATAAAGATTTAGAAATAAATAATTCTAAGGAAAGTATAAATGAGGTTCAAACATCACAAACAAATATCAGCAGAAATGTTACACAGCAATATCCAGAAGATTTAAATCCGTTTAAATCAGATGAAGATGAAGATGATATTGAAAAGAGAGAAAATGTAGAAAGAGCAGATTTAAATCCATTTGATTCATCTGATGAAGAAGTTGAATTGGAAAAAGCACAAAAATCAGAAATAGTAATCAATTCAACACTTAAAGTTCCTCCCCCAAGACCACCTCCACCACGTATATCCAAAAATCCCTTCGGAAGTGAAGATGAGGATGAGAGATCAAATGAAAATTTCACCAGACGTTCCAGTCTAACAGGATCAGAGAATAAAATTCCCGTTCCGGCCCCGCGATTAAACATGTAAGTGTTGTTTTATCATAAGATTGAATTCATTTTTAAAGGCATGAACACAGATCATAACTGCACTGAAAATACTAAACAAATAAAAAAACATTTTGTTTAGAATAGATGAGCTTATTCGACATTAGTTCGTATTAACGTCTACGAATATGTTTTTTTTTTTAATAATTTGCTGTTAGTTTTCTTCCATTTCTAAAATATAATAATAACTATCTCAAGTTGTTCTATAAAATCATTCGGTGCAATAAAAATACATCTTAAAAATTTCTTAATTTTTCTTTAAATACAAACATTCTTTTTTTATTTTCTTTATATTCACTATGAATTTTTACAGTAAAATCGCAGTTGCAATTTGCTCCTAAAACGGAATCTAAATTTTATGGGAACAAAAATTTTACATGTTTTTCACAAAGGTGCTGAAGGTTTTTTTTATTTTAATGTATATAAATAGTTATTTTTAATTTACTTCAATAATAAATATTAGGTGCAATGCATTTTTCAGTTAGTATCCAGCAATAAATGGAATTATTGGTAATAGATTTGTCGACCTAATTCGGTTATCTTTCTTATTTAATACCATCCCGTACTAAACTTTAAGTCATATATCTCGAAATCTAAATGTATAATAATTTCCTATTCCGATATGTCCTACTTGCTGATTTAATGTTTTTTGGCTTTTTATTTCAAAAATGTTTTTTATGGTCGTATAATGGATTTTATTTAAATGTATGTACATGTATGTTCATATGTAGTTATGTACGACTGTGTAAAAATATGAGTGTATATTACATATATATATATATATATATATATATATATATATCAATATTCAATGCAAAACAAAAATGGTATACTCTGAAAATGTATTTTATTAAATATAAAATTAGGCAACTAAAATCGGTATGAAATTTGAACACGTTCTCTATATGGATGATTTTATTAGACAACTTGAAAAATGTAATCTAGCATTGTTTTGTTCTTTAAAAGTATTACTTTTGGATTTTCATGACATTGTTTATTGCAAAATTCATTTATTTAGATGCGATATAAAGTGTTGGGCAAAACTAAAGCAATGTTTAATTTTCGCAGACAGCAAACGGATTTAAAACACAAGTCGTAGTTTGCCATTTTGCGATTTATAATAATATGTAATTAATAAATAAAAAACTCTACTTAAAGTTTATATATGTACATATATACAAGTGTAGAAACACCTAAGGAAAAACTCGTCCTACGTACATATGCATATCAAAAAGGAATTCGAATAAATTACTTTTTACCGCTACTACATTCAATGATAATTTTTACATTTCAGATTGTTTCTATTTAATTTCAAAGCTAATTTAAAGCAAGAACAAATATGTTTGAAAACAAAATTTTAGTAGTCAAATTCAAGGCTTTCCTTATCTAATAAACTAATTGGTAAGATGAAGTGAAACAAATATATGTATGTTGTAACTCGTTCACAATGCACTATTATGAAAATTTTGTAGTTCTCATTTAATTTAAATTACATTTGAAATAAAATAATCTTACAGTTAGTGAAATCAGAATTAGCTCCAGTTGTAAAAAAAATTATTTATGAAATTAATAAAAAGTTTTGCAATTTTATTAGTATGGAGCCGTCAAATAGAAATCTTGTACGGAAAATAGTGTACGCTTATTATATATAAATTTTAATATTTACATAGTTTTGCCCACCATAATATGTGTTTAGTTATTCAAAGCAATATAAAAAACTCTACTTAAAGTTTATGTGCATATATATGTAGAAATATATTCTCACTTATAATATGATAGATTTTTTTTGAGTTTTCTGTACAAAATTCTTAAAAAATATAAATTAAAATACTTGTTCTAAACCTCTTCACTTGCCCACATCTTTACACTTAGCCTTTTAAACGACTTCATCAGTTTTCATTCAGCTCTTTACAAAGCAACAACCTAATGCACACCATTAAATGTATACGCCAAAGAAAAACGTTTAATATGTTAAAAAAATAAGTGAATAAAGACAACAGCTTATACCAAGTGTTACTGTAGTAAATGTGTGCCTGTACAATTGACAAAACAATCGCTTGCACAGTATATTGAAGTAACGGCACCAGTTCCGGCTTTAATGAAAAATAAAATAATAAGAAAAACTTCTTTTATGTACGTACGTGTTGTACTTTCCTTGTACACAATATGGGAAATAATTTTTTATGGTGTTTGCATGAATTTAAACCGCTGCCGATTTCAAATCAATATCTTCATTTTTAAACTTAAATCGTGTGTAGTACTTATTATTTTATATGGTAAAATTGTTAGTTTTTATAAAAACACTTGCTAATGGTAAAAATGTTTCTTACATTTGAAAGTGTTGTTTGAAAGTTTTTATTCATAACTTTGTGAATTCTTATCTGCACATGTCACCAAATTTAAATACAAATAAGAACCTATTCGTTTATCAAATTCTAAAAAAAATATGAAGTCAAGTTTTACTTGATGTGGCTACTGTTCGTGGTAATAATTAGGTTGGAAATTAATGGGCACTTTAATTGTGTATGTACGTATATATAACGTATATGTAAGTATCGAACTATGTACATATGCATTCACTCATCTATTCGAAAAAGAAATGAAGTAAGAATATATGCTGCACAAATGAATTTCATGAAATAGAATGTATGGAATACATATTTTAAAATGTTAAAATATAAATATATTCCTCCACATAAACTTAGATCACAATCACAATCCGCAACTCCAGAAGCAACGCCGCGACTGAGCACAAAAATTAATTCGACGAGCAACTGTTCGGCCTCAACAACACCTAACAACTCATTCACAACCATTTCACCAAATTCATGTGATTTGTACGGTAGTACTAATTCACTTTACAGCAATAATACGAGTACAACTACTTATAACATTTTGCGTAATTCTGATGAAAGATCATCAAATAATTCTCTCAACCTATCGGTCGGTGGTACAATTAGATCCCGAAAATCACGAAGGGCACCTCTCCCTCCGGCTCCAGTGAAGGAACTTTTCCCTTCGAATGAGACCGTTAGTAGCAGCTCGAAAACTTCTACTCCTAGTTCAAGTACAGTTGGTACACCAAAATCAACTCGAAAAAAGCGTCTGGCACCGGCTCCACCTAAACCAGCTAGACTTGAAGCATCACAGATTCCAAAAATACACGTTGATAATGGTTTCATGCAACCAAAAAACTTTAATAATTACCCTCTGCAGAGTGAATTGGACTCGAAATTATCCGACGAAGAAAAAGCTTTGTTGGAGGGTAAGACGTTACAGTCGCTAAACATTAAAGAAACCGATTTTAGTATTACGGTATCAAATAAATCAAACTTTAAACGTTTGATACCCCTTGATAATGAATTACTTGAAGAACATGGTTCCCTACAGTATGTGGGAGAAAACAACAGTCAGTGTGATGATTTGAAACAGCAAAAGCAACAGAAATCTCCTGTTGTGCATGGAGAAGAAGGAAACGTTGTCTATCGCCGTATTTTAATTCCTCCAAATTTAGAAACCCCAACGCACGAACACAGTTCTTTAATAGAGGATCTAACTAAATCATCTGCACCTGGAGAGCGACAAATGGAAAAATTAAAAGATAATAAAGAAGCTAACAATCGCAACCGTCAGTCTCAAATATCAGTTACTTCATCAGGTGCCGACGACAATGATCCGTTATTTAATAAATCAGCGCATGGAAAGTGGAAGCGTCGTAAGGGACCAGCACCCGCTCTTCCTGTACCACCACGTAAAGTTCTACAAATGTTACCATTGCAAGAAATTAAACACGAGTTAGAAATAATTGAAGTTCAACAACAGGGTCTCGAAAAGCAAGGAGTTATTTTGGAAAAAATGATTAGAGATCGCTGTGAGGGTGATAATGGTGAACCATTAAACTCATGTGGATTATCGGAAGAAAGTGTTGATTCCGCTTCTGGTTCGTCAGCTGCTGAAAATTCAAAAGAGGTTGAAAACTTAATACTTCAATTATTCGAATTGGTAAACGAGAAAAACGAATTGTTCCGACGTCAAGCTGAGCTTATGTATTTGTAAGTGATTTAAAATTTACTCTTTTGGAAATAAAGCAATTTTTGCCGCGGTTCATTATTATCCATACACGATAAACTTTTATTTCACATTTTTTATTTCTAATAGAAGGCGTCAACATAGATTAGAACAGGAACAAGCTGATCTAGAATATGAAATTCGCATCCTAATGGCTCAGCCAGAGAGAAATAAAACCGATTCTGATAAAGCCAGAGAAGAAGCTCTTATAGAACGATTAGTAGAAGTTGTCCAATTACGTAATGAAGTGGTGGAATGTTTAGAAATGGATCGCATACGCGAAGCAGAGGAAGATCAAGTAAGCTAGCATATACTGTCACATAATTTATTATCACGCAACCATTCAATATTTTAAATTTAGAGCATTAAGCAACGTTTGGAGTCCCATATAGCAAAGAGAGAAGAAAATTCAAATGTCAAAAAAGCACTCACAAAACTTTCTAAAAAGGAAAAAAAGAAACAAAAAGAAGCTAAAAAGTTCTTTAAGAGTAAAAAGCTTGATGCTGACAAGGTACTTTAAAATTTATAAATAGGCTTCACAATAATATTTCGTTTTTTGCTTTATCCAATTAGGATGCTGATGAATCTGAAGTAAGTGTTGAAAAACAAAACCTTAAGAAGAAAAAGAAACTAATAATTTTTTAATAATAATCATATTCCTATGAGTTTTGATCGTATTCCATTTGATGTGTGATAAAAAAAGACAAACAATCTACATAAATATTTGGTTTCTTATAGAATTTAATTTTTAGAACAACGTCAACCGAAATTTACTTTTTCATTTGTCTTGATATTGTTGATATATATAATGCGATACAAATATCAATATCATAAATCTTTCATAACTATTTCATTAAGCTTTAATTAAAAAATTTAGTAGGGCCCTTTTATTCATCTTGTCTTAAGTTCGTATAGTTTTTACCTTTATCCATTTCTTTATTTAGTTCTCTTTTTAGTTTTTATTGCAATTCTATTTATTCTATTTTGGCTGTCAAGAAAATAAGAACTCGGAAAAAAAATTTTATTACGTTACAAAAAAGTGTATATTAATAAAAGTTGTTATAAATAAATAATTCTCATGTGCCTTTTATTTTAAAATAAAAAAATACTTCCAGGTGGTTTTGGACTCAAGGCGCATTCATTGAGTCTATCTAATATTTTTTAGCTTTGTTGTTGCTAGTTTAAACCACAATAAGAAATAATTTGAATATGTGAAAAAGTGATAGTAATCATTCAGTGAAAAAAATGAAAATTTATTGGCTCAGTATTATCGTGCCTCAATATTCGCCTTTATAATTATATACAAATGAGAATACTGCAGTTCATTAAAAGAATAATATTTTTTTTGATATAAAAAATTTCAACGTTAATCAAATTGAATTTTAAAGAAAGAAGTTAGTTTTGTATTAGATATAATATTTGCGGATGTTTCATTTGGATCTTTCATAATTAAATGTGACGGAAAAGACCTCTGCAGGGATACTATTTTACATGCGTTGATCAGATCGAAGAATTCATTCTCTGTAGTGCGATGTGGTTATATAAGAAAGTGAGAATCGCATAAATACGACATTTGCTACCAAGCCACCTGATTTCTTGCGGTGAAATAATGATAAAACTAAGTTAAGAACGCATTGAGTTCGCCTAGTATCAACTTGTGTACTAATTAATAATGAAACTAATATTATCTGTCAACATTTTAATTGCCATACATACATCTTGCGGAAATTAAATTAAAAGATACACCGAAAAAATTTTAAATATAGAATTTTAACAGAATCGAGATACGAATGTCATATGGAAAAAAATTATTGCCACACATCTCACGTACCTCTCGAAATAGCAAAGGAAATATACAATGTCTCAAAGGTGAATGTGCATATGTGGACTTATTTGACGAACGAAAATTGCAGATGAAAATGTGCGATTTTCGCTTATCCAAATTAAATCGAGAAATTGACTAAATAAGAAAAAATAATAAAAATAGCTACAGAACTAAGAAAATATATTGCACTACGTAAGAATATGTGTCTAAAATGAATATGCAAAATCTTCATTCAATGAAATTTCCCCCAGAGTTTTAAGACAGTGCCAATGGAAGTAGTAGAATCAAACCGATAACTATAGTAAATTATAGAAGCGAGAGAAAAGTGAAAAATTGTTTTGCTACTAATAGCAAAACTACGCCAATATTGACAAAAAAAAAAAAAAAACTATTGGACCAACCTGCGGACTTCATTGAAATAAGTAAAATAAGTAAAACAATAAAAGTATTGTTTGATGAATATTTGTTTGATGTTTGATGAAAGCAGAAATTTCGAAAATTGTGAATAAATTGATGTTAGAAATGAAAAAAAAATTTTAAAGTGATGCTACTTCACATATAAGCGAACATATGAATATGAGGGACGATGAATTACATAACGAAAGATGGAAATGTAATGAATACACAAGTTGGTAGTTGTCAAGAGGTTAATTGGTTTGTAACATTCGAGAATCAAAAGCAACCAAATTTGTTTAGTGGAGATTTTAAGATGCGCATTATCTAAATGTAAGAATTGTCAAAAATTTAATTTATCTGATCGTTTAGAAAATTTAATGTTAATATTTTTTAGATTCGCGTACGAATAAATTTATTTCGATATTTACTTTACTCCGAAATGTCAAAATAATTCGATACATATAATACCAACGAAGAATTTCTTGCAACAAAATAATTAAATAATGCTCTGCAGTAAATACAATGAGGAAACCTGGAAATTGCTGTCTTTCTTGTGCTGTTAATATACCTTTACATTAGGAAATAATATAAATATCTGATTGGGTTTTCATTCCTGTGAAATAGTTTCTTCAATTATCCAATTTGCATAGTCTCTCAAGCCCAGCTGTACTTTATTGTAAATGCTTTATTTGCTTATAATTAAATTTAGGGGATAAAGAGGCTCAAGACAGGCTGTTATAATGTTCTAAAAACATCGACACTTTTCAATTGGACATTCGGATCCGTAATTTAGGCAGGCATCCATGCAATAAGTGTCAGCTCCTTCTTTGCCCTCATGTTCACCAATAGCAATACATTCGGTTCTGTATAAAATAAATTACATACACAAAAACAATAAAATTTTCGATGCTTACACGATATTAACAATTGGTTACTTACGGACAGTGACATGCAGTTTGCGGACAATTTGGTGGATATCTTAAGCAATTCGTTTCGCACCATTGATCCATTCCAGGCAAATTTCGAAAAGCTTTCGAAGAAATACATTTTTGATCTCTGTAATTGTCAAAAAGTCAAAAAGCACTACTTTACAAAAGAGAGTGTGAATGTTTTAATTTCTTTTTATTGAAATCCATGCATACATGTTTGTGTATGTATGTATATGTAAATATTTCTGATTATAGAAAATAGTTGAACAATTAAAATTTAGCTTGTAATATAAAGAACACAGAAAATTTAACGTAATAATAAAATAACAATAATGCGTAACAAATTCAAATCCCGTCAGGCAACTAAAGTCGAGAAAGAAAATAAAAACACTGAGTTGCGGATAAAAATAATAATTTATACATAAATAATTTTACATCAAACATGAGGAAACATATGTACATCTGTATATACATTTTATTTTAGGTAATAATGTGAAAAATCGGCCAGAAACTACCTGCGATCGTTTTTCTAATATTCAAAAAAATACACTACTACACTCTCAATTTTTCGAGTTAATTAAGTAAATGCCGTTTCCGCAGTCCATACAACCGCTACGAAAGATATCAGCACCAACCCCGGCTGCAATCAATAATTTCTCGTCCTCAGCAGAGAATTCATATGCAAAACAGATAAATATCCTACACAACTTTTTTCTAGTCGCTAAAGAAAGTATTTCTAATTGTAACCTAGGTGACCATTCTAAGTCTGCATCAGAAAGTGATATTGGTTTTTCAATTTCGCTAATGAATATTTACTTTTAAATAATAGAAAATCGCATGAACCTTCTGGTTATTCAGATGAAATATATACTTTGCCTCCGATTTTATATTCATACCTTGGGCAATGCAGTCAAACTTGTTTAACCGGTAGTAATATTGGTCACAGCAAAATTTTAGGAGCAAATTCACTGATCACAATGAAGAATTTAAAAATTTTAGAGTCGATATTTTATTTAAAAACGTTTTGTCTTTATATAAGGAAACTGAAATATTAAAAGTATTGGTTGAAAGATTAGAGGTTTTAACAAAGATTTCGAAATCTTGCAAAACTTCTGCTATGAGGACTCCAAACAATTATTCGTTTCGAATACAGAAACATCGATAGTGAGGTTGGTAAGGGGTCCTATTGTAATGCTTGAAGTTAGATATGAAATATACGATTTAACTACGAAACACAATGATCAGGTTTGTTCCATTGGTATATATCAGTCAGTGGGAATAGTAAAAGAATTTGATATGTTAGAAATTAGTCTTTGATAATAATAAGAACAACGATTTGTGAAAATAAAGACGCCCGCGTTTGGAATACAGCAAATCAAGGCGTAAACAACGGAAAAAGT
Source organism: Ormia ochracea (assembly GCA_963402855.1). Lineage (NCBI taxonomy): Eukaryota > Metazoa > Arthropoda > Insecta > Diptera > Tachinidae > Ormia > Ormia ochracea. Next base: position 58,992,770 of record OY727107.1, read on the forward strand.
ATAAAACGCTGTATAACACCAATGCCAGTTGACTATTACTTTCATGCAAAGAACTCGTTCTTGAAAAGAATTTTAGTTGGAGTTACACAAATATCGGTATATATTGTATTTACAGTTGCTATAAAGTACCCGCATATATAATTGTTAAAATTTTTGTAATTCATACATTTATTTGGTTTCAATATTTAAATAAATTTGAAGATACTACTACAGCAATTAAATTCTTTAGGCTACGTAGCAGGTAAAAACCACATGCTGCGAATCTGCATAACTTACTTGTATGTACCTACGTAGGCTAATGCGTAGCTGTGCTGTCAGAGTTAAACCATGTTCACATAGTATGAGCAGCAAGTAAAATAGCATTTTGATTTCGCGACTTCTAACTGCCAAACTTTTTGAAGTTCAACTTGGACTTGTTTCCTTATTAATGGTTGCCACAAAAATCCTGCATTTGACTTATGGCCAAATAACAAAATTTTTTACAATTAGTGGAACACGTCCATAAGCATTTACATCCTACTCATATATACTAGATATTGCATATACATAATTTGAGTGGCTGTGATATATAAGTGGGTCGTTATATGTATGTATGGATTCACTTGAGCAGATTTGTTATTTTTAAAACAAATTATTAAAAATAAACAGTTGATAAACAATTTCATTAAACATTAGTTTTGTGCAATTTTTGAAAAAAGTAATAGATTTGTGCATAAATTGATAAATTTAGATTTAATTTTTAATATTAATAAATGTTTGCTTGGTCCGCAATGTTTCAGCTATTTACAGGAGAGGAGAGCATTTTATTTCAGTTGCGTTAAAAATTATTGGATTTTTAATTTTTTCCAACGTTATCTAAAAAATATACAATCCTCGTAAGTACATACATACATACAAATCTCCGTGTGCAAATACATTCGTACGTAGTAATTCAAAATATAATAGTAGTAATATACTATATAGTAATGTTAATATACATATACGTATAAGAAAAGAATACTTTAATGTTAATTTACAAGTTAAAATTATGACCAAAGAGTACAAAAATGTGTGTTTATATTTACAAAGCGTTTTTTTATGAAATGCCCATATGTGCATATAAACATATTTGTACACCCATATATATATATATATATATATACACAGTTATATAAGTATTTCTAAATTGAAGTTATGAATAAGCATTTTTACAAAGCGATTGTTTAGAAATATATAAGTTTTTGTGCAATTGGATTGTATGTATGATGTTTTGTATGATGCAACAGTTTTTATTTATATAATCCTTCACATCCATTTAAGTAAGACTTTAGAAGAAATAATTAGTGCGTATTTTAATAATATTTATAATTATAATAAGAGTTGCGAAGAGTTTCTATAAAAAAAGCAAAAATAAACAAAAAATGAGTAGTTGATAAAAAGTATTTATAAGGTAAACACTGTGTGACGGTGAATTCGGAAACATTTCTAAAATATGTGAATGTGGCCAGAAGCAATGCGAAGCAATCACCCTTTGCATTTTTATCAGATTTTGGAAACGTCCATTTGGATTTGTAAAAAATGTATTTTTTAATGAAAAACTTGCGTTTTTATTGCTCTTGTATGTTTATTTTGTTTTCAAATGTTTAAAATATATTTTTGCTAATAATAGAGAGAACATTTTTTTTCCAGATTTGGGATAAATTTAAATTTTTGATAACGGGGTACCCTTTGCATTTTTGACCAAAAATCGTCATTCTTTAAAATCGTCCTTTTCTGTATTTTTTAATGAAAAACTTGCGTTTTTATTGCTCTTGTATGTTTATTTTATGTTTTCAGATGTTTAAAATATATTTTTGTTAATAATAGAGAGAAAAATTTTTTTTCCACATTTGGGATAAATTTCAATTTTTGATAACGGGGTACCCTTTGCATTTCCTTTTCTGTATTTTTGAATGAAAATCTTGCGTTTTTATTGCTCTTGTATGTTTATTTTATGTTTTCGAATGTTTAAAATATATTTTTGCTAATAATAGAGAGAAAAATTTTTTTTCCAGATTTGGGATAAATTTCAATTTTTGAAAACGTGGTACCCTTTGCATTTTTGACCAAAAATCGTCATTCTTTGAAATCGTCCTTTTCTGTATTTTTGAATGAAAATCTTGCGTTTTTATTGCTCTTGTATGTTTATTTTACGTTTTCAGATGTTTAAAATATATTTTTGCTAATAATAGAGAGAACAATTTTTTTTCCAGATTTGGGAAACAACGCTTTGCAAAACATTTCTAGAAACTTTTATTAAACATTTTTCCGATTGATTGCAAACAAAAACCATTGAAAGATTAATAGAATCATGATCAAATTATACTCCATAGAAATCATCGAAGTGCAGCCAAGTTTGGTGCATATGCTACCAATGTCTTTCTGAACTGGTCTCCCACACTGCAAGAAGGACAATGATTGCCAGCATCATAAATCATAATATTAAAATGAAGAAATTATGAAATGAAATATTTTGCCAAACCAACAGGACCGAAGAAGATGAAATTTTTTACACACCACAAATCAGTGATGAGAAATTGAAGTGATGAAATGATCAATTGACAAAAGAGTACTTTCTATCAATATTTTGGTGCTTATCATTTAAGGTAAATTTTGTTAGAAAAAAACGAAAACTAAAAATCAGAATGTTATCAAAAACATTAGATTTTAAAATATTAAAATATTAAATATAAATTTTAAAATATTTTTTTAAACAGAGAATTAACCAATAATTTAACAAACATAAAATATGCAAAAGTTAATAAATACTTTAATAATTAAAATCAAAAAAATAATAATAATTTTTGTATTGTATTGTGCAAAAGCTTCTTTTTTCATATAATTTAAAGTAGAAAAAACCGTACTGAAAATGTGAAATCACCAACGTGACACTTTTTCAAGCAAAAGTAGTACATAAAATGCAGCTACAAAATCCGTGTTCATGAAATTAACCAGCATCAGAAATTTTTCACATGAGCTTTGTTGGTAGAAATCAAGTAACTGTATGTAAAGGGTAAAGTAGATTCTACAACTCAGTACGAAGCAGATAGTCAGACAACTGCGGCTTAAAGCCACTAAATATCCGCCAAAAAACACTTGAAGCATTATGGTGATGTCAGTAAAACTATTACTGTACTTGGCCCACCGCCGATTGTGCATGAAAGATCAATATTTAATTTTATGGACAGTCTTTAGCAGTAATTTTTAGCAATACATACTTTTTACTCTCCAAAAGAGAATTAAAAAAGGACAGATGCTAAAAATTTCGAATAAAAAATATTGTGGAAAATAATTTTATAAAATCGTCAAATTTTGAAAAGGGTCGGTCCTCTGTGTATTTTTGAATGAAAATCTTGCGTTTTTATTGCTCTTGTATGTTTATTTTATGTTTTCAAATGTTTAAAATATATTTTTGTTAATAATAGAGAGAAAAATTTTTTTTCCAGATTTGTGATAAATTTCAATTTTTGAAAAAGGGGGTACCCTTTGCATTTTTGACCAAAAATCGTCATTCTTTGAAATCGTCCTTTTCTGTATTTTTGAATGAAAATCTTGCGTTTTTATTGCTCTTATATGTTTATTTTATGTTTTCAAATGTTTAAAATATATTTTTGCTAATAATAGAGAGAAAAATTTTTTTTCCAGATTTGGGATAAATTTAAATTTTTGATAACGGGGTACCCTTTGCATTTTTGACCAAAAATCGTCATTCTTTGAAATCGTCCTTTTCTGTATTTTTGAATGAAAATCTTGCGTTTTTATTGCTCTTGTATGTTTTCAAATGTTTAAAATATATTTTTGCTAATAATAGAGAGAAAAATTTTTTTTCCAGATTTGGGATAAATTTAAATTTTTGATAACGGGGTACCCTTTGCATTTTTGACCAAAAATCGTCATTCTTTGAAATCGTCCTTTTCTGTATTTTTGAATGAAAATCTTGCGTTTTTATTGCTCTTGTATGTTTATTTTATGTTTTCGAATGTTTAAAATATATTTTTGCTAATAATAGAGAGAAAAATTTTTTTTCCAGATTTGGGATAAATTTAAATTTTTGATAACGGGATACCCTTTGCATTTTTGACCAAAAATCGTCATTCTTTGAAATCGTCCTTTTCTGTATTTTTTAATGAAAAACTTGCGGTTTTATTGCTCTTGTATGTTTATTTTATGTTTTCAGATGTTTAAAATATATTTTTGTTAATAATAGAGAGAAAAATTTTTTTTCCACATTTGGGATAAATTTCAATTTTTGATAACGGGGTACCCTTTGCATTTCCTTTTCTGTATTTTTGAATGAAAATCTTGCGTTTTTATTGCTCTTGTATGTTTATTTTATGTTTTCAAATGTTTAAAATATATTTTTGCTAATAATAGAGAGAAAAATTTTTTTTTCCTGATTTGGGATAAATTTAAATTTGTGATAACGGGGTACCCTTTGCATTTTTGACCAAAAATCGTCATTCTTTGAAATCTTCCTTTTCTGTATTTTTGAATGAAAATCTTGCGTTTTTATTGCTCTTGTATGTTTATTTTACGTTTTCAGATGTTTAAAATATATTTTTGCTAATAATAGAGAGAACAATTTTTTTTTCCAGATTTGGGATAAATTTAAATTTTTGATAACGGGGTACCCTTTGCATTTTTGACCAAAAATCGTCATTCTTTGAAATCGTCCTTTTCTGTATTTTTTAATGAAAAACTTGCGGTTTTATTGCTCTTGTATGTTTATTTTATGTTTTCAAATGTTTAAAATATATTTTTGTTAATAATAGAGAGAAAAATTTTTTTTCCAGATTTGGGATAAATTTCAATTTTTGAAAACGGGGTACCCTTTGCATTTTTGACCAAAAATCGTCATTCTTTGAAATCGTCCTTTTCTGTATTTTTTAATGAAAAACTTGCGGTTTTATTGCTCTTGTATGTTTATTTTATGTTTTCAAATGTTTAAAATATATTTTTGTTAATAATAGAGAGAAAAATTTTTTTTCCAGATTTGTGATAAATTTCAATTTTTGAAAAAGGGGGTACCCTTTGCATTTTTGACCAAAAATCGTCATTCTTTGAAATCGTCCTTTTCTGTATTTTTGAATGAAAATCTTGCGTTTTTATTGCTCTTGTATGTTTATTTTATGTTTTCAAATGTTTAAAATATATTTTTGCTAATAATAGAGAGAAAAATTTTTTTTCCAGATTTGGGATAAATTTAAATTTTTGATAACGGGGTACCCTTTGCATTTTTGACCAAAAATCGTCATTCTTTGAAATCGTCCTTTTCTGTATTTTTGAATGAAAATCTTGCGTTTTTATTGCTCTTGTATGTTTTCAAATGTTTAAAATATATTTTTGCTAATAATAGAGAGAAAAATTTTTTTTCCAGATTTGGGATAAATTTAAATTTTTGATAACGGGGTACCCTTTGCATTTTTGACCAAAAATCGTCATTCTTTGAAATCGTCCTTTTCTGTATTTTTGAATGAAAATCTTGCGTTTTTATTGCTCTTGTATGTTTATTTTATGTTTTCGAATGTTTAAAATATATTTTTGCTAATAATAGAGAGAAAAATTTTTTTTCCAGATTTGGGATAAATTTAAATTTTTGATAACGGGATACCCTTTGCATTTTTGACCAAAAATCGTCATTCTTTGAAATCGTCCTTTTCTGTATTTTTTAATGAAAAACTTGCGGTTTTATTGCTCTTGTATGTTTATTTTATGTTTTCAGATGTTTAAAATATATTTTTGTTAATAATAGAGAGAAAAATTTTTTTTCCACATTTGGGATAAATTTCAATTTTTGATAACGGGGTACCCTTTGCATTTCCTTTTCTGTGTTTTTGAATGAAAATCTTGCGTTTTTATTGCTCTTGTATGTTTATTTTATGTTTTCAAATGTTTAAAATATATTTTTGCTAATAATAGAGAGAAAAATTTTTTTTTCCTGATTTGGGATAAATTTAAATTTGTGATAACGGGGTACCCTTTGCATTTTTGACCAAAAATCGTCATTCTTTGAAATCTTCCTTTTCTGTATTTTTGAATGAAAATCTTGCGTTTTTATTGCTCTTGTATGTTTATTTTACATTTTCAGATGTTTAAAATATATTTTTGCTAATAATAGAGAGAACAATTTTTTTTTCCAGATTTGGGATAAATTTAAATTTTTGATAACGGGGTACCCTTTGCATTTTTGACCAAAAATCGTCATTCTTTGAAATCGTCCTTTTCTGTATTTTTTAATGAAAAACTTGCGGTTTTATTGCTCTTGTATGTTTATTTTATGTTTTCAAATGTTTAAAATATATTTTTGTTAATAATAGAGAGAAAAATTTTTTTTCCAGATTTGGGATAAATTTCAATTTTTGAAAACGGGGTACCCTTTGCATTTTTGACCAAAAATCGTCATTCTTTGAAATCGTCCTTTTCTGTATTTTTTAATGAAAATCTTGCGTTTTTATTGCTCTTGTATGTTTATTTTTTGTTTTCAAATGTTTAAAATATATTTTTGCTAATAATAGAGAGAAAAATTTTTTTTCCAGATTTGGGATAAATTTCAATTTTTGATAACGGGGTACCCTTTGCATTTTTGACGAAAAATCGTCATTCTTTGAAATCGTCCTTTTATGTATTTTTTAATGAAAATCTTGCGTTTTTATTGCTCTTGTATGTTTATTTTTTGTTTTCAGATGTTTAAAATATATTTTTGTTAATAATAGAGAGAAAAAATTTTTTTCCACATTTGGGATAAATTTAAATTTTTGATAACGGGGTACCCTTTGCATTTCCTTTTCTGTATTTTTGAATGAAAATCTTGCGTTTTTATTGCTCTTGTATGTTTATTTTATGTTTTCAGATGTTTAAAATATATTTTTGCTAATAATAGAGAGAAACAATTTTTTTCCACATTTGGGATAAATTTCAATTTTTGATAAATTTTCCATTTTTGGCCAAAAGTTGTAATATTTTAAAAACTTCCATTTGTGTATATATTTCCTAATAATAAAGGAAAAAAAATTTCGATTTTTCATAAGAAAGGAGGAATTTTTTTTTTTGGAATTTCGCATTTTGCTAGTATAACAGTTTAGCCTATAAAGGCGAAAAAGCCTATATAGGTCTACAACATAGAATATTCGACTTCAGCATAAAAGTATCCGTTATGTCACGCAATGTTATATATATATATTAATAATAATAAAACTGTTTGATAAAAAATACTCTTGACTCACCTTACAATCAATGGGAAAACATTTTTGTCCTCGGGAGCTCTATAGTCTCTATAGTATAGTAAATATGGATTTTTATTGCTGACGAAAAGAGGGGGTACACCGCCACCGGTGTTTGACACAATTGCTATGTCGGCACAATTACGGAAAGTTTCTTAAGGTTAAATGATTAATTTCAGTTGTTCTTTCTTTGGAGACAAAAACATTATAGGAAATACCTGCTTTGCCACAACCTATGCCTTCCGTGCCATTCGCACATGTGCCCCACATATTTGCCGTGTAATAAGTCCACTGTAACACACATTGAGTACATGTGATGTAGGGTGGTAAACGCACTCTATAACGGAAAATGTCCTTCTTTTTGGTATCGCGGGGAATTAGAAAACGGTGCTCGCGGCTCCCCGATAGGTAAAGCGGATACCGATCAAAGCATTCTTGACTCGCCTCTTTTCGGAAGTTGTTATTGGGGCACAGGTTCATCTCAAAACGTCCATAATGATTCGCAGTTAGCTCAACTTCAACATCTATTTCCTGTTTTACTCAAAAGAAACATTATTTTAATTTTTATAGTTTTATCTCTTGCTGTTTAAAGCTTAACAGAAATTTCGTTCGTATTTCCGTTTCACATAAATACCTACAACGAATATTGTACGAAGTCGCGAGGGCAGAACGGGATAATAGCAAGCCTTGTAAATACAGAACCCGACATTCTTAATAAACAAGTACAGCATATATACATTAAAGCATATATATAATATACATTAGAGCTGCTGCGAAAACGGGAATTTCTGATAATTAAATCTGCACATGGAAAATTTCAATTACACTTCAAAATTATGTTCTAAACAGTTACAATGTAGAACAATGAACAGACTCAGTTGATTTACAGATCAATCCGTAAGTTACTTGATTCCATTTTGGAGCAGGGATATTTAAAGCCGAAATATTAAAAGATCATATTGTCTTTTATATATGTATATAAAATGGAAAATTGTATGAACGAAATTTACTGCCGTGAAAGTTTACCTTAGTATTCATTAATTTATCTTACCTGACCAGATGTAAAATATCTGGAAATAATTCCTTTGGCATAATCACCACCAGCTTCATGAGGGCGCGGACTTCGTAGGTGATACGCATCGCCACAGACTCCACATTTACCTTGATTTTGCTCCCACTGCACTGCATATCCGCCACAAAACAATTCATTGTCATTGTAGTTTACAGGATTAGGGTAACCAAATCGCCACATTGCATTACGGGCAGGTGGGTCCATTAACCGACCATGGCCAGAGACCATAGCAGATAGTAAAACACTTCCCAAAAAGCTCTAACAGGGCAAAGATAAAATAATACATGCTATATTCGTATAAATTGTTGTCGCTTATTTTATTCCCAAACTTACTATCAATATGGCAAAATAGGACATTCTATACTTTGTAATCATTCCAATTGCGATTTATACAAAAATCTAAAAAGATTAAAAATAATCAAAATCAAAATACAATTAGCCATTCAGCGTATTTTTTTTATTAATTTTAAGTAGTATTATGTATACTTTAATTTTAAAAATTCATAAAAATTCATTTTCAATAATTATTCTAACAGTTCTGAAATAACTTATTTTTAATAATGTTCACAACACTTTTTCTAAATAGTATATATTATTTTGTTCATTTTTAGTTTCAATCGGCATCTGATTGTATAATTTAAGCCCTTTATAAAATATTATTCTTTTCATCTTTTCCGTGATAACTTCATGTAGTCTAAAATCATCAGCATTTCTTAGGTTATATGAAAGAGTTTCTCGTATATATCTCGTCTGTTCCATCAAATATTCAGGTGCATCTCCCATTTTTATTTTCTTAATAAAATTTATTGTATTGAATTTCAACCTTTGGTTAATATTGAGCCACTTCAATGTATTGAGCATATAATTAATTGCTGTAAAAGCTAAATATGATATAGAATTATGAAATGAATTTTAAATTCCTACTGAAATTTTTTGTTTTATATTTTGACACGAAATAACCCTTTAAGTGCTTGTCTAATTAAACAATAATTTCAATTTACAATGAATTTCATTAGAACCGCAATTTATACAAAAAATAAAGTTTGATTTTTTGATGATTTTGAAATCGAATTAATAATAATCTTTCCTTATTCAATTATTTATATTCTATTTTATAAGAAAATTTTATGGCCGATTCATCGTAAATATATATGCACGAGCATGTACATCGACACATCTGGAGTAAAAGTGTGGCATTTTAATTTTGGCCACTTTTTAACATATCCATTTCTTGATTAAACAAGTTTCGGATGTTTTTACGCAAATGCGCATGCACGCACACTCATCCTTACATACCATAAACGGACGTGCACACATTCGCATTATTTTAATTGAAGTTGTGCATACCGAAACCGGTACTGTTGACCTGCCTTAAAAGTAACGCGTTGGAATTGATTTTACGTGTAAATAACAGGATGTTAAGGTCTCATTAAGATTTTTCTTTAAACAATTTGTATAACAAACAATTAATGCATACATACATACGTACATACATACATACATACATACATACATACATACATATATTTTCAATTTAAATGAGCGCTGTAATCGGGAAAATTGATTAACCGGCGAATGTTTTGGATTTGAAGACGAACATATACATACATATGCATATCAAACCACATGTATATATATATATGTATACATGTATCCATGCACACATCCATTTCAATTGTTGCTTTATTCAGTTTTTAATTCCATACACATACTTATTTTGCCAAGTGTAGACGAGTGCTGTCCGCAACAAAAAGTGAATGTCCTCTTAATAAAATCAATGCGATTAAAAATGTTATTAAATGAGTAAATAAATTTAAATTTAAATACGGATACAATCCTTAATACGAAAATATTGAGCTAAATGAACATTCAAGGTAGCTAAAAACATACGATTTCATATCTTTCCACTAAACTGTACCATTCTGATTACACTTCATAAATACATATAAAACTATTAAAGTAGTAATTAAAAAAATTGTTTATAAAATTGAAATGAAAAGTGCGTTAATACACACGTTTATTAAAATCACAACATGCAGGAGTTACAATGTTTAGGATCATGTTTTATAAAGAATTACAGTGGGATTAACACCATTGCGCAAATAGTACTCCATTTCTGTATTTTAAATGTTTAATCGAACGTATTTAAATATTTTAATTCTAAAGGTAAATAAATTTCTAATTAATAACACTTAAGTGTTTTAAATGGAAAAATTGAAATGCATTTTCCATTCAATTATGCGAATGGCTGTCAAATTTTATTTATTTATGATGTTAACAGCTGCACGTATTCGAATACGCATGCGAGGTTAATGTAAATCTTGGGATTTGTAGGATCGCTTTTTATTTTTATAATATCAAAGGTGGGTGCTTTTCTCTAGCGCATCCCACAATAAATGAAAATTCTTCTTTTTCTATTAAATATGCAGTTATAATTTTTTTAATAGTTTGCAAGTTAATGTTTATTGTAAAAAATTATTATTTCGTTGTTAATTCATTTCACATCTGCTTTATACTACCTATATCGCTAGCGTCAAAATGCATGCTTTATATATTTTTTCCAAGCTATTTAGAGGCGTTTTGTTGCTTCCTTCTTTAAATCCTCAGTGATTTAGGGTATTCCATTTATGTTTTTTATACACACACTGGTCTAAAACTTTGAATTGCAAGTAGCGCAAGAAGCTTATATGTGTATATATTGTAATTAAAAGCTAAATTTTACTTAAACTTTGTTCTTAGAAAACATGCAATTAACGTTTTTTGCAAATTTTGTGTACTTTTTTCTCAGTTATGTTGGTACAAATGTGAGTTATACATGTTGTCAATGTCGGCCATTTTGGATTTTCAGTTGGTTTTTGACAGTTAAGTCAACTTATCTACCTGGCTAGCTGTAAGATGCTTCGGACTTAAAATGATACTACGCCGGCAATTGTAGTGTACTTTCTATAAGACATTCGTTTTCAATCAGTTGGAGAGATCCGATGACAAGTGCAACAGTTCTTTAATTCACGTAACAAAAAATTTTCAATCGATGTGAATCTACTTCATTTCCCTCTCCAACCGTAACACGAATTAATAAAATGGTTGTCTGTTGTGTGATTCGGGCCTACTACTTATGATTTTGAGTAACCACTAAAAAAAACCACCAAATACGTAATTGTATTTGTGGATGTACGTATGAATATAAACATTGATAATAATAATAATAGTAACAATAATAATAATAATAATAATAATAATAATAATAATAATAATAAATTAACTAAATATTATAATGTTATGTAATGTTGATAAGTTTGCATATATGTCTGTATGTACATATTCACATTCATGCATAAATATGAGTGCATCTTGCTTGCCGCAAAAATAGTCCATAATTTTATAATTGTGCACCATTTTAAATTTTTAATTGCATTTTGCTTTTTATCTCGCGTGAAGTTTTTTAGTCTAGACTAATAATAATTAATATATTTACATATTTACCAAAAGCCATAATTTAATTACAAACTGACAATTATTCGAGAGATTAAACCTCCTGTCTACGATCGTAAGAGGAAATCATATAAATTGAATTTATATGTTTTTAAAGCGATTAAATTGTCAAAAAGATAAGCGTGTTATTGGGGATGTAAATGCATAATGTCTATTTATCGATAAAGCACATATATTATTATTACCGTTTCGAGACCCCAAGATTACTCATAAGCAATCCTAAAATAGAACTTTAGGCTTCCAAAAGCTTGAGATATATATGAGTATGTACTCCTATGTGTCTTTTATGATTTCGTACTTTTTAAAATCGGTTCTGACGTTCTTAATGTCTAATCGATGTCAATTTACATATCCATTTACTATGTATGAATACATGTATGTATATATGCAGGCATGCACATGTACTAAGAATGTTGCGGCCGATGGAATTATATTTATTACTCTTCTATGGGATAATCAGATATAATTATGCAATAATTGTTCTAAATCGAAAACAGTGAATCTGAACGAGTGAATTTCTCCACTCCAAAGTTTGTGCATCTAAAATTAGTTTCAGATGCATATCAATTTCAAAAATTGTTTGAAATATGAATTAAAAGATTTGCTGCGCTTATCTTCATTTTTTTACCTTTCGGATTAGAATTAATAAAGAGAGTAAATTTAAACTTCTTTGTTCTATTGGAAAGAAAATTTTCATAGAATTTTCAGGGAATGTGCCACAGAATATAGCTAATAACTCTTCGAATCGACTTAGGAAAATGACTTTTCGCAATGCCACAGAAAATAATCCGTCCATTAATTGGAAATGTGAAATTGCAATTATTCTTTGAATAAAAGTTCCTTTGAGTAAATCAATTGTGCACGAACTGTAACCCCATGCTGTAGGGGAAAAACTTCCTTGACAAAATTTTCATTATTAACTTCTATTTTCCTGGACAAATATTTTTGCAATTTTCATTGCTCAAAGAAATATACAGCTTTCAATTTATTTCTCTTGTAGAAAAAAGGAAACGGAAGAGACCGTTTTCCATATGGTGAAATTATAATTTTTTAAGACCAAACTGTGATTACTTTAAATATTTCTCGATTTCTTACGTACACACGAGTATATGTATATGTAAATATGTATTTAGATATGTATATATACGTATATAACTTTGCAAGTGTTAATATTGTATTGAGTGAATAATAATTTCAATTTAATTTCAATCAAGTGCTTAAAACACATTATTTGGGTTTGTGTGCGCACATACACATGCTCACGGCTGTGTATTTGTGTATTTGGTAAAGTTTGTATGTCTGTCGCAAGTTATGACGACTTCAGGAAATGTACAGCATTAAAGTCATGATGTTAATAAAATAAGTGTCTTATTTTTAATCCGCTTTTATTTTGAGAACTCTTAAAGTATACGATGTTAATTATGATTATCCGATTATGTATTTATCTAATAGTAAGTAAGCTTGATAGTATGTGGATCGAGTATACAATGTGTTTTATAATTTGGACTTTTGCGGCATTTGTGCAGCTGTTACAGGTCCTGTGTTTAGTTACATGATCATTCTGCCAACTGAATTAGACCTGAAAGTTATTTATATTTTATACGAAAAGCGTGGTTCAGATGCAAAACTTTCATTGGCTCCTTTTCACATTGCTTTCACTCTACAGAATAACAATCATCAGTTGGCTTATTAGAAAAAACATTTGGGGAATGGATAATTTCCGTTGCTTCAATATTAGATATGAGAATCAGGCACCGAAGGCTGAACGCTTAAAAAAAGTATTATCTGGCGGAAAATGTATTTGTATTTCAAATAGGCGTATTTTGGGCGTATGTGCTTTAATATACAAATGCATATACAAATAAATGTTTTGTTAAATAACACCACGTGCAATTTCGAAGAATATATTGAGTCGCTGGAACATTCTTCCCATAATTAACAAATCCGTCAAGCAAAATTAATTTCATACATGACATTTGAATGTTCAATGCATTAATTAATTGAAATTATTATAATTTTAACAATCGATTCAATTCAATTCAAACGAAGAGAAAGATACAAGTCAGGTGATTTTGATAAAAGTTTTATTTTTTAAAAGCAAAACAATATCGCTTTTGGCGGCCAACGAAAAAAGAAAAAAAGCTCCATTGTTCATACATAAAGACGCAAATATTATCAGTACAATCCGCGTTCAAACAATCAATATTAAAAGACAGCCAAAGTTATAAATGGTTTCATTTTGCTTAAACGAGTTTCCGAATGTTAAGATTGCTTTAACAAGAATTACCTTTCATTCTTTAAATTATTGTTTAAATTTGCCCAAACGCCTTTTGGATTGATGACAATCGTGTGAAAACGGATGGTATACAAAATGTATAGTAGATTGCAATTATATTGAATACCAGTACTTAAGCCATCCATTCCAAATGCGTGCAAACACACATCTATACTTGCATTGCCTGTCAAAATTTCTTTGTTTATTTTCACAATTCCTCTTCGAAAAAGCAAGTGGGGCAAATTTCGCTTTTGTTTTAACGATTAAAATTATTTGTCTTTTAAGGATTATTGATGGATCCCCCACATGTCTTGCAAACTTAAACTTTGTTATTTTCGCATGCGCTATATATTATTGAACGTGCGAATACATGCACACGTATATATATATATGCATGCGTGTACAAGTGTAATCTACAAACTTATAATTAAACAATGTGTTATAAATGGTTGCCCGTTTTGAACTTTTACTTTTATCTCTTAAAAAGCAAAATACAAATTTAGAAAGAATAGCTTTGCTATAATTTCATTTTCATCTGTGCAGGTCCTGGTTGCTAAAGCAGCCTATTTGGTGTACGTTAGTTTCGTTACATCTACAAACAGGCTGCGTAATACTCATTTGTGCAGCGATGATTATTTTCGATGTGTACTTGAGATGAAAAGATTTTTTTTTGTTGTTCGCTTATTTCGTATAATTGTAGGTCATGCTGGGAACAGAACTCGGACTAGTAGTGAATTTTTGGTAGCGAATATTCGATTATTTATTCTGTTGTTCAGTCAGCTGTTCTTTATTAAACACGCGATAATTCCTACGGACAATTTTGTTAACATTTATATTAGATCACTAAATGTTTGTACATTCAGAATAAGTATATCGGAATTTCCGGTTTCGAAATCACTTGAAATCACTTAACACTGTCCCACTTTTCCGTAGGCCAATTTGAACGCCTTATAAACAATTCACTTTACAGAATGGAAATAATAACGAACACCACATTAAAACATTTTACTCGTATTCCTAAGCAAACTGCCTACTGCACCACCTCTTACGTTCTATTAACTTTGTTCTCATATGCGGGCATGCACTTGCACATGCCCATGCAAACTCGTAAATGCACATAAAAAATTCTTTAGATACGATTTTAATGTTAAGAATTTTTTCTTCTTCTTTTTTCTTTTTTGTAAGCCAGTTGGTTACACACAAATTATTTGTCGCAATTTTCATTAAGTATTTCTTTGATCGGTTTCCAGTTTTCAAGCTTACGTTCAGTAATGCTGTCTTTCCGTTACAATTTAAAAGAAAAATCTAGCCTGGAAAGATTACTTTTCGCGGCTCATAAAGATAATGTGAATAAAAATTTAAATTCAAGCTTGACTAATTAATTTCTTTTACGCAAAACTAAAACTTCATGTGCGCATGTCGAACAGCTCAAGTAAGTGATTTAAAAATACTAAAATGTCAATGTGATCAAAACTTTGAAGTAAATGATAATTTTTTCCTTTTTATATTTTGATATGTCCAAGTAGTTTTTGCCATGAAATATTTTATTCACGTCCACGTCCACGTCCACGTCTATTTCTATGTCTACGTCCACTTCCCTGTTCATGTTCAATAAAAATTCAATATAAATTTTTTTTGTGTTGTTAAAAGACATTTCCCCTAAAACTAAAGCTAAAGATGATGTGTTAGAAATAGTTTGTTTTCTTTCTTCTTTTTACTACTCGTGTAATAGAATTTCATGCATATGCATGTACATGTGCATGTGTATGTGTTAAGTTCGTATGCGATACATTCCAATGCACTAGAAAAAATTGTGAAGAAATATACTGAAAACTTGTTCAAGTGAAACCGACTACGAGGCCTGATCTCAGGATAGGAAAGCTTCTTACACTTTTTGCTAATCACATACGCGTATGCGTGTGCGCTCATTCAGAATATTTATATTCACTAAATTTGTCCTTCCGATGTTTGATGTTATGTCACTGTTAACATTGTTAAGGCCGTACTCGCACATGGCTCTTATTTATAAAATTATTTTTCATTTCTTAGGAAGTTTTAAATGACGGGTATTTGTGCAAACCATAATAATGACAGTGGTTAACTAATTTTATATTATGTATGTATGTAAATACCAAATTTATATGTTAACATATCTCCCCATGTATATATATGTATATATATCTATATATAATATACATATGTGTATGTGTATATAGATACTTTTACTTTCAGTCTTTACTTTTTTTGGTAGAAGGGAAACGTGAGTTAATTTAATAATAAGTAACCAGCGTTGTTAGCTCTCATTGAAAAAATAAAGAAAGTTTTAAATAAAGACGTGAATCAATTCGCGCGTGGCATCAAGAAAATGGACAATTTTCTAAGGACGGAATATAGCATTACCCAGAGTGTGCATAATTACAAAAATAATGAAGAGAGAAAAATGTTTTTCAAAATACTCGTGTAGCTACTTTAAAAAAAAGGGGAATCCCGAACGGTGGCACAGTTAAATCGATAACCTTTAAAGTCCACTATCGTATGCGGCGGTGACTGGCAACTTTGCTAATCAAATGATTCAAAGTCATATAATTAGTATTCTGTTCAGAAATTGCAATTTTTGTACGAATTCGGAAACTCACTACTCACTCACTTGCACAAGCATTTCGACGGTGCCGAATGCATAAAATCAATGCTATTTGACTTTGATAATTACATGTCGAACCAAGTCTGTACATGTACACCCGTATTATGATATTGATTTGTGTTTAATAATAAATTTCATACCCAGCGCTTGTACACTTACAAGTGTACACTCGTACAGATGCATCAATAAATAAATGTTTGTATTTGAGAAGGATTTTTTTTTCTGACCTTATATTTATCACTGATAGCAGCTGTTCGTTCACTTGTTTTAGGAATTTGATAGTCCGCGATAAGTTGCGTTTCGCTTGCGCACCCGTAACGTTCTGATGCTCCTTAAGATCTTCTGCCAAAATTTTGTTCGAAAGACTTCGAGTATTTAATATCCGACTTACACAGTTAGAAAAATTCTTGAAGGCATTTTATTTTTGCTTAGTAAAGCGAGCGATAAAAAACGAGTTGTTGTTAATTGTTATTGTGTTGGTTTGCTGCTGCTGCACTCCACAACCGATTCCGTTCACTTGTGTTATTGATCGGTATTATCGCGTTGCTTCTACTTTACAGCACTTAACATTGCTTTGTGTTATTTATGCGCCGGCGCGTTTCCTTGCCTCTGCGAACGTTTTCATTGAACTAAATGTTTGGATGGTCAGTTTACATAACTGGGCTGGCAGTCGCTTTTTAATTTAAGTCTTTCAGCTAAATTAATTTCAATTTTGTAGGAATTGACGTGCAGCAGGCTTCACTTTTTTCTTTTTCTTTCTTTAATATTCATTACTTTTAATATGTATGAATATTCTCCTGATGGTGAATGCAAAATAAAAAGTATGTAGTTGGATTATTAACAGTGTAGTTGTTCATTGTTATTTATGCGTAAAACGTACACAAACGCGACAAACGACTTGCGAAGGTGTTAAAGACTCATATCAATTTTCGAAATGAGTGTATTTTGCTTGATCACTAAAACATGTGTATTATAATGAATGGAAGGTAAGAGTAAAAGCTCAATAATGTGGTTGCTTCATTCTAATGGTGTTGGAAAAAATAGACTGCGATATTTTAAGTATTTATTTTCTAATAGAGAGCGTACACACTGGTATGTGGATGAGTGGCACGTACGTACCACGTATCAACGAAACCGAATTCTGTGTGAGGCGTTTGATAAAAATTTATACTAAAGCCTGTTTTAAGGAATTATTTGATGTTAAAACCCCGAAAATTCTCATAAAAGACCGATTTCGTTGCGATCGATTGGTCAGATTTCTAAGAGAATATCTTACGAATAAAGTGTACTTTTTTGTAGGGTGGTTGTTATCCAAACAGCACAAGCTGCGATTGCGACCACTACCATAAATCGTATATGCTACAAACCATTTCAAAAGTCATATGTATATGTGCAAGAGGATTATTACTTTATAACTGGTCTTATAGTGAAAGGTATCCTGTGTATGTATATAAGGAAAGCTTTTCATATTAAAAATCTGGATTGGCAAAGGCCAGCGTTTTTATAGTTCACTTACATGCATTTGTATATAATCTAGGCAGGCACGTTTATTAACAAGGGGTAAATATTATTGCTTCTCTTAGAATATTAAACAGACAGGGAATAATATTTTCAAAGTTCGGTTGAAGTAAAAGAAATAAGAGAAAACTATTCCACACTATGAATAGTGTGCCATCTATAAAACCAAAGAAGCGAATGTGGTACCAATACATTTTTAACGACTTTTTTATTTCATTACTGCAAGTACGGGTGTTGTATTTTAATATATAAAAAATGTCGTGACGAAGGAATGGTTTAAAATTTGCAAATTAGCGTCGTGACTGAAAAATGTTAATTGCGTTACTTTTTAAAATAGGTGAATAAACTTCATACGTGTACTCTGCCCAAGAGTGTATTCATTTAAACATATAAAACTTATAAATTATTTATCGTTATTTATTTCCTAATTGATTGCATTTTCCAAGTATTCTGTTAAGTTACATAAGTTTGATGGCCGTGGCAACAGTGACTGCACACCATTATTTTCTTTCCGAGATATGAATAGACAGTGGTGCAGAAGTCACTCTAAGAAAAACATTTTTCTTTGAAGCTTCACTTTAACACATGCAAAATATTACACGCACTGGCATACACACATCTCCCCATTGTGTTTTAAGCGTAACATTATTTTTATGAGAAAAGAGGGCACATTTAAAACCTACGAGGTAACTGCAATATAAAAAATTTGATTTCTTTAGTGTCATATAAAGCCTCTCTAAAAGTTAATGTTATGCATTTTTTTACAAGCATACACTTGCACGAGTATGTGCGTAGTACATAATAGAACATAAATAAATCAGTTCACAAACTGTTCACTTGTGCGTACTGCATGCAAGTGTGTTGATGCTCATTGCGACCTTTTATTTTTCGTTCCCTTTGCAAATGTATGCAAAAGCAAGATCCTTGCTCTTGAAAACTTAACTAAGTGCAAGTACGTAATTAGAAGTTAATGTTTTGAAAATAATATATAAAAGCGACACAGTTGTAATAAAACATTTTCCAAGTGTGCCTTTAGGAGACAACTGTACGTGTAGCAAAATGAATGCACATTTAATTACAAGCCCTCGCATTCAAAGTTACTAATAAAATACGTAATGATAACAACAGAAGAAACTTTTGTTCTTTTGAAACAACTATCCTTTGGTTGAATAACCTCTAAGCGTAACCTCACCAGACAACATGTTCTTTCAGTATGAAATAAAATAAATTAGTAGCAAATAAAGGCAGTTTGTTTTTATTAGTTGCTTTTACTAACGCCCAACATTTTACTTGAAATATTTTTCAAAACCGCAATCAAAAAATTATAACTTTAAATTAATTTTTTTTCAATCGCATTTTACGTGTGTTTCGAATCGTAAAATTAATTCTTTGTTTTAACTATAAAAATCATTGCAGGGTGCCAATTATTGTTGTTTAATACAACTGGTATATTTTAAAAACTATTTGGAAAGCTGAAATGATTAACATAAGTGAACATTTATTTCGCTATTGAAAATAAATTAAATACGAAGAAACACTTGTCGAAGCAATGACAGCATCGGCAGTATTCAAAAATCTATGCTAATCAAATAATTAATGTGAAATTCATATGAAAGAAGCCCGAAATCAATATATTTTAAGAAGAACAATTATTTGAAAGCATTGAATAAATAAATAAAGATGCATGATTGTGAAAAATAATCCAATTAAGACTTCAATTTATTTAAATTTTACATTACCGTTTGCTATATTGATAAATCGCGTATCCAAAAAAGTTTACAGAGAAGTTTCTTAATAATATCAATTCTAAAAAAATAATAACCATGTGACACATACGAAATTTTAAATAAGAATAACAATTATAAATTGTAACACTCATTCGGCGGGCACATTAAGATCAAGAATGCAGTGCATCCAGGTTTAATGAATTCATACTAGAGGTTGCTCTAGATTTGCGTCAAACGGGCGCTTACAAAGTTATAAGCAATTCCACAGTCCGATTAAAGTGTGAATGACTTTTAAGTTTTGCAATTTCACTGTGAAAATTTATCTTGCGAACAAGAAATATTTCCAAAGTATTTTCGACGTGTAGTGATGAAAATTATTTAACGTTCAACTTCTGTCGAGATGACATTGAGTTAAACTTGAGTTTGTGCAGCGCAGGATTCATTTTCGTTTTTCGTTTGTAAATAATATTTTATTAAGAGTAAAAATAATTAAATGTTACTGTTAAAAAATAATTTTTCTCCCCTTCCAAAATCCACTGGAAGTATTAATTTCAGATTTAATTTTATTAAAAAAGACGTTAAAAGCACCACTATTGTATGGCAAATATGTTAATATTTTGTAATATCATTTGGGCGTCATATTTCCAATCATTCATTTTCATTTGCTTGTTAAAATGACATCCCACAATTAATCCAAAATGCATTTAATTTTAGGCAAAAAGGGAATGAGAAGTGTGAATAGTCGGTTAGGTATTTTCCTCATTTATATTATTTGTTTTATTTTAAGTAACTTTTTGTTCACTTGTTTACATATCGCGCATATACTCTAATGACACAATATGTCTGTACGGTACGCACTAGAAAATTTCTTAGTACGAGAATAATAATTTATATGGGAAACAATAGCGATACCTTCTTAATTTCTTAAGTCCTGATAATACATGCTCACAACAACACATCCGATTTTAGGCAAATTTGTTTTGAAAATTTTTATTAATTTAATTAGTGAAAAATTGCGTATAACACTGAGTTATCAACACTGTTTGAAGTTGGATATGTTCTAACTGTCGATTAAAATTAAGTAAACCTATTTAATTAAGCTCACTCTCTGTTATTTGAAAACAATTAATTTCTGTGTGCTTTTCGTATTTAATTCATTACTCAAATAAAATAACTACTATTTTCTATATAGAGTGTGGAAGAGCATTTCAATAATAAAAGTTAAAGAAACAAAAAAGAGCAGATTTATTATTTATTTTGACGAACAATTCGTTATATCGTTCACGTAAAAACATTAGGCGAAATATAATTTTAAATGTAAATATTAACAAATAAAGACATAAAAGTTACTGGCTTTATACACAATTGCTTGAAGTTCTGAACATTGTACGTATGAAAATGCATCCTGCATTATGGAGGTGTACTTTTTTCTTTTCTTGAAAATTTAACGTTTTAAGTTTCACAAAAACTGCTTTTGTATACGAGTAATTCTTCATATGCGCAAAGGAAAATATTGCATTTGCATTGTGTTTTGCATTTGTTTAAGATGGTGGGAAGATTTGCTAAAGTCTAGAATTCGAAAGTAATTTGCACAGGGTTTGCATACTTGCTAAAGGCAACACTACAGAAACAGTGCTATAATATTCGATAATAAATTCGAATTTGCTTACTGGTTTACATTTTTAATTCACACTTGAACAAATGATTCAAGGTCAATTCCAATGTCAGATACAAACTACAGGTGCAATCGAGCAATTAATTTTTTGTTATGAAAAAAATTCAGTCACAATCTGAAATTGTAGATATTTATGCTCTTCAGATATCTGTGTGTTTAGTTTTTAACAATATTCTCAAAGTTTGGTACTGTGTATGTTGTTAGGCGTTGAGAAAATTTTGAAAAACTATTTTCGTAAGTAAACATGGAAGAATCGTTTAATCTTAAATTCGGTTTCAATACATGTATTTCATGAGTGCAACATGTCTTTTAGTCTATTCCCCAAACTAATACTAATTAATTTTTCAAACACTCTGTTGCAAATTTCATAAATATAAAATAGGATTGAATATTCGCCAAACTAGTTTAATTTTTATGGGGCTCTGCATACGATACACATGTACTAACTTTAGAAAAATAAATCTAAAAATTTTCTATTTCAAATTTTCTATATACATCTATGCATGTATACAAGTTAACATAATGAAAGCTTTCATATTTTATTCCCATAATTAGTTGTTTTGGATGGATGCAAATTATTAATAGCAATTTATATTTGAAAAATAACATATTTGATTATTTTTCAATATTGTTCAGTAGGCAGTAAAACTTTATTTATCTCCACCAAATAAATTTTATAGTTTTCCAAGCCTTTTTACTTGTAATGAGATTGAATTAATTCATGATATGGATCTTAAAGATCCCTGGGCGTACGCATGTGAAAGGATCTATGATAGTGCTCTCTTTGAAGTCAAAATGATGTCTTTGTTGGTTTAATGGAATTCTTTGCAACTGGCCATCGCAGAGGTCACTAAGATTTTTTTCCTATTTTTTACTTACCATGAACATTAAATACGTGCTTACGAGTATATACATATATACATATACAAATATTTATGTATGCGCTTCAACACTGTTTGAAATTGGTAAGTTACTCCGAAGGTTATCTTAAAGTGTAAGGTCCGCCATTTTAGGCCCCTTACCTTTGCCACCTTTCATGCGGCACGCAATTGGTTCAATTAAGTATTG
Source organism: Ormia ochracea (assembly GCA_963402855.1). Taxonomy (NCBI): domain Eukaryota; kingdom Metazoa; phylum Arthropoda; class Insecta; order Diptera; family Tachinidae; genus Ormia; species Ormia ochracea. The sequence continues at coordinate 59,015,476 of OY727107.1, forward strand.
GTTACTATTAAATCAATTTGTAGTGTTGTAAAATATTTCAATAATAAACATTTAAATTAAATTTTGGCCGATATCGTGTAACTTCTTTTCTGTTATATTTTTATTATATAAATAAAGTATATGTAACTTAAAAAGTATATAAAGTATATAAAAGTAGTGAAGAATAAGAATGAAACCTAAAATGTATTCAATTGGATTGGTAGATCGTGTAATTATATATCGCTCGCAGTCGTGCAATGAGCAGTTACTTTGTAGTAGTATCTTCTTATGATAGCCTATATTCGTTATTCATGTTTCCGATCCATACAATAATAGAAAATTTAAGTACTTAAGTAAAACGGCTCTTAGTAATTCTTATGCAATGCCATTCAAAATATATTACCGCCTTCCAATTTTATTGAAGCAGTAGAATTATTAAGCTTCTCTCGATGAATGTTGACGTTCTGTTAAAAAATTGTAAATTTATTGTAAAAAGCTTCTTATGATATAAGAACGTGTAAGTGAGGATGTACTTACATTTGTTAGTTTACGTGTGAGGGCTCACCTTTATTTTAATCATCCTAATAATTTACCTTTCCATGATTTGTGATTTGTGATTTTTGATGCCTATTTTTATTTAATTATTAGAAAATTCATTGTGACATCATAAAATTAACTAATTTAGACACACAATATTTTTAAAAGAAGCGCAATGATTACCACTGTTCCCATGAATATGAATGCAATCTAGACACTTCCCTTACTTCACTACTTCTCAGTCTTGTTGCTTAAAAATAAAATTTGCGGATTATGTAAATGCATTTAGTTTTTGAAACAGTCCTTAAAAGAGCTAAATGTAAAGATGTACAAGAATATAAGGAGAAATAAAGCTTTAGACCTCTTTTAAACGCGCAAAGTTTGCTTTTACAAAGTTTTCTTAATTTTCAACCAAACATTGTCAAATATTTGCATATTTTTCTATAAAAATCTCACTGTTACGAAATTTTTTTTATTTAAATAAAACTCGTAACAGTTTTCCAGCTAATCTATGTCTATATTGCTCTTCAGACATTTTTTCTTTATTTTGTAATTTTTTTTATTAATTCTTTATAAATGTAATTTCTATTATTAGTTAATGCCTTATTTCCGTGAATTATTAAAACATTTTATATTTACTGTGGGACATCACCAAGTTCGTATACACATTCAGCATCATGCTTAAGAATTAAAAACTATACAAAATTCAATACAAAATTTGGAGCAGCTCGTTTACAAAGATACGTTTATGTATATTTATAAATGAAAATCGTGGTATAAAAATCGATTATTTTGCCTTTCAAATCCATGGTTACAAAATAAATCGAAATTGCATATAGAAAAATTGAAAAAATCAACAATAATCCAACTACAGTATTAAAAATAAAAAGCTGAACGTAGTTAAATAGAATTTGCACTAAAGAGAATTTGTTCATTTAGATTTGTTCTGCAAAACAAAAACATAGCAAAACAAATCGTTTCTGCATAGAAGCAAAAAGGAATTAAAAACCACAGTACAACTATTGTAACGAACAACAATAAAGTTAAAAGGGAAAAGAAAAATGTTGGTAAATTAAAAAATAAATAAATAAATGAAAATAAAACCAAATGAAAGAAAACGCAACAAGAAGATCAGCTTTTCGTGTAATGCGGTGCATTTTGCACACTGCACCATAAAGCGCTTTTGTTGTTCACCGACTACAACAACACGAACACTAAATGGAATTTGTGATGAATATGTATGTATGCATGCACCACTACACCCATTGCTATATAACATACATTTCGCTTTATAAAAGGGATTCCTCTCAAAAACCCAAGACGGTGGTTCCACGTTATTTTGCGTTTCATTTGTGTTGTTGAATAAACACAACTAACCGAATCGACCAAAAAGCACAAAAACTCGCTGTTAAACAGAAAATTTCAGAGAGCACACGGATACACTCCCATGTGCAACCTTCTACTTCACAACACAAACATACCTACACGCAAACGTACTTGCATGGAAAATAAAAGAAAGTAGAACGTAGAAAATGGATATGACAAAAGTAAAGCAAACAAGGAATGGTGAGAGTTCAATTGCCGGCCAACGAAATGCGTTTTTTGAAAATGTAGAGTAGTGGTGCGTTTGTTGTCTGCTGACGCTTCACTTAAGCATCACATCTACACCCGCACTCAGGTATTGCAGTAGTTGCACGTAAGTCGCAACAGACGCAACCAAGTTTTTCTGAATACAAAATCGTTTCATTTGCGGAAGGGAGGAGGTTAAAGGCAAATGCAAAGGCAAATAAATTAGCAAACTGGCCTAAAATATAAGAGCTGAAGTGATCAAATTATGACTTATACACATACTTAAACAACTTCTTAAACCCGCCTGTGCATATCAGTACGATACATACATATACATATATGTATGTACATATTTCAAATTATTATATTCTGAATCGATGTTTAAAGATCACAAAATAAAAAAGATATTAAATAAGTTGGATAGAAAAATGTAATTGTTTATTTAAAAGAATTATGAAAATTTTGTAAAGTATTTAGTAATATCGGCAGCCGACTCAGGAGACGGTTTTATGGTGTTAGAATTGTAGCTTTTAATTTTTACGTGTCAAAAACCGCAACGAACTTTCAATAGCTGCATGTGAGCTTTTCTCATGCTCAATATGAGAACTGCATTTCAGAGCAAGTAGATCAATCCAAACCAATTGTGAACGTTCGGCTGCGTGCACACATGACCCGCTTATCGCAAATGATGCCTGGCATGCAAGCACGTATTCAACCAAGTGCAGCTGATAGCACAACTGATATAATCTTCCTTCGCTTTATCAGAGTGCGATCAAGGCCATTTGATGGCAACTAAAGCCGACGGAGTATCTGCTTTCATCGCGATGTCACAATGTATTTATGTTGTCTTGTTATTGATGGAATCCACGTATTTTATAAAATGAATATCAAGAAAATTTAATATAATTTTCAATAACTGACGTTTTTTAATTCTCTTTTGACGCTGGAGGGTTTAGAATAATATCTCAGTGCTTCCCTGCTTGCAATATGAGGTGACTAAACTGCGCGAGTGGAGACTTTTGTCTTGGTCTTGGTTAGGAAATGCTCGCAAGGTTGCCGGTGAGTGAAAGACGTGCTGAGAACGTGAATACCGCCAGGGCATGAGCGGGTGGGTCTATGAGACGGAGGTGGCGACGAAACTGTTGACAAATTCGTGTTATTTGTAGTGAAAGTAGTGCCATTGCTGGAGCAGTATACTACATACATACACACATGCATACCCATATACATACACATTTCCTGATTTATTCACATAAATCAATAAATTAATAACCAAATTATTTTATTCAGTCAGACTCATAAATAGGACAGACTCACTTTTATGTACGTGTACATGCCTTCACACACATACATATTTGCAATATACATATTCCAAATATACAACCATGCATACATACAATGTTAGTGGACAAGTTCCAGGCATACTTGCAAACATTTGCGAGAGTACAATTAGATTGGAATTCGGACTAATTATGAAGACTGGGCTGATAACCTATTTTGTGGTTTCTGCAACAACTTTCTGTCCTTTGGTTACATTTTTTTCGTCACCTTTTAACTAATTGTCATACAGTTTTATTCCTAAATTCATAGTTAATCGACATTTGAACTGGATTAAATGCATTTACTTTGTCCTTATTATCTCAGATATAAGAACGCAAATAATTTCTGTAGCGCGGATCATAGTATGCATGAATGTACACATGACATAACATCACTGCCCATTTAATAAAAAAAGAAAATGAAGGAAGAATAAAATGAGAAAAACAAATTGAAAATTAAGCTTAAACGAAGTGAACAACGTACATATTTGCAGACTCTAGTAGAGATAATAAAAAAAGTTTTGAGAGTTTAGTTTCATAAAAGAATACGCATTGTTGCCCAAAGATTTTCGGAAGGAGATAATAAAATACCTAATACTGCCACAGATGTACAATGTACAATACAAGGCATCCATATACTCTTCAAAACATGAGCTCAAGTGCATGTGTATTGGTAAATATATAAAAATGTTCCTTAGGCTCTCTTAAAAATGGGTGTTTGCAGGAAATTGCCAAAGTGGTGAAATTTCACCTCGTATGCTGTAATGACGGCAATACGTGGTGTGGTTAGAAAAGATATGAGCTTTTACCATTTTATGTCTTTTATCCTGCAAAGAGCTTTTAAACATTTTCCACTTTAAACTCTTCGCAAGTGCGAGTATTAATCGAACAGATTCTATTTTAAAATACGACTGGCCAGCTACATGTCTGCATTGTTTTACTTCATGGATTATACCAAAGATGGACTAAACATAATTTAGTTGCAAACTTCTGACCTTTTTCTATTTAATCTCTTTTATTGTTTGATTAAAATGAAAGAAAATTCTCACAAGTATTTATTTACACATTTATAACTTCTGTTGTTAAAGCACGATTTAATGTTCAGTAAGAAGTTTCCCCTGGGTATGGTTGATTGTATAATTGACTGCAAGAGATTTCCCTCTTTGCTTTATTCTGTATCCATTTTGCTTTCTGCTCTGCTTGTCGTTTGGAAGGAATTATTGTTTTTCTATATCAGTGATATATAATTAACTGTATTATTCCAATATTTAATATTTTCCAAACACGATTCCATAAGTCGCAATACCAAAGCACTAACATACTTCCAACATCCTTGAACATTTATAAAGTGTATAAAAGAATATATTAATTTCCCTACGGTTGGGGCCTAATATGTCTCATTTCCGGCGGCAAACTTCACATTAGGAAGTACACACAAATAATTGAAATCAAGATTGTAAACTTTGGATGCGGAAGTGAAATTCAAACCAAATTTACAATGAAAAGGTCATCAACCGTTTTTAGTAGTTGTAGTTTCAGGAATTACAAGTAAGAAGCAAGCATTTGAAATTTTCGAAACATATTTACGCGAATTACCCACAAAACATAAAATCGTTAACGAACTCAACGTAACACTTGCAAGGTAATTCACAAATGTTTCCATAATATGCTTGAAATCATCATATGTATGTATGTGTGCATCTGCATGAAAGTTATTTTAAATTAATATAAATAGCCTTCCAAGTACATGAAAAGTACCTTCTAATTGAATCCTATTTTCTTACAGCAAGAATATATTAAAAGTGAAGAATCCCGCTTGTAATTCTAATTTATAAGAAGGCTCGGGTCCCAATACACAATTAATTTTCTGCCCTTTGCACAGGCAATGAAATGTTTGCCTTGGCATTAACACACACTTTGTTTAGCATATTGCTAAAACATTGAAAAAATATAGAATAAAAGGCAAAATTAAGTAGCTGACACTCTCAAAGACAAATTGTTGTATTCTTCTGTTGTGGTTTTAAATTCAAGTAGACCGTGATTTCACTAATAAATACTTCCTACGTTGCCTCAACAAGAAGCTAAAAGGAACAGTAGCCATGCTGTAACCAAATGTCAACTTACACTTTCGTACGATTATTACGAAGAGGGAGAAAACGAAAAGAGAAATACAAAATTAGGAAAAAAGACAGAACTCCACAGTCGCACTTTGCTGTTTCAATAAATTAAAATGTTTTAATAATTGTAATACTTACGCATTTCCATTATTTTGCAAACAAAATCTGTATTTTTCTGACACATACCACTTCATTCACACACATAAATATGTATGTAAACCAATTGATTAATGAATTCGTTTATTTACATCTGGCTTATATGATAAGAAGCCATTTAGTAAGGATTCTAATAAAAGAAAACAAAACGAATTTTTTATCCAGTTTTGTGAAAAGTTAAAACGATATTACCTAAATAATTATTGAAAAATTCAATTTATATGATTAGAGGTGAATAAGTTAAAGTAATAGTTGACATCAAATATATTGAATTTCAATAAAATTATAAAAACCTTATTAAATTTTTTTTTTTATAATTTTTCAACTTTATTTTTCAAACAGAAGATTGTACATATATACGTACATGCACACATGCATACCTACATACATACATACATACAGATATTAAATCAGTTGCTATCACCTCACGAGTACAAGTTGCAAGAAGCCAAGAAATTCCCTTCATGTAAACTCATACATATGTATGTATGGATGGGTATGTAAATATTACGCAAATGTGTACACAGTTAGATGCACGTGTATGTTAATTTTCAAAAAAAAGGAAAAAATACTACTACACGGTAAATTTTCCTACGGGCTGTACTAAAGACAAAGTGAATTTCAGAATTTTCATTCATTTAATAAAAAAGCAACATGACTAGTTTCACTTCAAATTGAAGCAATTTATTTACGAGTAGGTTCGTAACTCGCAAACTGTTCTTAAATGTGCATCCGCATATTTTGTGTTCGTTTGCACTCGGTGTTTTCGTTTCCGCAATACATGCTTATCGTTGCAGATGCTGATTCTTTGTTAGAAATTGTCTGTCACTTGCACATTTTTATATTGTGTCTGACATACGCCGTAATAAATTGCTGTTTTAGTAATTATTTTTATTTTATTTTATGTTCGCTTCGAATGCAGTAACCAGCGAGTTCTTTGTCGCTATATCAGTTAATGGCGCCATTTTAAAATCTTATCGTGTTGGGTGTAGTTTTGTTACGTTAATATGTGCGTATGAATGTACATGCATACACATATCCACATAAAAAAATAAATTGTTAACAATAGAACATTGATAATAACATGTGTTATATGTATACACATACATGTGCACATATGCACATACATATGTATGCACATATATAGTTCTATATAAAAATAAGAACAGTCTGGAAATACAGTCAAGTTATCAACAGTGTCAAATAAGAAGCTTCGCATGAGAGCACGGATGGAAAATTCGTTACAATTTTTTTTTATAAAATACCCTGTTAGGTCGTTGGTAAGAGCATTTATATCATACATATTATTATTATCTTTCAACACTGCAGAACAGATTATTCTACCCGAATTAGGGGCGTATGGTGAACGTGGCTTTCCAATTCTGATTGGCCAAGTTTAAATAACAATTCTTGTTTTTATTTATTGGTGTATATCGTGAGTTTTTTTTAAGGTTTGTGCTGAATTTCTTAAGACATATAATTAATTGGTGTGTTTAATAGTAATAAGATACAATAATAGTAATAGAGATGCAAATATAGTATGGGCTGAAAATATTGGTGTCCTCTCCTTTTTGCATTCAGGGTAATTCTCTCGCCCATTTTCCAGAAGTACATCGGTCAAAAATCATTTTCTCGAATGCCTTCGAAATATGCCTTCCCATCAATGCATATGCATACATATGTACATTAGGTGGAGTTGCATAAATGTACATACATATTTAGTTATGAATTTTATATTATGAAAGTTCATCTTAGAAAAAAACAATCGCTTGCACCGAAGAAACGTTTTCACCACCTCTGTGTGGAAGTCATCAACTAATGACATGTTCTATTGTAAATGCGCGCGTGTATGGATGGCATTATCACGCTTTGAATGCTGTTGACAATCTGTAGCATATTCGTGTGATAAAGTGCTGTATAATATGTTCCCATTGCTTTATAATAGACAATATATCTCCACACTGCATATGCTGTAGGCAGTCATGTTAATACGGTGTACATTTGTCATGTCGAATACGTCGCAAATGTATCTACATACATCATATGTACGTGGCATACATATATCCGTGTTTAATATTATTATATGGAAGCATACAAATTCACATATACGGGAATGTCTACTATAGTGTGGCAGGTACGAACATCAAACCTATATATGTATTTTTACATTTCTCCACTGGCTCTGTGTAAATGTGTGCAATGTGAAACTCAAAGTGTGTAGCCAGTGACTGATTGTCCGAATAGGTGTATGTGCATGCATATGTAGTAAAGTCAAATTGTAGTTATGTACATACATATATAATATTATATAAATATCTATATAATTGATGTTTATCTGTTTGTATGCATTTACGTGTAATCCTGCTTTTATGTATTAAGTTTCTGAACATAGAATTTCATATTGTATTGCTTTTTTAATTTCTTCAAAATACCTTTTTAACTCTCAAGTGAAAATGCCCAAATTACAAATTGCATTTGGATACATACATACATATCCATATGTAAAAGTAAATGTAACTGTACACGCAAAACTTCTTATTGCCAGTAGGGCAGTAAAAGGTCTTATAGTTGCGTTTGTTTATTTCGAAGAGAGGATACAATGAGTCAGTCACACCGTTCCCGGTGCTTACATATATCCGTATGTATGTACTTGCATTGTACAGGAATTGCTGCATTATTTTAATGACAAGTCTTTTCTTTGATGTTGAACAATATAATGCTAAATTCATATATGAGGCATTATAAGGTGAAAATGCAAGGAGTTTAAAATTAACTTTTATTTTAGTAGTCGAAAACATTTTTCTTAAATACACTGGTTTTGTATATCACGGCTGGTGCTTGTTAAATCGGACCATAGCAAACGCTGCTTAAGAGGCATTAGTGTTTCCATAAAAAATGAATTATGATTATTATGACTATGATATTAGCCGACATTTATTTTTTTGCTTGCAAATTCTCAAAAAGTATTTCCACAGAGTAATGATACCTTTGAACATGGTGTATGTATTTATATATAATATTTAGTATCTTTCAAAGGGTCATACAGCTTAAATGTTACAAAGCAAAGCACATCAATAGCCCCAAGATTGACCGCTATTGTATAGGAGACCGTCAGAAGTTCTCGTTTGTCACCAACAACAATTGATAAATCTCTTTCTAGTGATACTTTTGCATTCAAGTCTGCGCAATACAATTTCGTTAATTCTACTTCTAATGTACTTTATGTGCCAACCATTAAGAAAATGGATGTGTAATTTATGAAACAACACACGTTTCATTCAGAACTCAAATACAAAAGAAAAAACAAAATATTATAAATGTAACCACACGCCATCAGCCAACCGTTTTTATTGGCAAAATTGTAAAAATTCAAAAGTTTTCCTAATTTCATAATAGTTATTCTGATTAATTGTGTTTTTTTTTTGTATCAGAATGTGTGAGCTGCGTTTTGCTATTCTATTCCTGATTGTTGTTTATTTTCTATATCTTTTTGATCCAGTTTATGTTTCCTACAATTTCTACACTTTATCACATTGAAACGTTGCCATGACATATTTGTGTATGTGTGCATACAGTGGTGTGCTCCTGCCAAGAGTGTATGTGTGCATTAAATCCCTAGTACACATTTACGCCCCCAAGAGTAGGAATTGGAGAAGTACCACTATAACCTCATCTTCATCAGATTGTATGTTCGAATAAGCATTTATGAGCTTCACTAACCAAATCTCTGAATACTCGTGTTTCTGCCGGTGGCAAGAAATGCTATTTGCTTTGTGGAAATTAAATGTTGCTGCAGGAGGATATCACACTGCAACCTATATTAAAGCATTTCTAATGACATTTTAAATATATTGCGTTCAACGTTTTCTACATAAGATTGCGTTATCATGAGAAATTGCAAAAGTAACGCAATTACAAAAAAAAAAAAAAACATTTAAATTTATAAAATAAAAATTAAACGATTCTTAAATATTCACTGACTCTATTTGAGACTTGTAAGCGAATGTAGTCAGACCGATAAAATTTTTTACTTGATGCAGTTTACACTAGATATTTATATAATATATATATATATTTACTCTTAGTTATTCAAATAGCGATTTTTAAGATGCATTTTCGCACCGTTGTACCCCAAATTAGATCTGCATATAAGTTTTGTAACATCGAGAACTACATTTATAATATACGAGTACACAGAATGTGCATGGGGAAGTCTTTTATATACTTTTACGGACAAAGCCACGCGCCGATAACTATAAAATATTAAATCCGAAACAAATAGATTTTTAGCAAATTTACTCCGCCATTTCAATAATATTCGCATATTCTTCGTACTGTGGAATTAAATTGTGAAATAAAAATACTCGTATATGTTAACTTCTATCCAACAGCTAAGCATTTGCTCTTGCCACAAATCAATCCAGAGCAACGGAGTATCAACTATTGCTAAACAGTGGCACAAACAAGCACTGTGACGGGTGTGTACCTTCTACAGAGTTCGATGCAGAAAAAATAAATGCATGCCAACATATTTGTTGAGATAAACGTTCGCTTCTCTCGTTTGAATGCTCGCAAATACAATTAAAATCAATGACCGAAAATAATTTGCTGCAAGAAATGTTCCCAATAGCAACTCATTTACAAAAAAAAAGAAGAAAATCGATAAGTACTTTATGATCAACAGCAAATTCCATCATACGAAAACGAGTTCATTCATAAAAAATGTTTAATCCAACTTATCACAGTACAGTGACTAAATGAACAACAGCTCACTGCACTGGTCAGCAGGCAGCATGATTATTTGATAAATTGTTGTAATTAAGGCCTTAATAGGTGGGCTCATTTGGCTATAATCGCACACACTGACATTTTGATGCCGTGAAAAGTATCACAACTAGACTCTTGCGTTACGAGTAGTTAATATAATTGCCTAAAAATGTGCGCGTAGCATAGATGCGCTTAGCAGACGCCTAAATACCTCTTAAGCCTGCAGCCATTATCCAAATTTTTTTTAAGTGTGCTACCTTGAGATCTCTCAAATTTATAAAAATTACAACAGTTACAACAAAAAATGGGAAGTATAAACCAGAATGATATTTTGAGCAAGCACAGCGATAAAGCGAGAAAAAAGCAACTGCTGGGCGTTCAGTTTTACTACGTACTGACAGTAATTTTTTTCTAAAAATGTTTAAATTAATTACACTATCGACATTCGTTAACTAACCTTAATTAAATTAAATTAGTAAGTAAACCAAATTTGGTTCTTGCACAGAGGCCTTAAGAATTCAACATATCAGAAGAATGGAACACAAACAAATCTCCTTATTAGTTTGTAAAAAGTAACTTTATTTGAAGCAAAACATGCATGAGTTACCGGAGGATGTATCATGTTGAAGCAAATTTATGAATACGGCCACCACAAAAGGGACAAACCCTTTTCATTTCTAGTACATCGAGACAAGTTTGTATACGAGCGCATACACATCAGAATATTGCACACGATGCCAGGGGATGCATTAGGAGGAATATGATTTTTAAAAATTGCGCCCCACATGAACGTAAATGAAATAAAAATGGGCCAAAAATAAAAACCGCATGTTTGACATCGGATATGCATGTGTAACAGAACAGACAAACTAGACAGCAGTATTTAACAACGGAAATGCTTCTAAAGGAAACGAGAAGTGAGCTTCTGTATGTAAAAGGAATGGTAAACAATTTCACACAATTTGCTCACTAGCAAATTACAAATTGCAAATATCTATTTTTCTTCCTTGCAGCACAGATGCAAATTGGTATCACAAAAAAAATATATATATACATATATATATATATGTATATATATGTAAACAATTTAATTTAGACTGATTTTAACTCTATTTCAATAGAAAATTATTGGAAATTTATATATGTTGGATGTGCATGCAGGCATTTAAGAAATTATTGCTACAAAATCATGAAAATCGTTTTCTCGTTCCCATGCTTCCTCAAGTAAGAGATATCTGTGATGTTACCTTATACTTTCAAAATCTATTTATTTTTACTAGATTTTGAACTATAAAAAATTTCATTAACATCCTGTCACTTGCTTGGTCATGAACATTTTATTTTGTTTTATGTTTTATGTTTTATGTTTTATGTACACACACATAAATGTATACGAGCCCATACAAACATACTCGTACATGTATCGTCGTTCAAAATACTGTCATTGAATTATGCTTGGAAAGTTGTTTGTGTCTATTGCAGATGCTACTTGAAGCAAATCACTTGGAATTTAATAAAATTTATTGGGCATGCGGGTAAAAAAAAGATAAAACACGATATGTGTGAGGTATTCGACAAAGGACTTTTTTTTTGAAACTTTTAGGGTCTCATATGACACACGTGACCTGACGGGAGGAGCATGTGACCCAAAAATTAAAGCAGAGTCATTAATAATTAAAGACTGCCCGTGATCTTTAAACCAGTAATTATGATGAAGTCATTAAAATTTTGATTTTATTTTTCCAGAGTAAGTTTTTCCCGAGGGGCGATATTATACGGGCACATACCCATGTATGGATATGTTTGCATGCTTCCATAAAAAAATACTTTCAAATACGTGCGTAAAGGAGCCACAGATATGTGCGCACTGCAACTACATGACTCCGCAGCCCTCCATACATGCTGCCATGAGCTACCAACTGTATGTGTGCACGCATGTATGGTTGTGCGTATAAAAGTATGTGGGAGAAAACATGTTTTGCCGTGTTGCATTTCTGATTGAAATAGTTTGCATTGCAAATGTGTATTATGCCATTAATTCTTAGGTCTAGTCGTTCATAGAGGAAAAATAAAAAATATTCTCAAATGCCTGCGTTCAGTTTAAATTTATACTCATATATGTATACATATACATATTTACTCGTACAGACGTATGTAAGCATCTGTCTGTACATACATATTTGTTTTGTATGCACAAATCTTACTCAAACACTTTATATGCACTATATATACAAGTACTGATTGGCACATGAATGAACGAGAGGGGAACGCGAAACATTACAGAACATCTTTACACATGGAAAGTTTTCAAGTCTCAAGCCTTCAATAAAAAAAACTACAACAACAACAAATAAATAAACTTTTTGTAAAAAGAGTGTACGTAATCCAATGAAAACAGGAAAAAATGACGAAACCAAGTGGGTGTAGAAAACAGATTATGATGAAATGGCAGCTGTTGGGAAAGGAGTGATTTAAAAAGTTTTTAACTTTCTTTCACGGAAGGAAATGGTAAACGAAAAAAATAGTTCAATACACACATTTTGCCGGATTACAATTTTTCCCACCTCGCAACAATCAAGGAAGAATTACTCTAAAATTTAAATTTGGTCGTTGTAATATCTCTTACACATACTCTGTTTTTCCTTATATTTTTTAGGCAAACATTCCGAAAGAATTTGATATAGTACGCAATAGAAAAAAAATTGTAATAATTTTTCTTCTAATTTGGAAGGTAAAGCGTCTTCTTTATTTGAAGGGGTTCAACTGTGTGTGAATGCATTTTAAATATGCAGTTAAAGAACAAGTAAAACTAAAAAGTTACGCATTTTTATCTACCGAAGTAATACTTTTGTGTGTCATTGAACGATAATTGAAAATAATGTTTGTCATCAGGATGTAAGAAACCACAGGCTTTTTTGTGGTTGTTGGTATTAAAGTTTAAAATTGTTCTGCTACCTCAAGGCATGCAGTTAACACACCTTATTGGCTTTGGTTGTTTTTTTATCCTTTGTGGGCCCCATACCAATATGTGTGTGTGTGTGTGGTTTTGTTACTGTTTCAATATTGGTTTGCTTTCTTTTTTTCGGTAAAAAGTTAATTGGATTTTAAATGAGTCTTCATTGGAATAAATTGCAAATGCATATAAATGTTTGTATACATTTTTTTATTTATTGCTCTCAATGCTGAAAAAATTAAAGTTATGTTAGACAACTAGAATGGATGTCTTTAATTTGTGATTGGTATTTGGTAATCTTAATGAATAATTTATACATTGAAAGCTTCAGTTGAACATTCTCTATTTTATTAACTTTATTTGGAGCACCATTAATTTTTTCGAACACAAAAAGGACAATTGTGCACTAAAACAGTCACATCCCATACTCTTTACCCTGTCGTCCTTATAAAAACAGCCACAAAGCATAAAGCTCAGCATCACAGTCGACTAAGATGTAAGTGGTGCCATAATAAGGCAAATCAAAAACAAAATATTACGAGTATTAATTTTAAAAGTTGCAAAAATTGTTTAATTTTAAGACCTTGTGATCTTGAACGCCTGAAAGTAAAAATGGGAAATTGTATATTTTAACAAATTTACACTTAATACGAGGAGATGGCGTTAACCGAAATAATGCCTTATAAGTTCCAAGATTGCCCTTAACTTTTAATTTTTTCACTTTAATTGATCTCTATATTGAACCGATATTTTCTAGGATAATTTGTAAGTGCTGAAAAGCATATCAAGCATGTCGAATACACAGTACAATGTAAAAATCACAAAGCTGTTCCCATTAGGAGCTTTTCTCTAGCAGATTTTTAATCTTTAATATAAAAATGCACAAGTTTTTTAAGTAATCAAAAATATGGGTTCCTTCAAATAAGCGAAATACATTTTACTCTCTTTTACCGAGAGCTACTGTGCACTTTGCGGTTTTTCACTACATACTCGTAATCAAATCTTGTCCTTTACTTAAATTAATTGCTCTGATACAAAAAAAATAATTTTCGAGTGTTTAGCATGTGATTTTTCAATTTTCGCATGTCACTGAACACATACATTTACTCGTATATATGTGAGGATATTGTATTATAGGAGGGTCAGTGGACTTGTAATGACCATACTGATTGAAATAAACGTATAAAATAGAAAAGTTTAATTCCGGTCTCACATTCCTGCGGTTTCACATTCATCTTGCAACGTAAAAATTTAGCAGTACAAACATTCACTTCATCCTCTCAAAAACAAGTTGGTTTGCAATAACAAAAGATGTGAAATTTATTTTCATAAACCCACACAAGCATACAAACACATACGATACTTATCCATAGTTGGCCATCTGGATGTATGGACTCGTTGTTTGCAAAAGGGTGGGGATTACTTGTGTCTACAAAGATTCAGATTCATACGCATGAAATGGAAAAACGAATTAAGTGCCAACAAATACTAAAACAAATGGCATTTGTTAGCAATTCTAATGACTCCATGAGAAAGAAAAATTCTAATTGTGTATTTGAATAAAAAAGCACTCTTAAATGATAATTAATGCCAGTACAGCATTTCGCATCCAATTCACTTATAAGCTTTAACATAGGGGCACTGGTCGAGCGTAGTACGAATGGTAAAATTTCTATTCTTTTAGGATGGCGGGCAGATAACTTGAAAAGCTTTTGTAATCTGTCTTCATTAATCGATGAAAACAAATTATTATTTTTTAAGTGGTACAAACTTATTTATGTGTAAACGTTTAGGCGGTTTTATTTTTTTATTTCATCGCCTAATGAGAGTTTAATTAAATTGCGATATGCGTGTTTTTTATCTCTTTCTTCTTATAGCAGGTTGCATGGAATTATAATCTATTATTTTATATATGTGTATATATATACATATATATATATTCACCTTTTTGTGAATTATAAAACTTTGCATTTATATCATATTAAAAAAGCAATAAAAATAAACGTAATTATAGAAGTAATAATAAAATAGCCAATAATTAGGGATATAATTCAATAAATATTCATTTAGGGTCTTGATGAAATTGGTTCACTGTCATTTTATTTAAAACTTAACTTAAATTAAGAAATCGTAAGTAGATGCTAGAAGAAGTATAACATTCCCTGCTGACTATTTAAGCTTATTTTGTTTTTAATATTGCATAAAGTATAAAAGTAAAAATATAATTTAATTTCGCTTTACTGAGCCATTCAATTTGCTGTAGTACACATTTACATCCTCGCTTGGGCTTCTGCAGCTGAATTTAAAAAAATACTTCATTTTTCTTTTAATAATGAGTTACAAACATTGAAAATAAATTTTAATTATTTCCTTGTTTTTTTCTATTAATCTAAAAAATATCAATGAATGCAAGACGATGCGCTTTAACATACAATAAACTGCGAGAAAGAATTCAATGGTTTTTTAATATTCCGCGGAATATGAATTTTCGGCATTGCACTGAAATTTAACTAACAAGCAAATTTTAGTTTGGGCAATTTGTCTAAATAAAACTCTTATCATTCCCCTACTAGATTGAATATCGCTTTCCTAGTATAATCCTTGTAGTCATAGTCATACATATGCATTAAAATTTTCTGTAATTTAAATGCAGTATCCTAAACATTGCAATATATGATATGAGTTTTTTTTTTATTTTATCTTTTAAACTTCAGAATACAGAGTAGTTAAAATAAATTTCTTAATAATTTGTCCTACTGCTAGTGAGCTGTAATTCCAGTGAGAAAGTAAGTAAACGTATTTTATAGTATAATTTAAATTTTATTTTTGTGCTTTCATCAAGTACAGGATTTATTAAGGAGCCGTCGCTTCAGTTATGGCAATGCAAACCCTGCTCATCGAGGTCGTGTGCATATTATTTATTGAGAACAAATATTGATTAATTTTTATGTTAAATAAAAATGATGCAATAACGGACAACTTCAAATCAAATTAGTCAATTGTTTTTTGAATTTATTTTATAGAACATAATTATAGTAATTCTTTATTTTCATAGCATATGCATTGTGTTTTTCGCATGTTTCACTTGGTGTATGTGTGGCGGAATGTATGGGTATGTGTAAGCGTGTTTGTGCTGTTAATGTATAAATGGGGAAGTGTGTCAATTGATTTGAAATTCACCAAACTAAATAGTTTTTATTTATTCAAAGTATGTACTGCATTACACAATTTAATATTTTTTGCCTTTGAAATGTTGCATTTTGAATAGTTTCAAATATATTTATTTTTATATTTTTGTATAATTGTAAGTTTAATTGGTTTTGCGTTTGCACATAAAATTATAGGCTTCACAAGATTTAATTTTAATGAATTTAGTTCATTAATTTATTTGTTTTATTTAATTCTATTTAGCAAATAATTTATTTTCTTTTTTTAGCTTTTATTTATTTAACATGATTGACAAAATATATTTATACTTATATTTGGTTGTTTAATGTTTGATTTTTTAAATTTAATTTTTATGCAGCAAAAAAAGCTTGAATTTAAAAACTATGTAAAACTTTGGGCTAATATGAATTTCATCGTTATTTGTTTTTATTTTAGATTGATTTGCTGTTTTGAACTCTGGTTCAAACAAGATAACATTTGTAATTTGTATTTGTTAATTTATAATGCTCGCATGTTAATAATTTTATAATTACTCTTCGATTAGCTCTAGTCAGCCGCTTTTTATTAATAAAACTCTAGGCAACGTTTTTACATTCTTTTTAAAATTACTTGTGCATTTTAGAGCATATACATATATGCTTTACGCACGTATTTATATGTATGCACGGATGTATAAGAAAAAGAATTAAATAAAAAAATATGTTTAGGTAAATATATTTTAAGTACACAACTGTCAATCATTTATTGATTTTCTTTATTAGTTTCTAAACTACATGTGTTTATTTACATTATTTGTTAATTTTCGAAAAAAAATTTTATGTACTCGTATGTCTGAAAACAAACCTTCACCGCTTATTTTAAATATTTGTTATAAGTTTTTACTTATTTACACAAACATGTATTTGTATTTTTAAGTTTATTATTCTTATTTGCTATTCCTTCTTTTGATACATTTAAAAAATATTTTTTTTCTAATCAAAATAAACAATTTCAGTGTGGACAGAATATTTATAATTACATTAATTTTTTTTTTTTTGCTTTTTTTGTATTTTAAATACGATTTGCAAATTTGCAGAAATCGCCATTTCTTCTACGCAAGTTTATATGCAAAAATTATTTAATTTTAAATTCAAACAAGTTAAAAAAATTTTGAAAATAAATTAAGATTATCAAAAAATAATATTGGTGCAAAAATTATATTTAATAACTCTCTACCATAAATTTAATTTTTAAATTTGCTAGTGTTTAATTAATTATTATTTCAAAATTATGTATCTAGAGTTGACCTAATAAAAAGTTAAGTACTTAGTGGGAAATGTAAAATTAAAAATTGCGAACAACAACCAATTTAATAAGGACTACAGACGATTAAATCTAAATAACGTATTAAACCGGGTTAAGTAACCCATATCTGTAGCGCTTAAGGGTATGGACATAAAGAAACAGTCTCATAGACATTAACAAAAATTTAAATGGACGTTTTTTTCTGAATACACAAAAATACTTATAAGACAGTAATTATTGGTATTTATTTTTTTAAATTTCTAAATCATTTTTGGGTTTTTTATAATGGACGAAGTCTAAACATAAAATCAGAGAAATCGATTTTTTATTTTCAATAAAAATGTGCCTAAGTTTTTAATATATACAAAATATTTGTGTCTGAATGTATTAAGTTCAATATGTTGTTTTTCAGATTCTGTTTTTTAATTTATATTTTAATCGTATGTATAAAAATTAAAAGTGCACTATTTTATTTAAAAACCGACTAGTATAAGCCTTAACAGGTTTTCCACCTAAACTCTTTATTAAAATACTAAATGCTCTTTAACACTTGCCTGTTGATTAAAATAAGTTTTTATAGATTTTAAATATATAATTAAGAATTATCTGTTTCTTAGTTTTTGTATTAATACTATTTTAGTACGTTCACTTTTGGCCACTTAGTTGCATTTGTAACTCGTTCTATGATACGTTTACTGTTTGTCTCCTGTTTTTTTTACTCAACTTGAATTAGTTGCTCATAAAATTATTTTGAAACTCAAATTGCAATTTTTAAAATATTATTTCAAAACTCAAAACAAACCGAAACGATGTGCATACACACGTAAGTACATATATTTGGAACTGTATGTATGCGTGTATGTTTGTCTTTAATAAACGTGATTAGGTTTGTCTTTAAGAGAGACTTAACGATTTAAAATTATTTTTTTTTTTTGTTTTCGCTTTGTAATATAATTCGGCTTTTACGCTTTGAAAATCAATTGTTTAATTTTATGCAGCTGATTGACTTGTTTCTAGCAAAAATAAAGTAGTGTCCCATGGGAAAAGAGGTTTTGTTTCTTTTAGTAACGCTGTTGATACTCGTGATGCCACCGATTAAAATCAATGTGAAAAACGACGATTGAACCTGTAGAAAGACCAGCCAGTAGATATCTGAAAATATTGATGCAGAAAATTAAAATATATTAAATCAATTGTTAGATTTTATGGAGTTTTTTTATTTAACTCACTTTTGATCATGAGTCAGAGCCAAAGACCGTATGCCAGCATTACATGCCGGAAAGGCATATAGGGGAGCCAAGTTAAAAGTACGCCAAACCTCAACAATACCGCGATCACCAGCTGTCATTAAGTACTCGCCATCACGTGAGAGAAGCATACACTGGAAAAAGAAATAAACGTTTGTTTGAAATATGAGTAGATTCCTGCATCTGCTTACGAGTAGGGAAGAATAAACTTTACCTGCAAATTATCGTTATGGGTTTCATGTCTAAGTTCTTTGCCGTTAATTGTGTAAGCGGCAACGTTGCCCTTGTCGTAATTGACTACGATAAAACCTTCACGAGACATGGCAATTAATTCAGGTGAGTAGAATTCTACAGGAGGATCTAAAGAACGTAATAGATCGCCAAAAGTGGTATGAATCAATACTGGTCCATCTATTAAGGAAAGGTAAATACGTGGTAATTGGTTATGAAATCAAAAAGGAGATGTTACTTACTCATGGAACCTGATACCACAAGACCCAATTCTGCGCTAATAACAACTGACGTAACTGCTTCTTCATGACCAGTTAACGTTGCTCTGGGTGTCGGAACATCACCCTCTCCAACAATGCTCTGAGTGCGAGCATTCCAATGCCACAACAGGACAGTACAATCAGCCGAGCCCGACGCTATATAACAATCAGATGTTATGTTGCATTCTGATCGTGCTAAGCATGTTACAACACCGAAATGGCCAAACACAATCTGTACAATTTTAGCTAAAAATGAACAAAATTCCCTCAAAAACGCTAAATCGATTGCTTAAGAAATAATTTATTACCGGAATCAGTATTAAACACTCGAAAACTGTTATCCCAAAAACCGCACGCTATAAGGAAGCGACTGTCCACGGTCACTACAAAGCAATTAGATCGTATTCTTAACATTTGACTAAAGTTATCCCCCAAATGTCTGCGATTCATCGGATTACTATTACCTGTATTTTGCGCGGCTGTTCAAAGAATAATGTGAAAATTGCAAAATAGTTGTAAACAGGTAACTAAAGCCAAAATTTACTTACTCAAAACGGGATCAATGGTTAATGGCTTCATAGCAGCTTGTTGTTGGTTAGTGTCTGCATAACTGGGACTTTGGACGGAAGCAGTGTAGTTACAATTCCATCGATTTACTGCGAATTGATGGCCTGCTGTGACAGTAACTACCGACGGCAGCGAAAGTTGGGGATACGTATTCGCTGATATATGAATAATAGGAGAGTTTTGATAAAATTTAAGTATTTGGCATAAGTCATCGGGCATTGCGCTGAACATCATAGGTGATAAGTGCATAGCAGAGCTTCTAGGAGGATGTGGTTCCATTAACAATTGACTCGGAGTTTGACCAAAGTTACGTATTTGATTTTCAACAGCTTCTCTCATAACAGGATCACCAATTGAATCCAAATCTACACTACCCTCGTACGTTAAATAGTAAAAAACATTAGTGGCTCGAACAGCTTCAGGTCCTCTTTGCTTGTAGCCAAATATTAAGTCAATCCATTGATGTAATTGGCATGAGACGAATTCCGATTCTAAGGCCATGCGGTTGATGCGCACAAACTCTTCAGGAGTTTTCGCCCATGGCGGCAGCTCAATATCATTTACCACAGTTCCGTCTTCTCGGTGACCTAAGCGATAATTAGACGAATTATAAAACATTTCGGGTAAGAAGTACCATTCCGGTATAAGCTCTTTGACGTCGGAGGTATCACGTTGACAATTTTTCCAGGAAAGATTTACGGAAGAGAAAAGACGATCTGGATAGTCGAATTTTCCCCCTTGTAATGCAAGGAACATAGTAGTAAAGGGTTCCACTCTTACTAACCAATTAAGTGTAAAACTAGCTGTAGAGTAGTGGGTTCCGTAATGAAATGGTGGTATTGTATCACTTTCCCAAGATTCATATCGTTCCTCAAAATAAGCTCTCCTTGAAGGATTCAAAGCCCCTATAGGTTTAGATAAGTCTCGGTAGTTAGATGGTAAGCTAAGGTCCAAATCTTTGGTTTCATAGTTAGTTAGAACCCAAGGAAAAATGGGATATTGATTTAAATCGTTGTATGTGCGACCTGCTATAGTATTAAGGAACATTAAGTATTCAAAATTAGAAATTTCGCGACGCTGCCACTTTTGAGTCATGTTCGAGTTACGCATCAACTGACGTGGCGACATCATCGAAGCTCGTCTTGTCTGTGGAATGCCATATTTAATGCCCACGCCAACGCGTGGCAAAGCCTTTATTACTTTTTTTACTGTATGCTGATCAGGAAATGCAAATAAAATCGAAGTTCTTGAGGCTAAAAAGATTTCCAAAGCGACATTTTGTAGCAAATATCTGCGCGAAAAGATGGCCCTTACTTCAGAAAAATACCATTTTCCATGTAAATGATCACAGTATTTGAGAACTTCTGACTCGATCTTAATGAATTCGGGATGTTCTTCATCAACCTCGAAAAACATTTCGGTACTGGTAATAGATACAGTTCCTGGAGCAACTAACCCGGGTGCTATAAGTTTTGCTTTAGTACTGATATTTACAGGGCCAGTTAAGTCAAGATCAAGCTCCCTATCTTCTATTAAAAGCTCAGCATCATCTAAAAGTTCGGCAGTGTGTTGAGTGGCTTGATGAGCTCGGCTAACAGCGATTTGCGTATGGAATTCGTCACGTGTCTGTAATATGGCATCCTCCGGTCCACCATTTTCTAAGGCAGCTTTCAAAGTGGCTTGAGGGTGAGATGAGCCTCTGGGATTTTGAACCATACGCTTACGCCTCCTAGCATCATCTTCCCAAGCATCTAATTTCCAGTATGTTTGCTTCTGGATACTGCCTGAATTATCACCCCAAGCACCATGCCTGTTACACATAATGTTACGAACTTTCTCCAGTAGCCTACTAGCAATAACATTATCTCTTCTGCGAGCAGCTGTTATTAGGTGATCACACATTCGTTCCTCTTCTCTTCTTTCCAATAGAGTTTGTGCACATTGCGACTCGAAATCTGCATGTTTCAAAACGTCATCAGCTCTCATACGATTTAAAATGAATTCAGCTTCATTTGCAACTCGTACAATGTGATCTTTCATTGCATGCGATAAAAGACGGCCTTCATTAATTAGCTCGATAAAAGCCAGCCCTGCGTGCTTTTGTAAACTATTTTGCCATTCTTGAGAGCATAGCAGCATCACTAACTCAACTACGGAATGCGAGTTCTTAAATGTTGTTAAGCCTTTACCTTCCATCAATAACTCCTGGCCATGTGACCCCACTAGTGTTTTAGACAAGTAGTGTGCGAAGTCTACCATAATTTCCCTAAGTAAGGGGCATACTGGCCCTAAAGCCACTTCTAATTTTTGAGTAAGACTTGCCTCCCGTGATGGTGTAGTCATTGGCAGCTGACCTACAACGGGAGCTTTCATTGGCAAATCATCCGCTCTTGAACTTCTTTGCGTACCAACAGTTCCCACATTGCTTGTTATATTTGCGGCATTTGTATAACCATCTGGCACTCTAACTACAGATATTTCAGAATCTGGTTTATCTCCTCTTTCATTTAAACCGCCAACAACAACATTCTGAGCATTATGCATATGACTTCCATGTGAAGCACGCATACCACCCATATCTCGCAACTTTACATCTCCCGATATCATCATACATGTTGCTGATGCGTGCACACTCGAATCTTCATTCAAATTGACATCTGTCCAACTTTCATCATTTGAATTTATGGGCTTACTATCGTCAACCATAATTTCACTTGATGATTCCACTTCAGGAACTTCGTTTTCAGTTGAGTTCATATTCAGTGAGTTGCATTCCGAATCACTCTGCAAAAAAGATCAACACAACAGCATAACATTATTGCTTTAGCCGAACAATTTATATACACAAGGATGTGTGAAGTATGTGTGTGTTTGTCTACGCAAAAATGCAATCAGACGTGTGCTTCAAGCTATTAAACAAAATGTGTTTATCAAGTGGATAATGAAACTAGAGAAATACAATCAAATATATAAACATTGCAAATGTGCAATATTTATGCAGAATTCAACTAATTACTTACGAGCACCAACGATGTAAGTGCTCTTCCCTTCGAAATGTATTTTTCTAAAAAAATATTAACGGTAAATGAATGATCCAGCTTATGCCAATTCGCTATCTTCACATTTATACACACATGCAACCATCTCTATATGCATTTATGCATCCATTTCAAAAAAATTTTGTATCTCTTTTCATTACTTCATACCATTTTTCCCCAAAAAAATTGTGCGTATCCCAATCGTCCCAATTGTATTTATTGTTAAGATGAATTTATGCCAAGAAAAACTGATAGTTTTCATGATGACATTAATCATTCATCGGTTTGATTTTTGTCAAAAACACGAGTATATTTATTTTAAAAAAATTAAATCTTTGATAGTGTTTTGTGTGGAAATAGTTGTTCTAGTAGTGACTTCATGTGGTGCCCACTAGTACTGGAAACTACACATGTCCAATTGCAATTCTCAAATTGGAAATTAAATTTGCCGCCAATTTTTTTTTTTTTTTGTTCACAGATTTAACCCAAGATAATGAAAAAAGAGAAACTAACACTTAATTGTGTCATTTTTTAGATAGTGCAAAAGAAAGTTTTAATACTGATTTAATAAAGTTTGTCAAATTAAAGAAGAAAACACGAATATGGTACACCAAAAATATTTGCTAAATTACTAACAAATTGTGAAAAAATTTGGTTCAGTGCAGAGACTTTAAATGGCAATTTAAAGAAATGTGATAACATATGTGATACGATGTTATTGAATGAGATATGAAACCATTAACGCAATTTTAATGTACACAAACATATACATACATACATACACACATACATACATGACCACCTCTAGATACAAAAAACGTATAATAAAAATAAATTTGAACAAAATGGCCCGAAACATAACAAAACAATTATTTAATCATAATTAATTAATTATAGTAAATAAATACAAAATACGAAAGTGCTGCGTTTGGCTAAGCCGAATACGGTAACTGCTTATACAGCAGATTTCGTGAATTTTTCTTGGCGATTATACCTTTTCTTTATATTAAGTTTTATCCTAAATTTTTTCGACATTGATATCTTCACGTCAGATATTCCGCACTGGCTGCACCCATGTCGACTTGGAACCCAAGAACGAGTTTTAGGATTGCAATGATTAATGACCAAAGATTACTTTTACGTAATCGTATTTTTTGGTAATATATCTACATATTTACATGCTGCATATATATTTTATTGATTTCTTTAAAAAGTCCTTTCCACACAAAATCTGCCCGTGGAAATTTTTTGTCTTCTTTACATGCATACATATACGCATATTTTAAAGATTAAAAAAGGCTTTAGGTCTATTAAAAAATCAAATTCTTTCAATATTTATTTTTAGTTTTTTTTTGGTTTTAATTTGAGTAAAACTATCTGCTGCCAATCTTAAGTTATATTTGATTTATTATTCGACTTAATGCCTAAAAAATAAACTATATACGAGTACAAAAAAAAATTATTTAAGGTTGTGATAAAAAAAAATTTAAAAAAAGTTATTGCCTTTATGGCCAATCGAATATTTTACTCGTAAGTTTGTATGGACTGTCGACATTACATATGAACAAATTTAAATTGAATGGTTTTTCTTGGATTCACGCAGGTGGAGCCAAAAATTTTGTTATGCAGACGGGCACGGTTACGAATAAGTTTTATAGTAGTGGTGCAGGAAAGATTTTGTAAACATCAAAAATACATTTACATATTTGATTAATTGCTTGTGTATTGATTAATATTATTGACTAAACAAATGAAGTATTTTTTACATTTTTAAATCAGTGACATAAAAGATGAAGTAGATTTTTGCTTATTGAGCAGAGGAATTTTCTTGACTTTACCTTGGACAATTTTTGTGGCACCACTGGTGTTGGCGGCAACAATGGTTGTTTTTGCAGTTTAATTATTTTCTTATTATTCAATAATATATTATAATTTGCTGCATAATTAGCGATATTGATCTCTGTCGTTTCGGTTGTATTTGTTGAATTATTTGTTTGGGATTTTGGTTGTAGTGTGGAATTCTTAGTTTTGATCCATTTATTATAAATTAAAAAAAATTATATAATAATAATAACAATAATAATAATAATAATAATAATAATAATAATAATAATAATAATAATAATAATAATAATAATAATTTTTATTATTATATTTATTATTATAATTATAATAATAATAATTATTATAATAATAATAATAATAATAATAATAATAATAATAATAATAATAATAATAATAATAATAATAATAATAATAATAATAATAATAATAATAATAATAATAATAATAATAATAATAATAATAATAATAAACAGAATAATAATAAAAAACCGAAGAACAGGAATAACAAGACACCTTAAATTACAGATTGTTTTACAAAACTTAATTCAAAACCATCGTCAATAGGAATATTTTGTTTTAATACTAAGATTACATTTTTATGTCAGTTTAATTTTAAAAATTAAGAATTTCCATTGAAATCACTAAAAAAATCTATTGCAAATCAAGTGCGAGTTAGGGCATTTCTACTTGAGGTTAACGATATGTATATGTGTGTATACAAATCTCTATAAAATGTCAATGATTAGAAAGTTTAATAAATGTAATTAATCCCATACATGTCTCTAATTCTAAAAAATTAATTCTAAAATAAAAGCTTTCTTATTCGGATGGAATTTATGAATACATATACGTACTCGTACATCGTCGACTTAGTCAGAAATCTACTAAATTGGTTTTTACATATTTTTAGACAGGGTCGAAACATTGATTTAAAGTTTTCATTTTAACATATTTGTTTCCTGTAATCGCTGTTTTTCCTATCTGATTTTGCTTGTTTTAATACCAAATGGCACAAAGGAATATATACATATAATGAAATTAATTGCGTATGGTTTTCGGTAGGACTTGGTAAGTGTTTTCAATTTTTTATTCTTGTCATATTATTTTATTAATGCCGTGTGCGGTATTTTACGTTTTTGAACATAGAGAATGTGTTTTGACTTTTGGTAACCTACAACAGAGTAGTTCAGCCGAAACGCCTCTGTAGTATCAATCAAATAAATTAACGTTTTCATGATATGTCTATGTTTTATAAGTTCATTTATAGACTCCAATATTTTTTTTAACTTATTTAGTTTGCTGACTAAGTGGGCGATTTGTGTTTTAATTTTATTGCACTTGTGGTGGAAATGAATGCATGGGTAATAATTTATTTACCTTGATTGAGGGCGGTCCACTGGAATGAGATTCATTGTCGGCCAACACAGAAGGATTATTTTCATCAACTACAATGATTTCATAGTCAGCATCTTGCACAGTACGACCTCCTTTATAATTTACATACGAATGGATAGAAAATACGAATTATTACCAACGCTTCAGTAAAGAATTGTAATGGATAAATTATATTTAATTTTAAATTATAATAAATTTAAATTTGGTTTTCTGCAATAATTATTTGATACTGTTAGTAGAGTTTTATAAAAATAATGATGTTGATAGAAATACATGTGTGGATAAATATTTAAACTCTTAAGATGTCATACATATTAACTTGTTAAATAACATGCATGATGTGGATATGTAGTTTGAAATTAATTTGTAGTCCATTGGGTATTGTCGTCAACAGCAGCTGTAAAGTATTTTAATGTCTGAATATTTTAGTACATGACATATAAATGTTAAAAGACAAGTATTACCGTCCCCACATTAAAACCCTACTCTCCAGGATCATACATTTTAAACCGCGCTGGCTCCATAAGAACATATATTTGTATGTATGTGGGCGTACATAATATTTGCACTAAATCAATAAAATAAAAAAAAAACGATTCTTTCTCAGTGTAATTGTGATGCTACTGATATCTCCACTATTATTTTCTCCAAATTTTTGATTTATACAATTTAAATGATTAGGACTTTCCAAATAAAATTTATATTTGCTTGAAAGTATAAATTGTTGCATCTAATTGAGTATGCTGGCAGGATCTGGCCAAATTATGCATGTAGACATGTAATTCTGTCAAACGTAAGCAAATAATTCAATTTTTTCATTTTCTCAATTTGTGCTAATTATGTTTTAGTGGAAGTGTATTAATAAATTCAAAATATTGATTTTTAAAAATTTCTATGAGAAATTAAAAGTTAAAGCTTAATACGAGTGGGATTAGATGCCAACACCAATAAATTTATCTTAAAATGTAAAATTAGCTCATCGCGAGCTGCTACGTACAGATATTCTAAAATATTTCAATTTGTAGTTTTCTAAAAATGTATAAGCCACATATCATACTATAATTGTCTGTCTAAGAAGTGATACTCTCAATAAAAATCGCCTATATGAGTGTATAAAAAAAAACAAATTTATAAAGAAAATTAAATCTTCCAGCGTTTGCGTTATGCAGTTTTGTGCTCTAAAGTGGAATAAAATTGTGCATTCAGTAAGTGCTTAAGTACAAAGATAGTAACCAATAACTGATAAATATGCATAAATGAATACAAAATAAAATACAAGATAAAAGTTAAGGTCTAAAATGTTTGATTGTTTATCAGCATGTCCTTTAAGAAAGTGAATGAAAAGTACAAAAAAGAGGTAGCTGTTTTACTCCCATGTTACAGTATCTATAGACATAAAACAATATAAAAATCAAGATCATTATTAGGAATAACAATAAAAAATAGTAAGTAAGAACAAACCGAGTGCTGAAGCAGCAGTTTTAAACGTGTTTAAATCAAATATCTTTGTTCAAAATAACTGAAAAGTAACTAATTAAGTGTAAAAAATAACTGTAAAATGCAGACTGGCTCGTACCAGCTCAACATCTTTCAAATAAAAAAAAAATAGTTAAGAAGGAAGCATAAACAAATTGAAGGCAAAATAAATACAAATACACTCTCACACCAACCAATCATTGGGCAAATACTATGATCGAAGTTGCACAAAATGATATAACAAAATAAATCTAAAGGATTTACTCTCACTAATACCTGTTCGAGATGTGGTACGCCCATTATAGCGATAGTTACTGTTAATCACGTTATTACTTTTATATATCGAAGAAGATCCTATTGATACAGTTCCCGCTGATAGCGTTGCAGATGAAGCAGCGATGCCTAAGCCACCTACATGCATCCCACCAGCACCACTAACAACAGTACTTGATCCCAAAACATGACCATCACGTATATGGCGAGCATTATTCATTATGGCCATAGAATTGTGATTATTGCCATTATTGGTGCTGCTACAACCGATAATATCGCCGCCAGTAGAATTGTTGCCGTTTATTACCGAATTGCCAATAAGCCCATTTAACATGACATGTTGTGTGTGATAATCAACAAAACCATTCGGATATGACGACGCACCATTTATGCCATTCATCACAATGGCGGCCGGTGCACGCATGTATGACTGTTGCGAATGATTGTGATAAGAAACGCTGTTGATATCAGTGTTAACATTTGAACTATTGACATTACTGCTACCCACGACTCCACCAGCTATTCCATTGAGATCTCCCGGTTGTTGATTTTGTTGTGGTGTTGAAAGCTTACCATTTACGAACTGATTGCCATTCATCAAATTATAGTGACTAGTTCCTGTAGTTTGTAGTAGTTGTTGATGTTGTTGTTGCTGTTGAAGATGATAGTGATGTTTTTGTCCATTTCGATGTGAATTTGCAGAATGCTGATGGGGCTGTGACGCTAAACTTGAAAGGGAAGATGTTGAAGCTGGTTGGGATGCATTTGTGGAAGAGGTCGAAGGACTGGTGGATTGGCCTACTAGAGGCGGTGATGGGCAATGGGTTCCGCATGATGAGTTATTTATTGTATGACTATGATTTTGATAAAATTGGTGGTGTTGCTGTTGCTGGAGCTGTTGATGTGTCATGTGATGATGATTATGTTGCAAATGGCTTGCCTGTTGCTGTTGAATTTGTGAGTGCGATGATGGCGATG